>PVKU01002795.1:0-208366 GCA_004027475.1 Anoura caudifer
TCGTTTCCCAGGCACATGTGATAAGGTCACTCATGGCAGCAGGACTCTTCCCAAGTTCTGAGCTCCTTCTCCTTCACCAACATGGGAAGATTATACTTCTCCTGCACACCTGAAGAAAGCTGAGAGCATATGCTTTATTTGGGATTCCTAAGAATCCCAAAACACCAATTTGAAAGAATGTATGCACCCTTATATTCATATTAGCATTATTTACAACAGCCAATATCTGGAAATAGCCCAAGTGCCCATCAGTAGATGAGTGGATAAAGAAAAACCTGTGGTATATTTATACAATGGAATACTATGCAGCAGCAAAAAAGAAGGAACACTTACCTTTTTCATTTTTTATTTATTTATTTTTTGCAACAGCATGGATGGACCTGGAGACTGTTATGCTAAGTGAAGTAAGCCAGTCAGTGAAAGACAAATACCATGTGACCTCCCTTATATGTGGAATCTAATGAACAAAATAAACTAATAAACAAACTAGAAGCAGAGATGTGAACACATGAAACTGACTGACAGCTGTTAGAGGGTAGGATGAAGAGGGACAGGATGAAAGAGAGTGAAGAGATTAGCCAAAAATATATATCCACAAACCATAAACACAGACAACAGTGTGCTGATAGCCAGGGGGAAGGTGGGGGCGAGGGCTGGGTGGAGGTGTGCAAAGTGGGGGAAAATGAGGACAGCTATAATAATGTAGACAATAAAAATGAAGTTAAACATAAATAAATAAATAAATAAATAAATAAATAAATAAATAAATGCTCTAAACAGCAACAACAACAATGGCAAGGAGTCCTGGCACCAACAACCATCACTGCCAGGCAGCAGACGTTGTCTTCCGAAGGACTTCTGAAAACAGGCTGGTTTTAACACCATCCCCCCTGACCCTAGGAAGGTAGTACAGATCAGCCAAAATAATTGAAACTTTAGATTACTCCACTAACACATCAATGCTTATTTTTGCCATGCCAAAACACAGCACAGGCATAATAAGACCTTGATTTGTCCATGTTTTCATAAGAGAGAGGGAAGGATGTTCCCGCACTGAGAACCAAGGTCTTGGGTTTCAATGCCTGCAGAGCCAGTGAAAGAGTGCACCAACACACTGGAGTCTGAGAAAAAAGGAATGAGGCAGGTGGTTCCTCAAGTTAATTCTTAATATTATTATTGATGATATCAGCAATCATGATGGTAATTATCATCTGGAAATATTGTGCCTTCATGAGCACACTAGATCTTATAAGATACCATGCAAGACAGAAGACATGTTCTTTAGAGCTCTTAGACATGCTAAACTATCAGTACATGCTCATTTGATTAACATATGTTATAGCCCTCCCCACTCCCCCGCCACAACAATATACTTTATGCAGACAGAAAATAAAGAACCCAGATGTCTACTTTGGCCAGGAGAGAATGGAAGGAGGGAAGTTCTGTGATTTAATGGCACCATTCATCAGGATAGACTGTCTGCACCCCTCCGGATTTATAAACAACCCTGGAAAAAGATATATGATATGGAATTTAATTTTCAGTTTCAACTTTTGTTCCTACCCACCTAGAATTAGAGATATATATTCAAAGAGAAAGATCATTTTTCAGCAGTCTTGTGAGATTAAGTTTTATAGGGAAAAATAAAAAATAAAATAAAACCACTAAGTATTTGAAACTCTATATCTATTTCTTTTATTTTTGGTTAAAGATGAAATCCAAAAGGGTAGGAAAACAATCATAAACAACTTTCAATTTACTCCATATAAAGAATTTTCAAATGCCTTAACAGATCATAAATAACCTTCCAAAATCTAGACCATGCGTAAAGTCAACTCTGTTTCCCAAAAGAATTATCCCCCAGTCACAAAACCTGGCTTTATCATTTTTAACAAGTCATATGCTTTCTTTTGTTTCAGCCATATTTTCTTGCATAAATGCTTATTAATATCAAACATTTAACTTAGCATAAAGTTACTTCTGCAATATCAGCTCTTTTTGTAATAATCATTTTCTACATCCCCTGTAATCCCATCTTACTTTATATCAATATTACAACATGGAGAACATTCTTTCCTGTACTTTAAGAATGTACATGTGTCTATATCTTGTGTGTCTCTGGAGGCCTTGAGGGCAAGAACAATGTTTATTGATCACTTAACCCCATCAGGTACAATTCTGTGCCTAATATTTTCTTTGATTTGAAACAAATTCCTCTTTCAGTATACCAGTTGACTCCAACATACCCTGCCTCTCACAAGTTAGACTTTTTTAAAATTTTTATTTTTATTTTAATTGTTGTTCTTGTACAGTTTTCTGTCTTTTACTCCCATCCCAGCCCACCACCCCAGCCCTCCCCATCTCCCTCCCATTTCCACACCCCCTAGTTTTTGTCCATGTGTCCTTTATACTTGTTGCTCTAAACCCTTCCCCTTTTCCCCTGAAATTCCCTCCCCTCTCCCCTCTGGTGACTGTCAGCCTGTTCTCAATTTCAGTTTCTTTGGTTATATTATGCTTGTTTGTTTGTTTGTTTGTTTTGTTGATTAGGTTCCTGTTAAAGGTGAGATCATATGGTGTTTGTCTTTTACCGCCTGGCTTATTTTGCTTAGCATAATGCTCTCTAGTTCCATCCATGCTGTTGTGAAGGGCAGGAGCTCCTTCTTTCTTTCTGTTGCATAATAGCCAAGTGTTGGAAGCAATCAGTAAATGAATGGATCAAGAAACTATGGTACAAATTGGACTTTTTAAAACATCCCTGGGGCTCTGTAAGGTCAGACTAGGTAACTGAGCAATTTCAAAATCTCAGAGCACTAGTTTCTCTTCATAGTGTTAGCAATTTTGAGGACTTATGATGTCACCATAATAATTCTGCCAGATATTTAACTTGAGGCCATCATTTTAGGGCTGGGAGAACAGGAGAGGTCATCGGATCCATCTACATGTCATGGAAGAGGAGTCCGTTTAGCACAAAGCTGGGCTCTACTCACTCTGGGATTCAGGGATGTTTGGAAAACAATGGAGGATGGTGTCTTCCAAGGATCCCACTAATGTTATTTTTGCATAATACCATGGAATCCTAAAGGAGACCATCCAACCAAAGGGAGAAAAAAATGGGTGTATAAACTTAAGCCAAAGGTAGCATGTCAATTGTGGGGTGGTGGTGCAGGAAGGCTGTCAGTACCACAGAGGAGATTTCACTCAGCTTATTTTCCACTGCAGCAATTTGGGCTTATCCCTGAGAAACAGCACATGCAAATTATGTCCATAGCTCACTGGCAGAGTGAAAACTCAGGGACTCTGAAAAGGACTATCTTAATTTGGCGAAGGAGAGGGAGAATCTCTAGACTCATATAATTTGACTCAAAGTTAGAGGGTGGGGAGTTCTCCTCATTTCCAAGGAAGAGGGGATTGCAGTGTGACATCAGGGTTGGGGAAATCACCACACTGCCTGCACTGACTCTGCTGATGGGCTGGGCCCAGAAGAGCAGCTGGAGACAGGAAGGCATTTTATTTATTTATTTTTTTGTCTGTAATGCCATTGCTACCCTGTAGTGCCAGGGCCTTGGTGGGAGAAATCTCACTGTGACTTTATGGAAACATCCCTGGAGTCCTTTAAGCTTCTAGAGCATCACCACAGGGAGAGAAGCTGCCTGCTGAGTGGAGGGAAATGGCCAGTGTTAAACCAGTGCACTTGTGTGCATAAGGGTGACTCTCCCTGGGAGCGCTTGCAAATGGATGATTGTGCGGGGCTGGGGATGGAGGGATGGGGCAGCAACAGAGAGTGCTGGACCCAGAAGCATTTGAGGGACACTGCTGATTATGTGTGTAAGAGTGATAATAGTTGTCATCCCTTCTTAGAGATGAGGAAACATAGGTCAAGCTAAATGAATTTCTACACAACTAGTGAGTGAAAGCTGATACTTCTCTCCTGTCTTTTCTGTGTTATTTTCTGGAGTTCTCATTTTCTATCCTCCATTTCACAAAGAAAAAAACACCCTTATGCTGCTCCTGCTCCGTATCTGGCCAGGGGACCTGACTTCAGAGTCTCACTAATGCATCCATTTCTGAACCTCTGTCTCCACATCAAATGAAACCACCCAACAAGATGAGTTCTTTTTCCATGATAATGCAAAGAGGCAATAATTTATTAAGGAACTCTGAAATGTGAGGTATTTGAAAACTATGAAACCTAGCTCTGTGAAGTGATATATAATGTCAGCAGGTTCTGCTGGTGACACTAATATTTACCAGGCACATGACCAAAGTCCTGTTACCTCTTAAATGAAAGTGTTGAGTTAATTAGACTCCATATCTGTAAGCCCTAAAAATTCTATCCCTGATATTCTGATTAAAGCTTGACATTTTATAGGACAGCCTTGTGTTTGTTGTCACCCTTGGGAGTTTCAGGATTAGAGGATGCTGCAGGGGGGTGTGGCCATCATTCATGGGAAAGGGGCACCCTCTGCATTCAACCACCTTGAAGCTCACAGACCTAAACCCTCTCTGGTGACTTGTAAGCCTATGTGGAACACATCATGATGTGAGTAACAAATGCATCTCTTGGAAGTTATTTCAAATCACAACCTAACAAAAGGAGAAGGCTCCTGTTCCCTGGTTGAATTCCATTGTGTTCCCACTTTGTTTCTAGGACACGGATGACAGATTTAGCCTTTTCACCTTCATTGCGAAAGGAGAGTTGTCAATTTAAATTAGATGACAGTCATGTTCCAAAGGTCAGGCACAATTTCTGAAAGCATTTTATGCTTAAGATTCAGAAGAGAAGGTCTGAATCTTACAGTTTTCTTGAAATTATTTTTCTCTCTCATTGAGTTTCCTTAAATTAAGAAATTAGATAAAAGTGAAAATTAAAGAGTCCAAATTTTGTTTTCATCTACTTACATCCTTTTGCCAAACTACTTACTGGTAACTGATTGGAGACATTGGCTCCAAAAATGCCCAACTATTAAACTGTTAAATACGGGATTTGGAAACAGGATAGCATATCAAGGAAACAATGAGGTGACTGGCTCTTCTCATGCACCACTGGACAGTAGAAAATCCAAAGCATTTCCCAGAGAGTTCTAGGAAATCCTTGCTATAGATTTGTTTCCTTTTTATTCTGAGGATTCCAGGACTGCCACCAAAAGGAGGGGGTTTTGATTAAAGAGGCACAACCTGTAAATACTGAACACAACTTCAGAAGGTTTGCTTTGAACATTTTTCATTCATATATCTACTTAACAAATGTTGACTAAGTAGCATGTATAAGACACTGTTCTAGGATAATAAAGTGACAAACAGTATGGACACAGAGGCATAGATACATAGAACAGACTGATAGTGTTCAGAGGAGGGGGGACTGGATGAAAGATGATGAAGGGATTTGCCGAAGAACATTTATGCATGACCCATAGACAAGGACAACAATAAGGGGATTGACTTAGGGAAAGGAGAGGGTGGAGCTGGGTGGAGGTAGAAAGGGGAGAAAAAGCAGGAATAATTGTAATTGTATAAATAAAAAAGATGAACAGGTATACAAACAAAAGATCCTATTCTAGGATCGCTGTAACCAGGCCTACACTCTAGTGGTTGCAGACAGATCATTGAGAAATAAATATGTACTTTTTTTGGAGGGAATAAACTCTATGAAGAAAAAGGAGAATGAAGGTGGAGGTGGGTTGGGGGAATGGAGTTCAAAAATAGCATCTCTGTTGAAGGGCTACTGAGTATATATCTGGAGAAAATAAAGGAGCAAAGCATGTCGGAATTTTATGGCGCAGGGGCATCCAAGGTCAAAGTGACGTACATGGACAGGTTCTGAAAGAGCAGCATGCTTTGTGTGTCTGAGGAAGCACAAGGCCCATGTGACTAAAGCAAAGTGAAGAAGACGAAAACAGGAAGGCCACAGAGGGTGGCCAGATTCGGTTAGGAAGTCTTTGGAAGGTTTTCAGCACAGAAGTGACATGATACAGCCTACAATTTTTAAGAATAATTCTGGATGCTACATACTTTGAGAATGGAAGCAGAGGAGCCATTACGAAGTATTGAAATAATCCAGTAAAGAGTTGGTGGTAGCTGAGAGCAGAATGGTAGTGGTGAAGACAGTGAGTTGCTTTCGGTTGACAGGATGTACTCATGATCTGGGTATGTGGGTCTGAGAGAAAAAAAGAATTTAAAACACAAAATTTCAGGACTAACTAATTGGAAAAGTGGAGGGGCCATTTACTAGGAAGTAGAAGACTGTGGTAGGAGATTTGTGTTTGATAGGCCACTGGTTCATTGTGGGTTCTGCTTTGGATGTGCTAAATTTGAGATGCCAATTATACATCTAAGAGGTATTTGTATATAGAAGATGGACAGAAGGAGACACCAACTTTAAAAAAGTTTATTATTTAGAAAATGATAAGGAAATTCTTCATATATCAAAAAATATACTTTAAAAATATTCTCTGTAGCATGCTACTAAAGAATGAAAGTAAAATTAAATATAAAACATTTAGGCTCAAACCTCCCTTTCTTCTACTTTGGACAAGTTATATAATACGTCTGAGCCTTATCTGTAAAATGGATTCAAAAATAAGTTTTATAAATAATCCACATGGCCTTTTTGGAGATTTGGTGACTTAAAAGTGTATCGAGTATTTTATTTATTAGTTTTTTCAAAGTACTTTATAAACTCTGAATCAGTATTGCCTAAAATTTGCCAACAAGAATTGCCTACTCATGTTTGGTGTAGTTTTGGTTTGTTTTTATTTGTATGTTTGCTTTTAAAATTTATTATTTAATCCTAAGGAATAGACTTCCAGCTAAGATGGAGGCATAGGTAGATACACTGTTTCTCCTCACACAACTAAAAGGACAACAAATGTAAACACAAAAAAACAAACAGAACTGACAGAAAAATTAAACTGTATGAAAGTCTGATAACCAAGGAGTTAAAGAAGAAACATTCATCCAGACCAGTACCAGAGGCAGGGATGGGCAGCAGGGGTGGAGAAAACTAACAGAAGGTGGTGGCTGAAGGACGTGGGCAAGTGAGGCAGCAGCTGACAGACCTGGCGGTCCCACATTTGCATGCAGATAAACCTGGAGGAACAACTGGGGAGCAAGACAGACCATTCAACCTAGGGTTCCAATGTGGGGAAATAAAGCCTTAAACCTCTGATTGCAAACACCTGTGGGAGCTGAGGTGGCAGCAGGAGAAACTCCCAGCCTCATAGGAGAGTCTGTTGGAGAGACCTACAAGGTCCTAGAACATATACAAAACCACCTACCTGGGAATCAGCACCAGAAGGGCCCAATTTGCTTGTGGGTAACAGGGAAAGTGACTGAAAACCCACAGAGAGCCAAGCAAGTGGCATTGTTCCTTCTCGGATACAGCATCACAACACAGTGACATGTTTTGCCCCAATCTGGTGAACACCTAAGGCTCTGCCCCTTACTACATAACAGGCATGCTGAGATTAAAAAAAAAAAAAAAAATGGCCCAAATGAAAGAACAAATCAAAAGTCCAGAATGAATACAATTAAGTGACAAAGTGATAGTCAACCTATCAGATGACAGTTCAAAACACTGGTGATCAGGATGCTCACAGAATTGGTTGAATATTGTCACAAATTAGAGGTAAAAATGAAGACTATGAAAAGTGAAATAAAGGAAAATACACAGGGAGCCAACAGTGAAGGGAAGGAAACTGGGACTCAAATTAACAGTTTGGAGCAGATGGAAGAAAGAAACATTCAACCAGAACAGAATAAAGAAACAAGAATTCAAAAAAATGAGGAGAGGCTTAGGAACCTCCAGGGCATCTTTAAATGTTCCCACATCCAAATCATAAGGGTGCCAGAAGGAGAAGAGGAAGAGCAAGAAATTGAAAACTTATTTGAAAACATAATGAAGGAGAACTTCTCCAATCTGGCAAAGGAAATAGACTTCCAAGTCCAGGAAGTCCAGGAAGCTCAGAGTCCCAAAGAAGTTGGATCCAAGGAGGAACACACCAAGGCACATCATAATTATATTAGCCAAGATTAAAGAGAAGGAGAGAATCTTAAAAGGAGCAAAAGAAAAGGAGAGAGATACCTACAAAGGAGTTCTCATGAGACTATCAGCTGATTTCTCAAAAGAAACCTTGCAGGCAAGAAGGGCTGGAAAGAAGTATTTGAAGTCATGAAAGGCAAGGACTTACGCCCAAGATTACTCTATCCAGCAAAGCTATCATTTAGAATGGAAGAGCAGATAAAGTGCTTCTCAGATAAGGTCAAGTTAAAGGAGTTCATCATCACCAAGCCCTTACTATATGAAATATTAAAGGGACTTATATAAGAAAAAGAAGATCAAGAATATAAACAGTAAAATGACAACAAACTCACAGCTATTAACAACTGAACCTAAAAAAAGAAACAAAAACAAACTAAGCAAACAATAGAACAGGAACGAACCACAGAAATGGTGATTACATGTAGGGTTATCTGTGGGGAAGTGGGAGGGAGAAAGAGAGGGAAAAGGTACAGAGAATAAGCAGCATAAGTGCTAGGTAGAAAATAGACAGGGGAGGTTAAGAATAGTATAGGAAATGTAGAAGCCAAAGAACTTATATGTATAACCCATGGACATGGACTAAAGGGGAGGAATGTGGGTGGGAGGGGGTGTGCAGGGCAGACTGGAATAAAGGGAGGTAATGGGACAACAGTAATAGCATAATTAATAAAATACATTTAAAAAATTAAAAGAAAGGAAAATAAATAAATAAAACTTATTATTTAATCCTACCTGAAGTGTGTTGAAACTGAAACTTCGAGTGGACTTGTTACTGTCTTTCAAGAAATTCAAGTTTCCCAACTTTTTATCTCTAGTGTTAAGACTCCTTCACCAAACCAAGTATATACACATAGTATACTTACAAAATTATGTTCCCTTATATAAGCAGCTCTATGAAGTCAAGTCAGCATTATACAGGGTTGACATACAAAACTTTTTTAGTCCACATTTTCTAACTGGTATGTTTCATGGGATAACACAATTCTATTGACAATTCTAAGGCCAAACCCCCAGGACAGTTTTGAAGGCCATCAAGTTTACCTTTCGAATCTACCATTTGTTTGTACACCCTTTTTTGTTCGTTTGTTTTAATTTGCATTCTTATACTCATGTAGAGGAACCCAGGTCCTCCTGTTCAAATAACTCGGTTAAATTACACTCATACACCTCAGTTCTTAACATCTTAATATATTATGACTCTTAAACATCTCAAATGTTAAATAATATGTCAGCATATTCTAAAGTGGACATTAAGAAGAGGTAATATTCAATCCTAAAGAATGAACAGCGTAACTGGAGCCTTTCCTGCTAGATATCTCTGTGGTGGAAGGCGTTGTTTTTGAACTTTGTATACCATGCTGTTTGCAGAGTCATCTCCTTCACCTGCAGGGAAAGTGACTCTCAACCAGTTTGAAAGAAGTTACTTTGGGAGCATGGCAGCCTTAGAGGGTCCACGTCAGTCCCCAAAAAGTCAAGTGATCCTTTACCTCTCACCCGACATGTCTGTGCAGAGGTGATGATGACGTAGCTGGGGAAGAGCCAGTACCAAAAGAAAAAGGTCTGCATTGGGCAAATAGAGGGCCTAGTCTCAACGCCGTTGCTTAAAATTTTTCTACTGGTTTTTGTTTTTGTTTTTCTCCTGCAGATTGAACTTTATGGAACATGTGGAAGAACTGAATTGGCCGAAGTTGTTACATGACTAGATGATAGCACAATAGAATCAGATGTTGGGGGGCACACAGAATCCTAGAACAGTAAGATGGCAGTTGTTGGTACGAGAGCTAATACAGCAGCTGTGTCACCAGCATCATCAGCATCATCCGAAACCTGGGTCAGGGGCACAAACTGGAGTGAGAACTAGACCTCCTTCCCATCCGAAGGCCTTGTGCCTTTAAGGGTTCTCCACTGAGCAAGTGACCTCTGATGTAGCAGAGCCTGAGGCAACACATTCAGTGTGCTCCTGCCTCCTCCACCTGAGCCATGTGGAAATTTGAAGTACAGACTGACCATCTCCTTGCTTGCTGTGATTTCCCATTTGCTCTCTGCATGACCTGGCATGGGCCCCCCGGGTCGGTCATTCCATAATTCCTTGCTCTGAAAATCTTGTGCTTACATGAACTTTGGCATTTCATCGGGTCATATTTTGTGTGTGCTGTATAATACCAACATCAGGATTTCAAATTATCCATAGTAAATTTTCAATTAAAATTTATACCCCAGTTGCTTTTAAATTACCTTTCATTGACATCAAGTGATAGCCTACAAGGAATATGAAACCACTCCATTATTAGTTTAATGTTAGAAATTGAGAGTGCAAATTCAGTTCCCAGAAAACAAACAACAAAACCTAATTCACCCTAAAACTAATTTTTAAAAAAATTGGGATATCTATTGTTGGTATATGGCTTCTCATATACAATGAAGTACATCGGAATGACAAAAAAAATCCTTTTAAATTTTTGGAGCAATTTTTTTTACTACTATTCTTGAACAATAGTGGTTTTCAGAGCATTTTCCCATAAATCAACAATTATATTTGCTTCCAATCCAACAGTTATGGTAGCTCAGAGTTAAATTAAATATTAACAGAACTTAGTATATGCAACCTACCTACTATGGAAATGTAAAGGTCAATAAAACACACACTTCTTTTTTATTGTGTCCTTAATTATACTAGGAGAATAAACACAAATATGCTCACAAAAGATCATTTGCAAATGATGCTGCGGTGGAGTACTATACAGCTATAAAAAGGAATGAGGACTATCTCTTTCCGCATGGAGCCAGGGGAAGCTCTCCATTACATATTACATGACGTGGATTTGTTCATCTAATAAACAGGGAAATGTGAATATTTGTACACTTGCCTTGGAGTCAATTGCCTAAACTCCTTGGGTCTCAGGCTTCGCTTCCACATAAGGATAATGATGCCTGTCGAAGATGACTGTTACGAGGATTAAGCAAAATAAAATCAGAAATGTAAATGACCTGGGTGCTAAATCACTATTGTTCCCTAATCTATGACAGGAGATCCTTTAGAGAAACTCGAGGGTTTAGAAAGAAATAAGAGAAGCCTTATTACAGGGTCTCTCAGCAGGAAGTCTGAGTTAAAATGGGTTGGGCAAAAGCAGCAATTTATTCATGTCTTACAAACACAGTCTTACAAACATCATACATTGCTGGCACAAAAGAACAGACACCATCTCATACGCCATGCTTCCTTCCAAAGCACTTCTACTGAGTTACAACATCAGAACAAGTCAGTTACTGAGTTACACAGTTCTGCCAACGCAAGTACCTCCCCATTGGAGTGGTGAGATTAGCTAATCAGACAAACAATTAATTTACATGTTTAATACAGTGCAGGATTTGTAACAGAATTCAGGGCATTCACATTGCTGTCGTAATGTATCATAAAACAGTACAACTGTCAGAAGATGATGGGATCACATAAGTCCCTGCCTGTTTCAATTCCTTTTTAGTTTTTCTTCTTTCTTTTCTTAAAAGCAGTTGCAAGTAGTTTTACTCAACTTTTCACACGCAAAAAACACTTTAAGTTTTAATAACAAAAACTATTTACAAATTATCATTGTAATTTTGAAAGTATGTATTGTTGGTTTTGTTATTCCACTTCAAAAAAAAAATTACCATGCCCTTCCAACAAGCACCCTTCAACTGGTGCCGCAGCTAACTTCTGGCAGCTGTGAAGGGTACTTCGGTTCGACTCCTTGCAAATGTGCAGAGCTCCAAAATGTATTATGGTGCATGGCCCATGTACCAAATATACATACATTAAAAGGCCATTGACTTCCCCAAACCACACACTGACTACAATTCACTTCATTTTGCTTTCATGAAAATGCTGAGTGGACCAAGATGTTGAGAGGTGACTGTGTGGTGGAATGAAGGAAATGATTGGGGAACGGTCTTTTCAATCCCAAAGTCATCTTAAAGCACAAAAAGAGGTCGGTTTCAATTTTTGTACATGTAAAACATTTTCTATACATTAGGCATAGTCATAAAAAGCATGTAGAAGTTGTTTTGAAAATGCATTGTCATAGAATTTACAAACACGGAGATATCAAACACATTCTCAAAAAACTGCTAAAGTACTGACACAAAACCTGACTCAAAATGTAAAATTTTCAGTAGACTGTATTTGCTAACTTGCATAATTAATACTTCAACTGTACCCGAGTTTCACCCATACTTCTCTAAATACTTAAAGATAGTAACATTACCTCAAGTTCATTCACAGGGCACTGCTTTACTCTAATAAGTTCTTAATGAATTTCAGGTCCCTGGCACTGGAAAAACAGTATAAGACACAAGTCTGTCTCTAAACTGTTCCACAGAAAACAGCTCAAGACAAATCAGCTGAGAAAAGTTAGTGAAACATTCTTTATTGTGCTAATTTGGCAGCCTAAATATATTTCATGTGAACATATGTAAATTGTATTAGGCTTGCTGTATAACAACTTCTTAATCTTGGTTTTAGTAACTAATGCTTTCCATCTGGCAGTGGTTAAAACTTCAGTCTTCATTTGTTTCTTTTCAAATAGTACCTTAGTCCCTTCTGGAGAGCAACTCAATGAAAATGCAGTTAGCCATGCCCTCTCTGTGTGCAAGAGAAGGTCTTGAGTGTACACTTGCATACTTTACATACTTCCTACAAGAAAACTGCATTTCTAACTGAATTTCTACCTGAAGTTTATATCTTTACCCACTAGCTAATTCAACAACTTCACAAAGGTAAATAGGGCTTCCTAAGACCACACTGATGCTTGTGATAGGCAGTAAATAATTCAAGGCCATGGTCCTTATGTGAGATTATATTTTACAACATTTGACTCACATATAACCTTAAGGGGGGGGGGAGAAACATCATATTTCAGCCACAGTGTTCTTTACTCAGCCCTTTGATAAAATGATTACTCAGTTTGTTCACTGTCCTTTTGAAGCAAACCTAAGTTACTCCTCTTACGACAGAATTGTATCAAGTAATTACAAAACAAAGAGTAATGACCATATACTTTTATATGCAGGACACCATTTGCACATGACATAATTAATGAAAACAAACTAGAAAACACTTCCTCAGTATCTTTGGATGTAAAGAAAATTGATTTCCCCACTTGAAGGAAAAGGGATGAATTTTCATAAGACATGCTTTTCATTTCTAAATTTTAACAATCCCATTAACTTCCAGTGACACACTCCGATGAGAGTGTCACCTTCTAAACCACAGCCATGACGTGGAACTCTACCACAGTGTTTGTAAAACACTTGACCACTCTTTTTTATATCACTGGTAACCTACTGCGGAAATTAAATATCTCATGAAAATTGATCCATTGTGTCTAGTAAAGGGGGACATTATCAGGATACACACTGACAGTTACTTTCTGGTCTGTTAATCCGATCCATTTCTAACAACAACAACAAGAAAAGGTACCTTGCTGTCACAAGCTTGCAATCACATATCAGAAAGAAAAAAAGAAGTGTTCCTTGCCTAGTAAAAATCATTAAGTCCCAACACTTGGCCAGCATGCTAACCATCACAGAGCATGTGCCACTTGGCGATCTGTCTCCTGGGATAGTCACAGATCTCCTTCCAGTGCTCTCCACCGGTTCCTTCCGCAGCAGCTCCCAGGACCAAACGCCCGATGACCTCATTGCGGGATCCCCTTTCGGAATCCAGAACAAGAAATTCAACACTTATCTCTTCAAGACCCTCACAAGGAATATCAAAGACAAACAGTTCATTGAACACTGCGTTGGGGGTGCATTTCTTCACGTGAGTCTTCTTTTTGGAGATTCTCTTTTTGGCATGGTACAGGTTCACTTTGACGTAGGGGTCTGCAATGGTAAGCAACAGGCATTACAGATACAGGCCCTGGCTGGGGAGCTGACCTCGCATTACAGTGTCCTTAGAGATGACTGCCTGCCTATAAAATGTGATTACAATGAAAACGAAGCAGAACAGAGCAAAAGTACACATAATCTCAGATTCTCTCTTGTCAACAAATTAACTGAGAATGGAAAGCATGAGAGAAAACGGTTTTAACCATTTTAACCATTTCCTTCTTCATCCCCAAAACCAGGGGATGAGGAAGGAACTGTAACGACAAGATGCAGAGTCAACATAAAGGAGAAGAAAAGAGAATATTCTAATGACACATTCTAATTGCTAATAACTCACTCCAGTAATAGAAGGAAAAAACAAACAAACAAACAAACATTGGTGAACATCTAACCTTACTGAGTTGTGTGACTTTAGATAAGTCTCTCTAGCTTTCTGAGCTTGGGTTGCTTTTTCTGTTGAGCAGACATCAAGAATTTACAATGGCAATGCCCTTTTTGGCTTTAACTTTTTTATGCTTCTTTAATCATCTACTGGGATTACTTTCTATTTCCCATTGTTGACTTTCCCATGTCACTGCTACTGTGTGGGCTTTGGGATCATGCTAGTTCATCACATATTTAATCATATTATTTTGACCTTTTTCTGGTTGCAACATATGAATTAATTTTAGCTCCTAATCTAAACCTTTAAGACCATATCATGTCCTCAACTTCTATTATCTAATAATAATAATAATAATAATAATAATAATAATAGATGATATTTAGTGAAATATATACTTCTAGTCCTCACAACCCACCTCAAGATAAGTATTTCATCCAGTTTATACAGAGTTTAAGAAACATACCCAAGCTGATTATGTTAAGAAATGGAAGGGTCAGGATTTGAACTTGCGTCATTTTAACCCATGGGTCATGTGTTCTTTCTCATCATGCTATACAACTTATTTTTTTTAAGTAGTCACGAAACCAAAAGGTAATTCTTAAATCAGACATAAAAAATCAAAAGGAAACATAATAAAATAATAGAAGTATAAGGGTAGGCAGGCAAGCTCACTCAACATACTAAAACTGAGAACAACTCTTCCACGCCTTCCCTTTATACCCACCGCTGCATCCTTGGCAATGGCCTCCCATTGCTGCATTTACCACTGTCTGCGGAACCGCATTCGGACACCGACCTGTGCTGTCTTTGGTTTAGATCTTAGCACTGTGCCATGGTCTTCCTCTTGCTCATGGCATTGAATCACATTATTAGCCCAGAAAGTGAGAAACAGGAAGACAATCACAGCCCTTGTGATTGTGACTAAAAAGCAAAGCAAAATCGTAACGGTGTCAGTTAACTCTTTTGCCCAGTGGCTCTCACTTACATGTGGAGCCTGAGTTTTTCAGAAGCGTTCTTACCTGAAAGTCCGGACACATCGGATTTGGGCAGGTGTCGAGCTTTTAAGACAACCACAGTGAGAGTGTTCGTGGTGGACTGATAGCAGAGAGAGATCAGCAACTCCCCCCGTCCTGAAGACTTCTAAACAAAGGAAGATGCGGTCTATTTATTATTTTTTGTTTTCAAATTTGTACTTATACTAACATTTTCAAGCAATGTAATAGCATCGTTATTTAAATGTAACTTTTCTATTTATTTTTATTTTAGGATGCTAAGGAATCCTAGAGTAACAAGCTTTTGTGTAGTACCATCACCACCTAAAAACGACTGTCTGCCATCTTGTGGTACTTATAGGTACTACAGGATGTTAAAATTAAAATGAGTTAGCCACACCCCTTACTAGAAATGTTTTCAAGGGTATTTAGAGTATAGCCTATACAGAGGTATGTTTAGCTTTTGCTTTCTAAATTAAATCTATACTTTTTGAAGTTATTAATAGTAACAAGTTATCTAGTCATTTAAATGAATCTGTAATAAGGCAAAGTGACTCATGTTAAGTTTGATTTTATTTTAAATTCTTTAGCGCTGAGATTATTGGAATTTGAATTCATACCAACTGAACTTTATTCAGAACCCCATCACTCTCTGGGTCCGCATGGATGGTGGAGTTAAAATTCTCTGCAACCAGCCCCCACCCAAAGTCCTATTATAATTTAAGGAGTGAATTAAGTATTAGAAGTATCTTTGCATGATACTTAGGTTTTATTTGTACTCTGAAGACATTATGTAAGATTACCAAGAACTCAAAGTACAAGTTTTAGCTGAAAATAACAAAATATAACCTTGGGGCTTGATTATAACTAAGAATGGTGCCTGGACCAGAGCTCCTAAAACTTCACTATATATTTATACAAAAGCTGACGGGGGTAGCTGTATGAATAAACACTTCAAGAAGAATAAGACTAGGGCACAGATAGGTACTCCTACTGCTACTAAACAGCTGCATATCTCATACAAGCTACTTAATGTATCCGGACCTTGGCTTCCACTAATTTTAACAAAAAGGCAGAGGCAAAGATATGGTTGAATGAGCTTTATGGTATTCTGTGACATTATACCTTATAGACACAACTTATTCTGAAATACCACCATTGGAATTGGTTGAGTTCTTTATCTAATGTGAAAAGAGGATTCAATTTGATTAACCAATGTCTTATTTTTTAATCCTCCCAGAACTACCAAAGTAGTACAACTGTGAAGGCAGAGTAACTCATTTCCTGTTATATGACATAAAGATGAACTTTTATAATTCAATATGATGTGCTGTCTCCTCCTGGAAAAGCAATTCTATGAAAAGTCAATACCACTTCCAAATCCTCAGGATAAATTGATCTAATTTTCAATTTCAATTTCAATTTCAAATTCAATTACGCTAACTTTGTTAGCCTGAGTATAAATAAATATTTGCCTATATTTTAGTTGAGTGGCATCTTAGTCAAATTACTTGTGCTAGAAATTGACAAAAACTATTATATGTAATACTTAAATATCTATAAAGGATGCCTATTTTTATATCATTAAAATATTTTAATCATCTCAGCTGTAAATTAAATTTTCTTTCATCTACTCTATTCCCCTGCTCTCATTTGATTATGATTAATAACAATTAAACGTGGTAAAGATGATATCTACAAAACATCCTAATGAAAACCCCCTAGATAAAAAGAAAGCTACATTAAGAGATTGTTTGTAAATATTTTAAGCACTACAAATGAATTACCCTAACATTTCTCTTGATAATCTCTCTGTTCATTAACATTTTTCCATCAGACAATTCAATTCCTGCCAGAGGAATAAGGACTTCTCCAATGATATCATCTCTTGAAAACCTGTCAAAACTCAAGATTGTGAAGTGCAAGGCCAGCTCTTGGATCTGGGTGTAGGGGATCCCATAGAATGTAAAGGTCTCATCAAAAGCTGGGTCCAAGGTCTTTCTCAGAACTCTGGTTTTCACTTTATGCTTCTTCTCTGGGAGGATCGTCATTTTGATATATGGGTCAGAGGTCATCGACTGCTCATCCATGGCTGGCAAGCCACGGGCTTCCTTGATGTTAACCACAAATGCTTTCTTCTCAAAGTTGTACTCTAAGGAGAAGAAGAGGGTTCCCAGCTTCTCTTGTTTCTCTTCTGAACTGAGGGAAGTGCTGGACTTTAAGCTATCAGGGGAAACCCCTTCTCTATCCCCTTCTGCAAAGAGCTTCGGGGCCACATTCTCCAGATCAGGGGGACTGCCAGCTTTGAGGTTTGTTTTGGGAAAATTGCCATTGAGATCTCTCTTCTCAAGGTCAAGATGCAATGAATTCTTTGGCATAGCTGGTTTATTCTTTACTTCATTTTTGTCCTCTGCTCCAAACTTCTTTTTGCTACTCAGGTTTTCAGGGTAAATATCAACTCCCTTCAGCACATGCACAAACTTATATGGAGGAGTCTTGTTAGACTTGGATGATTTTCTCTGACAGCAGATCCATGCAAACAGAGAGACCGTGAAGACCAGGCCAAATGCACTGAAGATCCCCACCACTGTGGGGATTTCATCTGAAAAATCAAAAGACCAATAACATATATTAAAGGGGCAGAGGTAGAGTCAGGAGCCTATGTGAAAAGCATCCTAGAGCTGGCAGTTGCTGTAGGTGGCACAGACTGAATTACTTTCCAGCTGTTCTGGGTATGAGTTCTGTACACATTTCATATCACCTTCGGGGTGGGGGGAAGCACATCCTTTGTGTGACACACAGGGGAAAAAATACAGGATAATAGAAACTTCTTCATGCCAGTAGTTTTCGTAAATGAAATGAAAAAGTGAAACAGGGCCCGAGTCAAGGGTGAGGGAATGCTAAATGACTCTGTCCTACCTTTGTTTTTACAGATGAGTCAGGGTAGCATGATGGGTCAGTACTAATTGCATTATGTTTTCATTGACATTTAGAGACTTTCCAGAAGCATCAATTCTTACTGACTATAAAACTTTAAATGCACATTCTTCAAATGCTGGGAGAGTCTGTATTCTTAGTTGTTCTTCATTTACCCAGGATCCAAGCAGCAAACGTCTAGGGACTCAGTGATTCAGGTAATTTTAAGAAATGGTAGAACATTATCTGCCATTGTCACAAACTTATTAATAATATTCACCCAGATTATGCAACAGCAGTAAAAGAAATATATATATATATATACACATATATATGGAAAGTAGTAATTAAAAGGATCAACAAGATATTAATATTGCATAACTTATAACACTACAAACTCCTTGAATACTAACCCCAAATTCCTCAACCACTGAATTGTCTGAAGCACAAATTAATTACACCTATGTAGGATAAAGCCAAACAATGATTCTAAATGAATCATCATTCCATAACAGGTAATGAGAAGAGTAATTGAGTATAGATAATTTAAAGTTCGATTTTATCCATAACTGATTTTTTCCTAGTGTAGTTCCACATGGCAAATGATAAACAAATTGAAATTGGCATTCTTTCCTGGAATGAGGGCACGTTAAATTACATTGACATTAGGTAACATTGATTATTCATGAAGCTTATCATGTTTCTTATGTAACCATATTTATTCCACAGATGATTAGTAACCTGTGTAAAAGCAGTATTACTATTCCAGGACACAATGCATCAATTAGTCAATGTTTAATATAACCAAAGTGAATATAACTAATATAATATTATCTGCATTGAGTTCCATGCCGTCTATTTTTTTTATGCCAAATACTGAAGAATAAAGTTAAAAGCCCCAGTCAGGATAGGGTTAAGTCTTGTTTAAATAACCCATAAAAGAATAACCTTTTGTTACTTCCCTTTCTCATCCCTCCAAATCTTCTGCCTATCTACTTCATGATCACAAACTAAACTCAAAGAATTCACAGTAAGCACTAAAACACTTAGAAATGTCAAAGGAAAGCAGAAGTATCTAAGAAGATAAAAAAGCAAAATGAAACAATAAAATATTCTGTTGTTTAATTATATCAAGAAACTAAATCACAGAAAGATAAAAAAATAAGCCTTTTAAACCCCCAAACAGAAAAAGCAGCAAATGTTACAGAAAAAGAATGAGGTGAGAGATAAAAAAGATAATCAGGTAAACTTAGCATCAGCTTTTCAGTTTTTGCTTCTATTCAAGTCTTTGTGGTAGGAAAAAAAAAATCCACTCCTGGACTCTAATAAAACAAGGCCAGGAAGCAAAAGCAAGTCATGAACTAGTAAGAGCAAGAAGAATAATACAAGCCATAGAAAATGATTTTTTTTTCTAAATGGACTGATGGCTCAAGCTGGAACATATTTTTCACTAGTAGTTTCTGAAAATGCCTCAGTTTTAGAAAATTTCTGACTTTCAAATCAGAAATTGTGATTAACATCAAAACAGTATAAACTCTATCACCCAAAGGGAAATCTGTGAAAGAAACCCATTTCTGAATATAATATCACAAATTGTCTTTATTCAATA
This sequence comes from Anoura caudifer, assembly GCA_004027475.1. NCBI lineage: Eukaryota > Metazoa > Chordata > Mammalia > Chiroptera > Phyllostomidae > Anoura > Anoura caudifer. The sequence goes on from PVKU01002795.1 coordinate 19,806, forward strand.
CTTATATCAAGTGACAAAATATTCAACATAACACAGAAAGACTTACTACTCCCTGTGTATTAAGTCTACTTATAAGGTCTTAAGCTTCTGAAGACAAAAATATCAGTCATTTCACTTAGTTTCAGAACAATTATCATGCATTTATAGATATCAATCCTTATTGGCAAACTTCTATAAAATGCTCTGTTTTTATTTTTTTTAATACTTGTAAAGTGAGTAAAACTCAGATCTCTTATCTTTGGAATGCAATGAGACCTACAGTATGATTTTTTTTTATTTGAAGAAGTACATCTGGCTTTATTTATTAAAAGAGGAGAGAGCAATGGTGCCAAAAATGTGGGATAGGAAAAGGGAAACTGAACTGGAAAAATGGAGTACTAATCCTAGTTTCCAGCAGCTTTGAGCTAACTGTTTGACCCACAACACTTCCCCCATCTCTCTGAGCTGGGCTCAGCTGCCTCCTTTCAAATATCCTTTTAACTCCATCTGGCACCTTAGGATTCTGCCTCTTTCACGAGCAACATATTTCAAGGATATAATAAAAACACAGCAGAGAAAACGTCCTTAGGGTGCACTCTCTTAATAAAATATACATTCTCAAACCCCCATATGTAAGTTGTGTTATGTACGCCAAGATCAAACCCTTATGTAACCACAGAACATTCGGCTTCCCCTAAATTTACCTGCAAATACAAATCACCTATAAAATTAATGAAACGAACAAGCAAACAACAGACTCCTTCCCTTCTCTTAGCGCGTGCTGCAATTTACAGAGCTACTTGAACGTTTAAGGAACTTCCTGGATGTAAAATAGCCCTAGCAGAAGGCAATTTTAAGGAGAAAGGTACTAAGGAGGGGAGAAACAACAGAGACAAGCCACGATTACCTGTTTATTGTTCTAATTTTCCTTTCAGATTAACTACCGAGTCGATCTATATTCAACATTCCGCGGGAGAAAAACAAAAACAAAAACAAACAACAACAAAACACAGCCCACCGGAGTATTCCGGGAACAACCGCAGTTATAAGTTGAGTAACTTGCTTACCAAATTCTTCCCTGCTGGTAGTGATCGGAGCCATTTTTTGCTGCGTGCTCTGTCCGAGGTGCTGAAAGGAAAACTCTGGCTTGGTTCACTTGCCTAGATCTGAAGCGCCAGCTTTCCCGTGTGCTGAAAACAACAGCGCAGAGCCCAGAGGACCTGCGCCTGGAACAGGGAGGAGGCAAAGGGGGAGGTCCACTCGCCCTCGCACCGTGATTTGCCGCCCCTGTTCCTGTTTTGGCTCTTCTGAGCAGCTCGCCTCCCAGACTCCAGACGTGGCTGAAACCTGAATTGACGCAATCCTGACGCTACAGGGTTGAAATCAGCACCTGCCCCCCTCTCTTCCTCCCTCCAAACCTCTTCTCTCCCCTTTTTCTTTCTTCCTCCCTCCTCTCCTGAGGATTCAACACACCCTCATCAATTATTTTAACTGTTGGACTACTGGATATTGGCTTCGCTGTTCTGTGGGGGTGACTCAGAGGCACATGGAGGTGAACCCTGAAACTCATCCCTGTCAGTTCCTAATATAAAATTTTTTCATCATCTAAATCAGTAAAAATGTGTCTGTGAGTTTTCAGAATAATGTGATTTACATAGGCAATTTAAGGGAAGAGTAAAAGAAATTTCTGCATCAAATGACCCGTGTAAAATGAAAGAATATGTTTTCTTGGTTTCTGAATGTTTCTTTCATATACTTATGTTAGAATACGATTCATTGCACATTCATCCATTTGAAATAAGATAACAGTTTTTCCATTATAATCACTTATTTTCTGATAAATTACTAGTCTAGACATTTTGCTGATACTGTTACTCGGTCCGTCTGCTCTCTTCCCCTTTAACATCTGACATTTGACCAGTTGGAGTACTTAGGAACAGATGGGAATAATCCCTTCTATATTCAGACTCAGTCTCAGTTATGACTTTTGCATATAATAAGACTGCTGCTGGAATTACATTTCTGGTTAAAAGCTTTGGCTTCTAATAGGGTTGTGCAAAACAGTTACAAGATCAGACCAAAATCTAAAATGACATCAATAACTATAGGTCATTTTCAAAGGAAAACCTATTCTTTTTCCCGAACTGATGATCTTCCTAGGATTGAGAAATTGGGAAAAATATGGTGCCAGATTCCAATTAATTTTAATCTAAAGAGTGAGCCTTTTTAAAACAAATGTTAACAGTTTTCCAAAGGAGAGAACTAAGGCTATTCCCCCAACTGTCAATTATTGCTCCGCAAAGAATTCTTTTGCTGTGGGGCTCAGTGAGCAAATGACACTCAGAGTGTGCTGGGATGGGGGAGGAAGGGACACTGGGTGAGAAAGCTACCGTACAAACGACACGTCCGAGCATATCGGCGAGCAGCCGCTCTGAGCGTCAGAATCCTGTCTGGGGAGAAATTGCCTTCAGCCTTTGGCATCATGGAAAATTTTACAAACCAATGTCCCTTTTCTTTCCTTTTCTGCTTGCTCCCACATACTTGGCATTTTAACATTCCTCTAACAGATTTTTTAAACCTTATGAAAACATGCTATGAAAACACACTGACTGATTTACTGTATTTAATTTTCCACTGGCAGAATCTGTGATTTGTGTCCTTATCTTTTCACTTCATTCAGATTACTTGCTTCCTCAGTTAAGCATGCACCTGGTGGATTTGTCCCTAGGAATAAACATCCATTAGATGAAAGAGAGAGTCACATTTGTTTGCGATTCATATCACAGGTAGACAAAATACATAGTGTGAGGTTTACTAAGATGTGTGTTTTTTAGCTAAGTTATTGCTAACATATGGTTAAAGTCATCTGTTGTAAACAAAAGTACCTTATGTGCATGTTCCATATAAATCAGTATCTCATTAATTTTACCTCCAAGTGGTAAAATTCTGCCACCTAAAATCTGTCTAGATTGTTTAAACTCTTTCTATTGAACCCCACCCCACCCTGGGCTGTGTCGTTTCTAAAGACACATTGTGATAAGATTACTTCTTTCTCAGAGTTAATGCTATTGTGGATAAAGTAACTATTTCATTGCTTGCTTTAAAAACAAACTGAAAATAAGTGTTATTAATTAAAATGCCAGAGGTTTTCCTCATTTTCATTTGGTGAATAGCATATTATCCAGTATCCAGTCTCGTTAGAAGAGCTCCTAGTAGCCCTAGATGTGGATTGGGAGCTGATCCAACACAGAGTAAAAAACGTGTAAGTTTCTCATGATTGAAATTCATACCCTACCACATTATTACACTGTTCTTTTTAGATCCAGCAAACAAGTACTCGATTTGCTGACGTGAGCAATACCGCTCCTGCAGCAGAGACTTGGGAGGAAGGGTTGTTGCTAGGTAACCACCTTTTTGCCACCCAAAACACACAGCCTCAAACAAGTTCCTGCCCTGGGAAACACAGTCTGTTCTGGACAAGTAGCAGTGTTTACTTCAGGATGACGCTTTGATTGTTGAGATAGTTCAGCGTTTACCCTACTTTATGTTAGATTCTGATTACAAAGGTCTATATATATTGAGAAACAATGAACAGAACACTTGATTTCAATTTGATTTTAGGAAATCCAGTTGATGACTCATGATATGATTTTTATCCATTTTATTCATTTTATTTTAATTTAATACATTATTTGTTATGTGATTATATAGCTTATTAATTATATTGTTTAATCTATACTTTCTTCATTTACTTTCTTAAAAACATTGGTGGATGGATTTAGAACTTTCTCTTAGGCAATAGAAAATTTTGAAAGGTTTTGGAAATGTTTCAGTGAGCTTCAGTATTCTTTATCAATACACAGATAGTAATTCAAAGGCAAGTTACTGAAATGTGGGTGGAGTAGAATGAAGTATCTGATAATGGATAATTAATGGATAATTGTTTTAATGTTCATATCATTCTATGAAGAAAACTGGCTCTAATGTGATGGAATAGATTTATATTACAAGCACACCCAAGTCATAATCTTGCAAGACAAATGGTTTTTGCAGTTGGTTCTACAGAAATCCCATCACCATTCACCATTTCTACATTTGTTTTTCTTCAACATATTCAGCATTTACTATGCGCTGATCTACATTGGGCTTTAATGGCTCATGAGTAAAAAATTAATTACGGTAGGCCAAATCTAAAAATGTCTATAAAAATAAAATAAAAATGTTTATAATCTTCCTTCTTTTCCTTTTGTCTTTCTTTCAAAAGTACTTACTAAACATGTACTACCGCCTAGGTTTTTCAGTAAACAGGAGATACAGACTGGTCACGAAGGCGAAAATGATCCTTACGCTCACGGAGCTAAGAGACTACGGAGGAGAGGCAGCCCTCCCTCAGCGGGGAGAAAACCTGTTAGATCGTGCTTGCTCTCGTATTTCTTTTGTCTGGTAACTTCCAACAAGCGTGATCAGCACGACCCCACAGCTATCACTGACTGTCCCGTTTCGTCTGTCCTTAGGGCACCTGTTCTCCGTAACTGTAGATTCATCCATTCCGACACTCAAATTGCACTCTTCCATCCCCTGCGTCTGTCCATATCTTCTCTCTCTTTTAAGGGTCAGTTAAAGTTTCATACAGACTCTGTGGTGTCTGATTTAGTGACACATAGGTTTTATCTGACTTAAATTCTTATGGTACTACCTCTTGTGAAACCCTTGAAGTCAAGCTTGTTATATCCTTGGCTATATACCAACAGTTCCCAAAAAGATAAAGCAAAGGCCTCCACTACGGCTCACTTCAAATATCCCGTCGGGTTCCCATCTATTCATGATATTTTTTACACTGCAGTAAAGCGAACCAACAAATCTAATTTATTTGAGAAGATTAAACCTATTGATAACTCCTGGCAATACTGACAAGAAAATAAAAAGAGCAAAACATACAAATTACAAATGGCACAAGAGGGCACAAAATGTCAGCCACAGAGTAGGAATAAGAGGATATATTTACAATGCATATTTATGACATAGGAACTGTGTGCAGAAAGATGCAAAGGAAAATAAATTTTTAAAAGACAGTCTTCCAATTAAAAATGGGCAAATGCTTTGTAGAGACACTTCACTAAGAAAGATATAATTTCCCAATGGCTCAGGATCACATGAAAGGAACTTAACAGCAGCCATCAGCAGGTAAAAAAAAAAAGGCAAATTGAAACCTCCCACGGGGGGGTAGACAATATGACATGATGATAAGAATGTGGGGGAACAAGAAGTCTTGATCACTGCTTTGGGGCCTTTCTACTAGTAACAAGCATTTTGAGAAACTGGGGGTGTCTACTAAAGTGGAACATAAATGTGTGTCTTGGCCCTGTGATTCCAACCACTGCTAAATTTCATAGACCACATACAGGTGCTAGGATGTTTATAGTTGCTTTATTTGCAGTAGCCAAAATGTGGAAACAGTTGACTTTTCCTATTAATACTAGATTGGATAAATAACTTTACATGGTAGAATACTATATACAAATGAAAAAGAACAAAATCCTGCTATATATGATAAGGGTGAATGTTATAATGTTGCATGGAAGAAATCAGACAGGAAAAAAGTACACTAAGATTTAATTATTTAAATTTCACCAAAAAAGAAATTAACCAATAGAAGTCATTTGGTGATTATGTTTATAGGAGCCAATTACTAGGACAATGCAGATGTCTAGGATGTTAATATTCTATATCTATAGAATATTCTAATACTCTATATCTTAATCTGGGCAGTAGTTACTAAGTTTTTTTTTTTAATTTGTTGAGTTGCTCAGCAAAAACTTCTATACTCTTCTGCATATATGCTATATGTTAAAAAAGTTTACCAAGAATTGTCATGTATGGGCACTTAGCATTGCTTCATAGTTTATGAAGGTAAATTCTGTATGGAGTCACTTTTGCTAAGTCCCACCAATGTTTAATACCTAATCTAACTGCAGTTTTAGCATCTCTCAGAGTGGAATTTAAACAAATCAGTCTGTATATTCCTGTCATTACTAGTGAGGTAGTCCACCCTCCTGCCTCTGACTAAGGAAAGATGAACTTCTCTGAAATAATCCACTCTTTTAACTTCCTTGTCCCACCCTTTCTGCTTAAAGAAACCTTTATTTTTGCACAACTCATGGGAGCTCCCTTCTATTTGCTAGATGGAATGCTGTCTCATTCATAAATTGTTTAATAAAGGTAGTCAGATCTTTAAATTTAATCAATTGAATATTTGTTCTTTGACAATTTTTGAGGAGGTATATAGCCAAGTTAAGATAAATATTAATGCAGATGCATGTAAGCAAAGAAAAATAACTGGAAAACATAAAGCAGAAAATGATTTAAACTAGATATGGACTGTGTATAATTTATTATGTACTTATGATTTAAATATTTTTCCAAAAATTGAGTATTCTTCTAAATAATTTTTCAACTATCTACTCACTGTTTTGATGCTATCTCAGAATCAGAGATCTGCACTCTCCCTTGGACTTACAGTAACATGCCAGTTCTGAGCTATTTCTTTTACTCAGCTACAGATGTTCTAAAACTAGCTGGTTAGTATGAGAATTGAAGGTACTAGAAATCAGCTCTGCATAAAGATTGTATAAAGAAAATGCATATGAAATGTGAACTTCTTGAACTTCTACCTAAAATGAATATGCATTTCTGAATGTTCATCCCATGGTCCCAGCATTACCAAATGAAATGAGCAAGATGAAAGTCATAGATTTCACCTGGGAATCCTCGGAACTCCACTGCATGTGAGGAGTTTGATTATGTATATAACTCAGTTAAAGGTAAAGTTCAGGGAGCTGAAATCATTAACTAGTATCAGATTAGAGGGGTAGGGGTGGCAAGGTTTAGAACCCCATGACCTTTAAGCTTCCTTTCAATTACTCAATGCTAAGAAACAATTCTCTAATGCGGAGAAAACAGCTTTAATCTCCACACTACTGAATCCGCTCTGCATCGAGCCCCACTTCCAGTGTCAAAAATTCAGGTATAGCAGCACATGTACAAAACCAAAAACTGAAGGTGAAATATGTCTTTAATATCATTGTTCTTGCTTTATGCAAACTTCCTTTACTATACTTACAGCATGCTCTTCTTCACAAATATAGTGTGTGTTAGGATTTATCCTGTCTTCCCTTACAAATATGGACCTTCTCTCCAGTGAAAAATGAATGGCAATTGCTCATAGCATACTTTGAAATAAAACCCTTTTGTGACTTCTCTTTAAGTCACTTTTGTGACTTTTATTTTAAAGAATATATCAGTAAATATAATCAAAGACCCTTCTCTATTCTGGAAAACTAACAAAGGAGGGAAAAAAACCTAATCCTCTAAAAAGTATATCATAATTATGCTGTTTTGCCTTCGTTTACAGAATCTCTTCTTGGAAAGCAAGACATATACTCATGAGCAATACTGGGAAAACTAAGATCAAGTTTTGATGATATTGATTTAATAGTGGCAAGGAAGAAAAGAATAAGAGATTGAAAAATTTAACTTTATCAAAGAAATAGTGTCAAGGAAGAAAAAAGTAAAGAAATTGAAGAATTTAACTTTATCAAAGAAATCATTTGATACCTAAGAAGGTATCCATAATCTGGGAAAAGGAAAAGTCAATGATATCTTGGAAAGTCAGATTACAACTATTAAAATATTATATTTTAGGTGACTGCATGATGACATATATTAGGAATTACTGAAATTAATTTAGTCTGCTTTGCACATTTTTCTGTCCCCTTCTCATCTTTTACTGGATTCATTTTTTAAAAATTACACTATAACCTATTAATTAACTTTTGGCATCAAACCACAGTTAGCCCATTTGATATTCAGTCATGGCACCAGAAGTGCTGATTAATTCTACTGAAGTTCTATAAAATTAGGAACTGTCATCAAAACATCTAATGTTAAATAGATGATAATGCCCATGCTATAACATGATCCAAGGAAGGAAGGAAGGGAAAGGAAATGAAGCAAAATAAAATAATAAAATAAATAAAATAAAATAAAATAAAATAAAATAAAATAAAATAAAATAAAATAAAACACAGCTAACTTTTCTCCATGATCAAAGGATACTTCCTCCATGTCAGGACATTTGAAGTCACTGAACAACTAGGAAAAAACTCAGGTGAATCTTAAAAAAACAAGGATTCATTTAAGAAGGCGAGGATGGAAGTAAATTTTCTTTGCTGCTTTTACACTACTTTCCACAACTGTGGGGTCAAAACTAAAATCTAAGAACAGATAGCTGATAATAAATTCCCAGACACAAATTAGGTACTGTTACCCAAGATGAGGTTTAAAAATTAAATCTAATGCTACTTGAAATGCACATTGTCTTTCTATAGTTGGGCCTGAGTAAATAAATGTCACCAGGTTTGAAGCGTAATGTGCAATTACTGAAGTACCTGCTGGAGTGATTCCTTTTCCTGTAGAGATGCCAAGGTATCGGGCCCTTTCAGAATCAGCTCATTAAATGATTAAATGGCATATTGTGGGGAAGCATTGCCCAAATCCTTTGAACCATACTTCCTTGTAATTTCTAGGGATGTTTCAGGATTGATAGCCAAAGTGTTCCCTTATGCAGGGCTCCTTATCAGTCAGACTTGGCACTAATATCCTGGTGCAGATAAGGGTGTCCTCACATAGAGACTCAAAAAGTAATAACATTCTCATCCACTCAAAAATACATTACGATCTGTGAAAGGCAGTTGGTGAGAGTTCTGTCTTTCCAGAGCCCATCTGTACATGCAGACCCGCACCGCAGCATGCCTGCAACACACAGTCTTGCATTTTGGCTATTTCTACATTTCAAATGGCCTTTGTGAATTTATGAGTAATGATTCCTTATCGTCCTGGACACCAGCTTACATGTATAATGTAGTTCTTTGTATTTGTATGTGGCACATGAACTGCATTTTCTCTTTTTGGGTCTCAGTGGATTTAGCTACAATGATTCAATCTTTGTACCATCTTTATAGCACATTTTGATGTTTTGATGTTTGCTTTAGTTTACATTGTGTCAATAGTTATTGGGGTTTCACTCTGAAACACAGTGTAAGAAAAATAAAAACATGTTCTCTTCTTAGTTTTCTACATACTAAGTATAAGTGGTACTTACCTACCCTATATGACCTTTCTATAACATGTAGGACCCATTGTTTTTCTTATCTATTCCTGTTGTTTTAATTCATATTTTATTATCCAGTGTGTCTTTATAACTCATAACATATGTTATAGAACAATATATTAAAAATCTTACACTGAATATATTAATAATCTTATACCAATTGTCTTGGTTACTTCAGAACCATGAGCAAGTAATCTAAAATGTTGAAACCTAATATGCTTATTTGTGATGAGTTTATCAACCTAAAGCAGTGATTTTCAACCAGTGTGCTGCAAGAATTTTTAAAACATGCAATACCTGTCAGGTACTGACCTATTTTCCCTTAGATTGTTCAATAAAAATGACATCATCCAACACAGACAACATCAGCCGTCTGATGTGAATGCCCTGTCTTGAACCATAAATACATAGGTCATATAACAGAGTTGCATCTTATTGGTCACATTGCATAATAAGGTTGTGTCTGATTGGTTAATTCTCTGTACAAGAAATCTTTATATACAATTGTAGGCACCTAATTTTTTTTAAAAAATCACTTTGGAGCAAAAAAAGGATGGGTAATTACTATTATTATTGTTGTTTTTCATAAATCAATCAAAATTATGCCTATTTTCTGTCAGATAAGCAAAAAATGTACTTTTGGCTGTGCTACAGAATTGACTTTTGAAAAAAAATTTATTTTAATTGTTGTTCTTGTACAGTTTTCCGTCTTTTACTGCCATCCCAGTCCACTGTCCCAGCCCTCCCCACCTCCCTCCCATTTCCACTCTCCCTAGTTTTTGTCCATGTGTCCTTTATACTTGTTCTTGCAAACCCTTCCCCTTTTCCCCTGAAACTCCCTCCCCTCTCCCCTGTGGTGACTGTCAGCCTATTCTCAATTTCAGTGTCTTTGGTTATATTTTGCTTGTTTGTTTGTTTGTTTGTTTTGTTGATTAGATTCCTGTTAAAACTGAGATCATATGGTATTTGCCTTTCACCGCCTGGCTTATTTCGCTTAGTATAATGCTCTCCAGTTCCATCCATACTCTCACGAAGGGTAGGAGCTCCTTCTTTCTTTCTGCTGCATAGAATTCCATTGTGTAAATGTACCATAGTTTCTTGATCCATTCATTTACTGATGGGCACCTAGGTTGCTTCCAATACTTGGCTATTGTAAATTGTGCTGCTATGAACATTGGGGTGCATAGGTTCTTTTGGATTGGTGTTTCAGGGTTCTTAGGATATAATCCTAGCAGTGGAATTTCTGGGTCAAAAGGCAGATCCATTTTTAGTTTTCTTAGAAAATTCCATACTGTTTTCCATAGTGGTTGTACCAGTCTGCAATCCCACCAACAGTACAGTAGGGTCCCCTTTTCTCCACAACCTCTCCAACACTACAGAATTGTAGTAATTAGTTTATGTGTGCTGTGAGATGAAAAAGGCTGAAAACTGCTGACCTAAAATGACAATAGCATTTTCTGTACAATAGCAAAAGTTCCAAAACAGTGAACCCAAGTATGTTCATCATAACTGTTTGGTAGGAAGAAGCCTCTGAGGTCGGCAGGCATGATGTTTTATCTCTAAATGAAACAGAATGGAGATACAATACAACATTCAGGGCTGGCTACAACATGAAATTAATATCATTCCATTAATCAGCAAACCTTCCTATTGAACATACTCACTATTTTCATGAGAACGTTAATAGATCTATTTTATAAATGAGGATATGAGGACATAGGATGAAGACTAGTAGTTTTTCTCTTTTGTTGTTTACCTACCTTTATAAGCAAACCCCTAGAGAACCAGTCTAAAGGATGTTGATGGAATTGTTAAGCCCCTGAGGCCAGGCTGATAAAACTGAGTAAATTGGGCTGTGTTTGCACTCAATACATTTTTGTTAATCCTTTGACCTTGTTGAAACCACAGGCCTTGTTGCTCCAGTGTTGAACTCCTTTCTAGCCTGGTGCAGGCACTCTGGTTGCAAACCAGAACAATAGAGAAGAAAAGAAAATGAATCAATTGTAACATTTAAAATCTACTACCAAGTGTTTGGAACCCTTTGAAGACAAAAGTTCTAAGAAAGTAGCCAAGGCTCTAAAAAAGCATTATCTGAGCTACTCACCCTATAATTTCCTGAAGATTTATTTCCTATGTTTATTTCTTTTTTTTAAGATTAAATTTACTTATTTATTTAGAGAGAGATGAAGGGAGGGAGAAAGGGAGAGAGAAATAGCAATGTGTGGTTGTCCCTAATGTGACCCCCACTGGGGACCTGGTCTGCAACCCAGGCATGTGACTTGACTGGAAATCGAACCAGTGGCCCTTTGGTTGGCAGCCTGCACTCAATCTACCGAGCTATACCAGCCAGGTCTTATGTTTATTTCTATTGTATTTTTTCCATTACCATTTATCCCCCTTTTATCCTCTTCCACTTCCATCCACCTCCTTCACCCTCCCAGTCACTCTACTGTTGTCCATGTCCTGAAGATTTCTTTGTTTTATTTTTTAATTTTTATTAAATGTATTGGGGTAACACTGGTTAATAAGATATTAGTTTCAGATGTATATTCTATAATACATCATCTGTATATTGTATTAGGTTTATTGGCTTTTGTCATCACTCTATAACCAGGGCACAATATTTTTCAAAGAAGTTAACAATGTAGCAATAAGAGGCGTTACTTCATTTATCTATTTTTATAAAGAAGAGTGCCCTTCTTCTCATATTAGTATTTCCATTGTTTATGGGCTCCTCATAGTCTGCTGACTACATGACTCATAACAGACAGTCCTTCAGACGAATTGAATCATCTGACAGCTGTGATTGAGGAGGAGGGTTCAGGTCGTGGGAAGCATCTGCCTCAGTCAGTGGATCTGAGTGTGGACGAAATGCCTGGAAATGAGTGAATCATCCAATGTGACTTCTGGCTTCTATGAGTAATCTTAGCTCCTATTTGCACTGATGCAGCTTCCTCTCAAATAGCTATGGATTTTTAATGGAATATAGAATTAGCTCATTTTAGAGCTTCAAGAGACTTCAGAGATCTTTGTACCCGCTTCTTTAAAATCTTACTGGAGACACAAATACTCAGTCTAGTTAAGTGTTTTAGTATAAGATCACATATAGTATTCATCTGAATGAGTTTTTTTTTTTTTAAATCATCTAATAGTATGTCCTTTTCAAAATAATTTCTATAGTTTCTATATTTGGTGAATTCAATACAGTTCCTCTATCTCTTTTATAGATAAACATTCACAGAAGTGCAAACAATCTTATATTATGTTTAAAGTTCTCAGAAAATGTCAAGAAAACACAAATTATTTCTTTTTATTCAAGATATTTGAATCCACTTAGTCAGGCTAAGTACTTTACACAATTAGACATAGTGTGTATAATTAATGCTTCATACTATGAAAGACAAAATAAGATCTATTTTCTAAATGATAAAAGACAACTGAGAGAATCCAAACCTCTGCATGACGTTCCAACAAAAACTGTCCCCATTATCATTTCAAATTAAAATGCTCCCTCTAGTTACAAGTGTTCTCCTTGCTTCTCTGAGTGCATTGATATTTATGGGATCAATATGTAATTTAGTATCAGTATGTTTAATCATAATCAGCAAGAGTGCTATGTTTAGCTGAACCTATAAAATGTACTATAATGATTTTAAAATGTTTAATTTAAGAATCACTGCCTCTGTGCATATGAATCAGAGACCCGTGTTTAATTATTGATAGCAATTAGTACACAGAGGCAGACAAACACCATCTGGTGGTGGAAATGGTTCCACGGCTGCTCCCCTTTCATTCACTCTTGCTTCTAAAATAATGCATCATTGATTGTATTCCCCCAGATTTAAAAAAATGGTTTTCTTTCTATGCCTCAACTACTAGAATTCCCATCCCTTTAAACCCCACAGTATATATAGTCATTGTTCTCTGAGCTAAGACAAAACTGTCAGAACTGTGGGGTGGTCAACTGCACTTGGTCGTCATAATCAGACCTCAGGGAAATTTTTCATTAAGAACTCCTCACCCTGTAAGCATGCATCTCATGAATAATAATGAGTGATGTTAAAGGAGTTGAACCTCAAGGTCAGACATTCAGAACAAAAAGCAATGCTTAACATAAAGCCACTGCAAATGCCAAATATTAGCTAATTAGGTGCATATTTTATTTAGACAGGAACAGGTGCACATACATGAGCCTGTGTGTGTATGTTGATATATGGCTTAAGTAGATGGTCTTCTTCAATCTAATGAAATTTAAGAAAGTATGTGAAATGGAGGTAGAGGAAATTACACTATGTACTATTATTTATTTATTTATTTATTTATTTATTTACAATAGAATTTATTGGGGTGACATTGGTTAATAAAATCATATAAGGGGGGCCCAAAAAACTGGAATTGTCTTCTGGAGGGTGGGCCCCTTGTAGTACAGGCTTTCCTCACTAGGTGAATATTCTAGGAACCCATCTGTATCAGTGTACCAGCTGGTATTGTGAGACACTGTGTTTGGATTCAGTGAATTTTTTTGAAGACTCTTTCAATGTGTTTGCTGATTTCATGATGGGTGATTTATGAGCTACCTGCCCACACCGCACTGAGTGTTCAACAGTTTCGACCAAAAGTGACCTGACACCCATGCCCCCACCCTATCTATTCACCTAATCTTGCCCTGAGTAACTCGACCCCCCCATAAACAAGTCCCCAAAGGGAAACATTTTGCTGATATGGAAGAGAGAAAACAAACAAACAAAGAAAGAAACAAAAAAATGGCAGAAGAGCTAGAAGCATCAAAATCGCCGAGTTCAAAACTTGAGCAGTGGAAAAAACTTCTCGATAGGCGTATTACATCAAATGGAGAGGACTTTGAAGGTGACTGAAGTTTAAACATGTAGGAATAAATACACAATTTTTTATAAATGAGTTCCTGTTTTTTTTTTGGGGGGGGGGATTCTCCCTCATGCAGGTTTCAGGGTTACAGTTCTACTCTACATCCTATTCTCCCAGGGATGAATACCACCATTGTCATTTCACCTTCGTATACATTTTGTCCCCTCAACACAACTGCTTAAACCCCATATGGAAATATGCCATCAGGGCCAAAGGGTTGATTTGTTTTTCCTTTAGTCCTCATTGCTTAACACAACTCATGTGCTATGTGATGCACCATGGACAGAACGGAGCTGAATGTGTACAAAGACCTTAATCCCCTCAGCGCTCAGGCAACCATGCTGGAGCCAAGGCAGCCCAGTCTCCTGAGCAGTCACCTCCAGCATCATTTAGCCTCATCCCAGACTACCTAGACCAAAGTTCCGTGGTTTGCTACAAGATCCCTTCTTCAAGGGCATACTGGGTGAAATCGGACTTGCTATTCCATCTCCCTGGGCAGAGTACAGCTAAGAGGGGTTTCTGCCATGCAAACACCTACTTCAGCAGCTAGTGACAGAGTATTTAACAGTCCTATGAATGAGGGGGTCTAAGGAACTACTGGAAGAACTTGTGGACCAGGTGTCAAGAGCACTCACTGTACCCAAGTCAAAGTGCAGCTGGGATGGAAGATGGAGGCTTGGGGGAAGGGACGGTGTCAGGCTGAGGTCTCAAATCTCTTGATTGTTCTACCTAATTTGGGTATGTCTGTCTTTACATATATTGACTTCTGTTCATTTTCAGCTCCTATGTCCTTAAGTGGACTCTGAACTGGAGGATTGAATCAATGAAAGGAAATGACAGCAGTCAACTTTACAGACTAATGAGGCAGGACAAGGTATAGAAACAGGAAGTTTAAAGCTACATCATAGCTCTGAGTAATTTGTTCATTCGTAATGAGGCTGACAATGGGTCCTAGTCTCATGGGAGGAGAGGTGTGGAGGAGGCCCAAGCGCCACACTCAAGTTATTGGGGATCGGCATAAAGCACAGTCTGAAAGACGTTTTGTGGAAGCAGGAAGAGTGCCTGAAAATTTCCAGAGAGTGGGATGAAATTAAAGTTGAAGCCCAGGTCTCTGGCCTAGTCCAGTGGATTCAGACCACAGACCACAGAGCCATAGGGCTTATGGTGATGTCTCAGGGCACGTTTGGGAGAGTAGTAGCTAAGCAGGGGAAATCTGGGCACCTCAATCCAGATTTTAACCACTTTATCTATTTTACACAGTAAGTACCTTTTATCTATTTTGTACTGCGGAATTCCATAAAAGATTTCTTTTTGAGAGTAGGGGGAGTGCAGTAAAGAAGGAAAATTTATTCAGTGCAACATAAAAGATTTCTTTTAAAGAAAGAGTTCAAATATTAAGAGTCTCTAAAACACTACTTGACTAGTCTGCAAGGGTAATGGGAACACAGCATCTCAGAAGCCAGACCTGGGTGCTGTTCAGGTGAACAGCATGATTTGCCTCCAAAGATGGATGGTGGCAGGTTCCGTAACTGAAGTAGCCTCTGCAGAGCTGGCTGTCCAGGAAAGAGAAGGGCAAAGGGACAGCAGGGGCTGCTGCAGTACAGGGAACCCTCCCAGAAGCAGTGTGGGTGGATGGGTGGGTTGGGCACCTGGGCTGGTGTCAACTGTGCCCTGGTGACTAAGGCTGGGGAGCATATTCTTGTATGTGACCTCTGCCATTTGCAGGGGATTTGATCAGGCTCAGATTTTACAAGGAAAGGTGCATGAGTTCTTCATGCAATCTACCAATTTAATCCAATTTCTGTGAAGAGGTTAAAAGTATCACAGATCACCTTACTGTTTTCTTTATACGTAGTCTCTGAACTATAGGTAATTGTAGCTGCAGCTGTTCATGAAATATTCATTTATTCAAACAGGACTTAAGAAAAGTCAAGGCCAATGACAGAGCTGCAGTGGGCAAGCTTGTTCAAAAGGTTGCCCACGTAGTTTCCCCCCAAAAAAATATTCTGGCAGAAAATCTGAATAGAATATAATGTTTCTCATAGAAAAAAAAAAAAAAAGACAAATTGAGCCAGATGCTTGCTACTATGAATAAATTCTTATTACATTGTTCCAGAAAGATGCCAAAGAAGAGGATGAATTCTTATGTCTTATAAACAGGTCCTTCTTTGGGAATGTCTGCATTAGTAGTGGGGGCAGAAACCCCTCCACTAAAATGATTTGCATGAATTGCTAGTGTCTTCATGTAGGATAGGAGTGGGGATTTGGAGAGTTTGTGTGTAAATGTCCAGAAAATACGTTTTTGCGATCTAGCCCCTTTCCTCCCTAGCTGCAGCAGGTGCCTTTGAAAGGGGGTTGCCTCAGGGAGGAGGTTCATACGCAGGTTGATGACAAGTAAGAGGATGGTTTATCCAATTATAAGTATAGTACTTCATAGGACCAAACAAAGTTAGAAATTGTAACAAAATATCACATCTGGTGAAGAGTTCCAGAAGCTACATTGAGGGCTGATGTCCAGTTGAGTCCCAAGAAAGGCCAACTAAGTATTTATAATTCCTGACTGTGCTATTGCGCATGACCCCCAGAGGGTCAGCAGAAGTGTGTGATACGAATAAAAAGAAAAAAATAGTCTGCACAAAATTACATCTGTGGCTTTCCTGAATGCTAACAGCAAAACACAGAGAAATTCTTAGTGTAGATTTTGTAAAATAAACTGTTTTGTAAAATAGACTAAATTTAATGTTTTTACATTATAGTGAGAGGTAAAGAAATATTACAAAACAAATGGATCATAATAAAATTTAGCTAAAGCCATTGAGAGATTACAGAAAAAATATGCTGGCTCATTAGGAAAATCATTTAAAATGGGGCCCCATAAAGCATTAGAATTTGCACAGCTAAGAGAACTCTTAAAATGTTTGAATCTCAAGATTTCGATTCACTGTAAATGTCATCTGGTCTAATGTCTCATTGGAAATACCCAAAATATGATTCTTACAGAGGATTACTGGTTCCTGAACACACCCATGGGATCAGGAGGCAAATAGCATCAAGTTTAAACACCTGGTCTCAGGAGCCAAGCAATCTCCAGTCTACTACTCGCAGTTACGTAAATTTGTCAGGTGACTTGACCACTGCAAGCCTCCACTTCTGCATGGGTAAAGTGGGGCTAATAATAGCACAGTTCATCCTCATTATTCAGACTGCGCATTTGTGAATTTGCTTACTCACTAAAATTCATTTGCAACCCCCAAATCAGTACTCTTTGTGGTCCCACATGAGCGTGCACAGAGCAGGGAGAAATCTGAATTGCCTGATGTTCGCGCCCCAAGCTGGGGTCAAACAAGGTGACGCTCTGCCTGTTGTTCAGTTCTCCTGCTGTAAACAGCTGTCCTTTTCATCGTATATTGAGTACCATACTTTATTCTTTTTTGTTGGTGATTTTGCTGCTTAAAATGCCTCCCAATTACAGTTCTGAAATGCTGTCGAGTGTTTCTAAACACAAGAAGGCTGTGATGTGCCTTGTGCGGAAAGCATCTGTGCTAGATAAGCTTCATGCAGGCATGAGTTATAGTGCTCCTGGCCAGGAGGGCAGTGATAATGAAAGAACACCATGTACTAAATAAGATGCCTTTAAACGGAAACACACATAAAACAGGATTGTGTATTGATTGGTTGATGAAAATGTTTTGACCAGAGACTCTAAGGAATGCAACCTTGTATTTCCCTTAGGAGCCTTGGTTCCATATTTGCTAATTCAGTGCTCCTGGCAACGTTATCGAACATGGTACCACAGATAACAAGAATCTGCTGTCCTTAAGTTGCCCAAGAGACAATGCATTTTAAGCTGATCAGTACTAGGACTTGGTATGTGGCGTATAAAAATATGTTCAATAAAAATGAGCAATGTTATTAAACACAATGCCGTAAAGCAGCGTCTTCTATTTTCAGACATTTTATATTAACTACCTCATTCATTTGTAGCACCTAAAAAATTGGTATGTGCATGCAATATTGTGATACAATAAGAAGTGTATATTTAGTCTTTGTCCCTGGTTCTTGGGACAAAAGATTCTAAAACCATTGAAATTTTCTGAGTGATAGAAGTGATACTAGCATCTTTTGTTATAAAATGTCATCTTTGTCCCTGTTTCCGACACAGATTTCCTAAAATCCTTGGAATTCCATGAGTGATGAGTGCCTTTGGTAAATTAATGAGATGACTCTTGCCTGAGGGACCTCTTCACAGCTTCAGGATGGGGGCCGGTCTCCTGAAAGTCCAATCACATGAATAGAGGGTCAGAACTTTCAGCTCCATCTCCAGACCTCCAGAGAGGGTAATAGGTTCAATCACCATGGCCGATGATTTAACAGATCATACCCATGTTTAGAACCTCCAAAAAAGAAGAAAAAACAGACAATAGGTTTGGATATATTTTGGAGCAATGGAAATGTGTAGGTGCCAGGAGGGTAACACACTTGGAGAAGGCATTCTTTTCGCTATAACTTGGAATAGCGAAAAGAATGCTTGGCTAATATGGAAAAAAACAAAAATAGATGACCTGTTCACCAAATTTGTGAAGTTTCTTATTCCTAGGATACAACCTGATGGCATTCTGCACCTTTTCTTGACCTTAAACTGGGTTTTACAAATGTAATATAAGTGAAAATGAGGCATGTCACTTCTGGGCCTGACCACTTTAAATTTTCCACTTTCTTTCTTACACTGGCTTGATACAGGCAGGGAGAGAGGCTTTGGAAGCTGCTCATGGAGCCGATGTCCTTCGTGCACACGTGGAGCAAACTGCCCACCAGTTAGTAAGGACTGTATCTTAGGACTTTCTGAGTGAGCAACTTGTCATAGAGCTATTACGAACGTTGGTATTTGTTGCAACAAAAGCATGACTGTAGCTGGGGTTGTGAAGACTTGAATTCTGGTATGAGCTCTCTCATCGGATGGTGATGAGGTTTAAACTAAGATGGGGTTTTAATCTTGCCCTGTCTCAGCATCCTCCTCTGCAGAATGGCACTAATTAGGCTTTTCAAACCATCATACAGCATCACAAGAGAGTCCTAATGAGATAATGGATCTGAGAGAACACTGAAAACCATGACATATGATATGTGCGCAGGGCACTCTAAAATAATTTGGGGTGCCCCAGGTCTCTTAAGTGACCAGTAAATTGAATTGACACATCGACTCCAAACAACAGATCTTGCTTCTATATAGGCATGATTTTCTGCTCAGTTTCTGAAATTCTAATTAGTATAGATGAAGCAACATGACGTTCTTAAGAGAGAGTTAGCACATGGGTCCAGAGAGCCCTGCGTCTCACACCACAGTACGGAGATGCTCCTCTGTGCACAGTTGTCCAAAGGGAAAACGCTAAATGAAAGACTAAAGTTCAGCATAATCTAATCCGTAACTTCACTCAGGCTTTAATCAGATTAATCTCACTGCCTGTAGTAGAGTGCAGATGAGAAAAACACCAAAGTGTGATGGATGTGAGCGCTCAGCAAGATGATGCTGAATGGCCTGACCCTGACACCCAGGTCCGTGCCTTCTAATTCACCAGTCTGGTTTTCTGTTTTGTTCTTTATAACTGCTTGCGTATAGAGAGCTGCACTTGTAAAGTTACATTTAGGTACTCTTTTTCTTTAACCTAGATGGTAGCTATCTTAATTTAAATTTTCTGAGATGTAGAAAAATATTCATATCATCGTCATTTAAAAATTACCCAATGGAGCATGACAAGTTATTTCCTCAAAAACTGGGCTATGTTCCAAATTTCACCTCCCTGATCCCAATTCCTATTTCCCATCCACCACCATTGACAAATGTAATGACCCAAACTCCTATTTCTGTAACACTCCACTGTTTTTTAGGTATATGTACCTTTAAAACTTTTTGGTTTCACTTTATAGAAAGGACATATTATATATAATCTTCTGAGAATGACTATTTCCAGTTGATAGTATATTGCTAGGGCTCATTCCTATGATATTACATTACTGCAGCTTGTTTTGATGGTTGTATGTTGTGGTAGGCAAAACAAGACAGAACAAACAGACAAAAAATCATTAGCTAAAGATGCCCCTTTCCTAAGTCCTAGAACCTGTGACCTAACAATGTGTTCAATTACACGGAAAGGAAACAAGGACGCTGAAGGCCTTGAGATGAAGAGGCTGTTCTGGATTTCCTTCACGGGCTCCATGCTGTCACAAGAGTTCTTATAAGTAGGAGAGGGAAGCTGGGGAAAGCCTGTCAGCGTCATTGCACGTGAGAAAGGTACCCCAGGCATTGCAGGCATTGCCGGCTTTGAAGATGGAAGGGAGCAGTGAACCAAGAAATGCAGGAAACCTCAAACCTGGAAAAAGCAACAAAATTGATTCTTCCCTAGAAAGAAACACAACACTGCTGACATCTTGGTTTTAGTGCAGTGAGGCTGTTTCAGACTTCTTACCCCCGCAGTAGTCCAATAGTAAATGTGTGCTCCTTAAAGCCACTGAGTTTTCTGGTAACTTGTGTACATCAGCATTAGGGGAGATTTTATACACACACACATACACACACACATACACATATACACACACATATGTGTATATATATGCACACACACATACACACATGTATAATGCAATTTTTTGTTCTGCTCTCCCATTGAGGTATGCCTGTTGTTTCCATGCTGTCGTTACTGGGAACAGTGATTCTGACGATGTTCGTGCGTACATCTCTTTTGGCACAGGTACAAGTTTTTCTCTTAGCCATTCACTTAGACATGGAATTCCTGGACCAGTGGATATATGAACGGTCTAATAGACAAATGGTCAAAAAGAGATACATTGAAACCATTTTCCAAAATGGTTGTAAAAATTTGTGTTCTAACCAACAATATATAACAAGTGTATCCTCTTGGGATTGTTAAACCTCATTATTTTTTTCTAATTGAATGGGTTCAAAATGATATCTCATTGCAATCTTAATTTGCAATTCCCTGATTATAAGTGACATTGATTATATCTTAGCTCATTTTACTGGTTACATGTATTCCTTCTAGAAATTTCTTTTGCTTCTTTTAAAAACAGGTTATTGATGCTTTTATTTTTGTTTGTTAGAGTTTTTATGTATTTTTATACTAATCTTTTATCAGTGGCATGCAATAAAATTTCTAAGGATTTATATGATTGAAAGTATTTTATTATGACAAAATTGTTGGATAAAAATCCTAGGTTCTAAGATCTTTTTCTTCAACACCTTGAAAGCTATAACCCCTCTTGCATCTACCGCAATCTTAAAAATGTCTTTCTCTTTGAATATGATCTGTTATTTCTATAAGTTTTTGAAAAATTTGTTGGCATCTATAGTAGTCTTACATTTTGGTACATCTAAGTGCCTCTCTTCAATGGCACTTTATAGACACTTTATTTATTTTTATTTATTATTATCTTTTAGATCCTCACCCAAGGATATATTTATTGATTTGAGAGAGAGAAGAAGGGAGAGTGAGAGACAGAGAGGGAGAAACATCATGTGAGAAAGGTCAATAGTTCGCATCCCGTATGCACGCTGATCGGGGATTGAACACACAACCTCTGCATGTGCCCTGACTGGGAATCAAACCCGCGACCTCTGGGTGTATGAAATGACACTCCAACCAACTGAGGCACCTGGCCAGGGCTATAGGTACTCTAAATCTGAGGTCTTTCATCTTTCTTTCATTTCTAAAAAATGATCTCCATTATTTACTCCGGTGTTTTTTCCTCTTCATTTGTTCCTTTCCCTCTGGGATGAGCCATATGTCATCACATTTACTTCTATGGTCTGCACATCTTGGCCATAATTTGGAGGGGGTGAACTTTCCCAATCTAATCTTCTGGTTCACTAATTCCTCAGCTCTACCTTTTCCTTTTGATATTTATTTTAGTTTTTATATTTTTCATATATTTATATTAGGTTCTCTTGAGTTTATTTTACATTGTTAACCTTCACAGTGAAGAATTTCCCAGGTCGGTGTTTGAGATATAATTGATCAGATCAAAATACTAGGTTGAAATCAAATTTTAGTCATAATTCTTCAAAGGTATAGTTGCAATTTAAAAGTAAGACACAAATTAACTTTTCATTTGTAGATATGTGGGCTACTAGATTTTGGCAAGGAGTACTTTGTAATTTTTTGTCTAATCTCTGAGCCATCAAAGATCTTCTTCAGAAGCATAGTTTAGCATGAGATATTGGGACTAACTTCTTAGAAGCTGTGAATGAAGGACCTGGCTCACAGGACTGGAACAGTGCTCGACTCACACACAGCAGGTGTTCAATAAATATTTGTGTAATCAATCAATGAATAGGCACATGTGAGAATAACACAATTTAGCTCTCTCCACTTCTTTTATTAATCAGAGTAGAATACCTCCAGATAAAAGTGGAAACCCTGTCGGACTTGCCTGCTATTTCTAAGGCTGTGTGAGTGGGTCACAGAGAATAATGCTCACCTCACTCTGAGATTCTACAAACTGTGATGCCATAAGGAGGTAAGGAGGTGTAGAAGGTCTCCACTACAATGTCGTACTAGAAATGCTCCACTGTGGACATTTACCCTCCCTGCAAAAAAAAAAAAAAAAAAAAAAAAGTTGATTTTCTTTTCTGAGGGAGTGGGGAGAAATAGTGAAATGAGGAAAGGAGAGGGAGTTAAAACACAAGACCTGCTTTGTAGGAAAGGAGAAGAGTCTAGGTTTCTTGAACAGACACCAAGGCAGAACTAAGAAGCAAGAATTTTATAGAAAAATACCTGTTGGAGAAAATTGGGGAGGGAGCCATGGAAAGTTGGCAAAGCTGTTAGATTGTGATGTAAATCAGACACTGATTGAAGTAAAGAAGGAAGGAAGTTTGGTCTAAGCAATGTAGACCACCTTGAAATCTACAGAATGCTTGACAAGGCCTTCGAGAAATCTGCAGCCAAAGCTAGCGTCAGAGTGGTAAATATTTTCTAGGAACGGGTCTGCCTTAGAGTTAGTGCTGAACTCAGTCTCTGGCTGCAACAGTCCATGGGGGCATGGCCTCCGTGCAAAAGCCATCATGGTGTCAGAGCTCAGCAGCTTGGCCTTCTTTGGTCAGTTGTGTTCCCTGTGATTGGAGGTATGTGCAGTCCCTTCTCATAGCTGCCACAAGCTGGGAAATGTTTGACTTTCAGATTTCTGGCCCATCAGTGACAGACATTTTCAAAGGAGAAAATAATGTGGTCAGATTGGAATTTTGGAAGATGACTGAAACATCTCAGTTCCTGTGGATGATCAAGACACAATAGATATAAGTGTTGCCTATAATAAATGACAACCAAAGCATGTTTTAAAAATAAAACTTATGCACTGGTATGATGTTGATGAGCAGTTACCAGCAAAAGCAACATCCTCTGACTTCTGAAATCCTGTTGTAGATCAAGTGTCCTTAGCATTTACAACATTAATGTAGGCCTGAGTTAGAGGAGCTTTCTCTATACAGGGACAGAGAGCAGCTATAGTAGATTTGGAGGGCCACTTACTATCTATTACAATTATTCAACTCTACCTTATAGTGTGAAAACACCCATAGGTAACATGTAAATGAAGAGGGCTGTATTCCAATAAAACTTTATTATTTACAAAAGCAGATGGTATCCACTTGGATTGGCCCACAGGCCATAGTTGATGACCACTGATTTACACATTTCAGGTGAATTGCATCAGATCCTTCTGACATTCAAGCCAGCATGGCATATTAGTGTTTTTGTAGGTAAGGAATTCTGAAAAATAAAGCTCAGTAAATAATCAAGACTGAAAGTATCATTATGTCCAATTTCAAGGAATTAGAATTTTATCCATAGGAAGTCACTGCGTTTTCATGCAGGAAAATGACATAAACAATCACAGGGGCAGTGCAGAAGGCCATGAGGCGGCAAAACACACAACTAAAAACTTGTGCAGCACCTAGATTAACAAAATATGACAGCCCAACTCAGAAGAGGGTGACGATGATTAATTAAGAGGAAGGAAGGAATTAGAAAGCTCTAAGGGGTATAAAATTCCTAGAATATATGAAACTTAAATGTAGAAAATATGAGAAGAAAGTAGCCTAGCTGATCCAGAGTGTTGATTAGACTTGAGCCTCTGGGTGAATGACAGTGCCCTTCACCAAAAGAAGGGCAGTAAAGGGCTTATCTGATTTTATAGGATCAGAAGAGTTGACTCCTTTGAAGAGTATGAATTCTCTGTAGGATGTTGAAATGGAAATGTCTAGGGAGGATCACTTTGTAAATTATACAGTGTCCAATCACTATGCTGTGCACCTGAAATTAATGTAATATTTAATGTCAACTATATTTGAAAAAGAAAAATAAAAGAAATGTTTGGCTGGCTGTTAGTTGCTTGGCTTCTGAGCTCAAGAGATAGGTATACACATTAAAGGACAGGCACCCTGGGAACCCTGGGAACTTAAGCATGGTACCCTGGGAACTTCAATACCTACAGGAAGAATGAAGGAAGAAGGTCCTGAAGGAAGACATGCGTAACTTTTCTTTCTCATTACCTTTCTCATCTCCCTTTTTTATGCCGAGGTTTTCTAGGGGTCTGTCATCCTTCCCCCTTTTGGAATTTTTTATGTGTTTTCCTCTTTATGTGATTATATCTATTTTTACTTTTGGCTCCAAGTTGATAAAATTGCTTTTCAGAAATTTTAGACACTCTGTTTTCAGAAATTTTGACTTATATTTCTAATTGATCAATAGGACAGCTCCAAACTACATAATTAAATTTCTAACTCTCACCTAATTATCTTATCCAACCAACACCCTCAACCTCTCTACACTCAAAGAAAGGTAACACTGTCAACATCAAGCAGTATACCCAGTATATATATACATCAACCCAGTATAGTTCCCTCGGTCTCACATGCAGTCAACAAACCCAGAACATTGTCTCTTCTCAGCTATGTGCCCCTCCCTGATGACATGGTCCATAACTTCATCATTTCTTGCCTTGGACTATTGAATACATATCTGGTCTACTTAATCCTAAGCCTTCCTAATTCCAGTCCATCCTCCAAAATGGTCTCACAAAAAGGAATCAAGTTGTCTTGAACATTTAGAACTATTTATTTCTCAACAATCTCACCCGATAGTCATGTGTAATATAAGATTTAATGGCAAGTGTTTTTAGCCTATTTGAAAAATCATGTTGCCTGCCATTCCAAGAACATTGAACCATAATTAAGATCAAATTGACAGAAAGAGAGAAAGCCTTTCTCAAAGGTTTCCTTATGTTAATTTTCCAAATCTTCTTTCTTCATTGCCATGCTCTTCTTAGCATATAATTTGTACCTTTATTTGATAGAAAGAAAAAGAACTACTTGGGAGAAGTTGCTAATTTTCTTATCGATTCCAAATCTCGATCATCTAAATTCCAGATGTTATATCCAAATCACTTTTCTTCCAATATCTTTTTTTTACAAGACTTATGTCTGATCTCAGTTGACCAGAAGAGAAGAGACAAAGAGTAAACATAACAACATATTAATATTTGATCATTATTCAAAGTCATTTTCTTTAAGGTAAAATTTTGCTTCTTCAAGCACCTCCTCACCTCCAGCTATGGAGTTCACTGTTGATTTTATGTTATATTGTATAATAATAATAATAACAACAATCCTAACTTATATGCTGCTTCAAAATGCCTGGCATTTTCTTAAATGCTTTATGTTTATAAACTCACTGATCCCCAAAACCACCCAAAGAGGTGGTTACAATTATTATCCTTGTTTAAAGATGAGGGAACAGAGAAGGTGTAAAACTTGCTGAAGGCCATGCAGTTTATAACAAGTAGAACTGGGTATGTACCTATACAATCTGACTTCAGAGTCCATGTTCTTATCTGCCTCCCAACACTGCTTTTATAACCATGTACTATACTGAAAATAATATAATTAGCAATTAAATTGGTTTTATTCCTGCCACTCTTATCATTTCTTGAATACAACTCAAACTCATCAACTTGGAATATAAATGAAGCAGAAAATACTTCTGCTTCATATTTTCTCTCCAGCTTCCCAAGGGTTCTCTCAACTGGGCTGTGGTACATGCTGCTCTTGTGGTCTTACAGAATCTCTCTGTGATTCAACCCACAACCTGGTGATAACTAAGATCACAATCAGATAAATGAAATTTGTCTGTATCTGTGTCTTCCATGGAACACAAATGACTCAGCTTTAGGGTGATGGCTCAATTCCATTTTCATTTTCAATTACTAATAGGCTCTCAAAATACACAGGTAAATATATAAAAAAAACAAAGAGCACATTATCAACTTATTTGAAATATTAGCTTTTAAAAGAGCATGTTTGGGTGTGTTGCTAATTTATAACCATTTAATTAAAGAAAATACCACACATTTGGTCTTTTTGCATGTCTTGTGATCCCTAACTCTGAAATCACATGTCACTTTTGATTATATGTTGTAAATATTTATGTATATTCTATATTGCCCCACTCATACACACAGATGCACATGGAAAAACACAGTTCTTTTAGTTATGTGAAGAACATGTGTATCCCATGTTATTTTGCATTTTACTGTGAGCACTTAGTGCATCATCCCTGAGGCAACTTTTCAAAATAGACTGTTTTTGAGAAAAATCTCCTGAGGGAATCGCTTCTCCTGTATACTTCTTCTGCACAATCAATTCCATTTCCAAAAAAAAAAATTGAAGTGTTTCAAATATGTATTATTTGTGGATTTATTTTCTATAACTGAAGGATAGTAAAATAGAGTGGAAAAATCACCAAGCTGGTTTTAGCACTTCATGGTTTGTACACATGTATATTTATGGTTTATTTCAAAGTATATCATTTATCCCATGTATGTCCTAATGTAGTATACATGTTTTGAACACCTTCTGTGCATCGACTCTGTCTTCAGGAAGTTTACAATGTAATGGAAGACAATGCCACATCATTCATTCAATAGTGCATCGAATATATAGGTATTTATTGTATGTCTCCAATACATCTTGCATTTTCTACCTACATAAACAATGAACTGCATTAAATATCAGAACTTCTGAGGAGGTCATACACTGTGAGAGAAGGTGAGTTTGCTACGGTGTGTTGTAATTGTGCTGTGGTGAGACCCCGTTGCAGGAGAGTGGATGAATGGACAAGAACAACCTCACAAAGCAGGTTTGAAACTAAAGGGTGAATCTATTCGTATTACCTTAGAGCACTAATTCAACCTTCTTGAGCCCACATAAATTCATCTGGGAAGGGAAAAGATTTTACCTAACAGAGGCAATACATGTTCTTTTATGGATTTAAAATATGAATTCTACACATTTATGGGGGGAAAATACAGCCATGTGTCACATAACAACATTTTGGTCAACAACAGACCACATATGTGATGGTGGTTTCATAAGATTATAATGAAACTGAAAAGTTCCTGTTGCTTAATGGCACTGTAGCTGTCAAAGGTTGTAGTACGATGCATCACTCAGGTGTTTGGAGTGAAGCCAATGTACACACACCCTACTGTCAGTTGTATAAAAGTATAACACATACAGTTATATCCAGTAAAGAATACTTGATAGTGATCATAAACAACTCTGTTACTGGATTATATATTTACTATACTATACTTTTTATCATTATTTTAGAGTGTACTTTTTCTGCTTATGAAAATGTTTGCTATAAAACAGTATGCCGTGTTATGCCACCAGTAACCTCATGCACCTAGTGTTTACCATGTCTCTTTTTTTTTATTTTAATTGTTGTTCTTGTACAGTTTTCTGTCTTTTGCTCCCAACCCAGCCCACCACCCTAGCCCTCCCCACCCCCCTCCCATTTCCACCCCAGCTAGTTTTTGTCCGTGTGACCTTTATACTTGTTGGTCCAAAGCCTTCCCCTTTCCCCCTGAAATTCCATCCCCCTCTCCTCTGGTGACTATCAACCCCTTCTCAATTTCAGTGTCTTTGGTTATATTGTGCTTATTTGTTTGTTCTGTTGATTAGGTACCTGTTAAAGGTGAGATCATATGGTATTTGTCCTTCACTGCCTGGCTTAGTTCACTTAGCATAATGCTCTTCAGCTCCATCCATGCTGTCGTGAAGGGAAGGAGCTCCTTTCTTTCTTTCTGCTGCATAGAATTCCATTGTGTAAATGTACCAAAGTTTCTTGATCCATTCATTTACTGATAGGCACCTAGGTTGCTTCCAACACTGGGCTATTGTAAATTGTGCTGCTATGAACATTGGGGTGCATAGGTTCTTTTGGATTGGTGTTTCAGGGTTCTTAGGATATAATCCTAGCAGTGGAATTGCTGGCTCAAAAGTTAGATCCATTTTTAGTTTTTTTTTAGAAAACCATGTCTCTTGATTGCATCATTTCCTCTTGCCTTGATTTGACCTCATGCTGTGTTATAAATTTAGTGTAACCTGAGTGTGCCATGCTTATTGAGTTTATAGTCGGTGTACAGTAATGCCCTAGGGCTTTACATTCGCTCTTCACTCACTTACTGAGCAACTTTCAGATTTGCGAGCTCCATTCATGGTAAGTACCCTATGCAAGAGTTTTTTTTTTAAACTTTTGATAGCATTTTTACTGTACTTTTTTGATGTAGTACTTTTTTAAGGCATTTAGATACACAAATGCCACTGCATTACAAAGCCTACAGTATTCAGTACAGTATAACATACTGTACAGACTTATAGGGAAGGAACAACAGGCTACACCACATAGCTGAGGTGTGTAGTAGTTGATACCATCCAGGTTTGTGTAACTACACTCTGTGATGTTTGCACAATGATGAATTCACCTAACACATAGAATGTATTCCCATCCTTAAGTGACACGTGACTGTATAGCTATAAGAAATCAAGAATAATATTTTCCCTTAGGCTTCAGATTTGGAAAGGAGCCTAGAGCTTGACTGTAGAGGGCCTCGAATGCCAAAGCAGAGAATTTATACCGTTTGTACGTACCACTCATCACCAAACAGTTTCAATATCTCTTCATCAATAAAAAAGTGAGTACATCTCCAACTATGTGAATATTTATTCATTTATAAATTATATACATGTGGAACAAATATACTTAATCTTACATATGCTTTTCCAGAGAGATAATCAAGAAATATTTTCTAACTCATTTTATAATCTCAGTACTTAAACTTCTTAAGAAAAATATGATAATAAATTATGGACACCCAAAATCAATAAATAAAATTAAAAAAGAATATAAATGACAAATTTTAAAACAAAATGTTAATGAACTGAATCTAGCAATACATTTTTAAGGATGATAAATTTCAATTAACCAGAAATGTAAATTTGGTTTAACATTAAGAAAATCAAGTAATGTAATCCACTACATTAAAGAATTAAAAGAGACAAACTATATCTGCAAATCAATAGATGTAGAGTAAAACATTTGATAAAATATAACAACCTACTGATGATTTTTAAAAAAAACAAGCTGAAGTCCTTTTTTGCAAACTAGGAAACAATTTTTTTTTACTCTGATGAACATTATCTATAACATTGCCCAAGACAAACCTCATATTAAAATATAAACTATTTTATTATTAGGGACCAAAATATGCACTATATCCTCACTTATTCAACAACATACTAGAAGTTTTGGCTAGTGCTCTATGAAAAGAAAAAACTATAGAAATATGATGATTGTAAAGGAATATAATAAATTGTTATTTTTCTTGAGGGACAAATTATGTATGTAACACTTCGGTAGGATTTTATTGGTTCAAATGGACTGGGTTATTCTGTAATAACAAAGAACCACGCAACTTTAGAAGCTTAAAAACAAAAACCTTATATCTTCGTCACAGTGCATGTCTAAAGAGGGTGAGCAGAG
Source organism: Anoura caudifer (assembly GCA_004027475.1). Lineage (NCBI taxonomy): Eukaryota > Metazoa > Chordata > Mammalia > Chiroptera > Phyllostomidae > Anoura > Anoura caudifer. Next base: position 49,731 of record PVKU01002795.1, read on the forward strand.
AAGGTCTGATTTCATTCTCTCAGGGACTCCGGCTGATGGTGACCCAGTTGAAACACGAACTTTCATATATACTTTTCAAGATACCACTTGTTGTGAGAGTGGAAATGAAAACTGAAGTTCATCACTAGCAATTGTATTATTTTCCACCCAGCAGTGGCAAGTGTCATTCCCATTCACATTTTATTTCATTGGCCAGCACAAATCAAGAATATGCTTAACTTCAAATGGATGGGAAAGTGGAACCCTACCATCTTCCTAGACTGAAGGATTTATGAAGTCAATAATGGTTAATATTAGAATCTGTAGGTCAAATATCATAACCAGTTTATTTAACAAAACTGGATAGATTTATATACATATCAATTATGTAATTGATATGTACAGAGTATGTTATTAGATGCACAGGGTCCAGCAGAAGCAAGGCTTGAGTGTGTCTGGTAGGGTAATAATATGTCTGTAATAATTTATAGCTTTAATTTGAACATTTCACCTAAAATGTCATATGGTGTGCTTGAGTGTGATATTGTTATGGTATAGAATAACAGGCTTATGATTTTGTAATAAAAGATTTCATAATAAAAAGGGGCATTATTTGCACCAGAACCTGTATATATAATTGGTATATGTATACATATATATTGGTACATGTATACATATGAATGCTATATATATAGCAGTTATATTTAAAATTGTTATGACAATTGCACATTCACTAGCAATGGTTAGAGAATGCAATTTTAAAATGCCCATTTATTTTTATTTCTAATAGTTTATTTTTATTGTATTTTTCCATTATTTTTATCCCTTTGTCATACCCTCTCCCACCTTCACCCATCCACCTCCCCACTTCAAGCACCACACTGCTGTCTATGTCTATGAGTCCTTTTGACTTTTTGCTCAATTCCTCCACCTCCTAACCAAACCCCCACTAGAGCTGTCATCCTGCTCTCTACGTATGAGTCTGTCTCTGTTTTGCTAGTTAGTTCATTTTGTTCATTAGATTCCACATATGAGTGAAATCATATGGTATTTTTCTTTCTCTGACTTATTTCACTTAGCACAATGTTCTTCAGGTCCATCCATGCTCTTGCAAAGAGTAAATTTTCCTTTTGTGGTTGAGTAGTATCCCATTGTATAGTTGCACTATAGTTGTTTTATCCACTCATGTATTGATGGACACTTGGGCTGCTTCCAAATCTTAGCTATTGTAAATAATGCTGCAATGAACATAAGTGTGCTTATATTCTTTCATGGAATATATATATTTCATATAATATATGGAATATTACACAGAAATAAAAAAAATAATGAAATCTTACCACTTGGGACAACATGGATGGATCTAGAGGGTTTTATGTTAAGTGAAATATATCAGGCAGAGATAGACAAATACCATATGGTAGGGACTCTAAAAAAGCAAAACAAACAAAACAAAACAAAACAAAAGCAGATTCACAGGAACAGAGACCAAAGGGATGGTTACCAGAAGGGAAAGGCTGGAAGACAGGTGAAAGGAGAAGAAAAATGTACTCAACAATCCTGTGACAAGTTAGCCATGTGGAGAGGATTGCTAGAATTTGTGGGGTGATCATGTTGGAAGGTATAAAATGCTGCATCACTATATTGCACACCTAAAACTAATATAACCAATATAATATTGTATACCAGTTATATTACATTAAAAAAATAAAGAGAAAGGAAATGTAAACAGCAGTTTTCATCTATACAACTGTAGCAAAGATCACAGAAAAGCAGAGAGAGTAGAATCTACAGGAGTGGGGACAGTGAGAGCATATTGTGAAGGAAGAAGTCAGGGCAGAGAGTTGGCCAATTCCGTAAGAAAGGGAATTATGGAATTCCCTCTAATGTACTTAGATATGGATGTAGGGTTGAATTATACCATCATATACACGGATTTGTACTTATGTGAATTTAAGTCATCAGTAGAGAACATTATTTTAATTGAGGTGCTTAGATAATACTTCCAGCCAAATGAAAAGTAAGCTAGTGGTGCATTACCCTTACCAGGGCTTTGTATTTTAGTTGCTGCATTTTACCTTTATGATAATTATCAAACACTTATGCTTTATGGAAAAAGCCCCATAGCATAATGCTTAGTCTACTTTGCATAACTATGATGATTTGCACTCCTTCTTAATACACCATAAATGTTTTTGTCCTTTTGCAATTGATCTTGTTCCCTGGTGGCTGGCTGAAAATAGGGCCTGCATCCAGGGCATTGTTGCAGAATATGAATCATCTAATAGTAATAACTTAAAATATGCATTTTCTCTGAATTTTACTTCCTTGCTTCAATAACTGAATATTTCTTTAGCTCCCTTCCAGTTAATTAAAAACCCTGTAGCAAAGTATAAAATTTGCCCACAAGAAAACCTCAAGCAGTGCAGATGGCCCCACCTCTGCACTCAGAAGCAGGAGAGTAGCTGAAACAGCTGTGGGCTGGGGGGCTCTGGGTGGGCTCTGCCTTCTGGCATGCAAATCAGAAGGGTAAATCTGATTTGAATCTCCAGTGCTCAGATCAACTAATGCTATGGTAAACAGCTTTCCAGCTGCAGGAGTGTTAAAAATGTTCTCTCCGCAGCCGTAATTTTTTGCTGAAGTCATGGGCTACCTGGAATGATGTATGTGCCACATATTGCCCAGAAAGCTGTGGCTACATGCATGTGGGTATAGAGGAAGTAGGAATCAGAGGAAGAAGAAGCAATGGTGTCCCAGGTGTTTTCTGAAAGCTCCCATTTGATCTCTATAAAGAACCCCTAAGGTGCAGGTTTGTACCTTTACTCGTTTACCTCCCAGTTGCTCAAATACCAGAATTTGGGAAGCTTCTAGCATCCTGTAACTTAACGGAACCAGCTTTTACCTTGTCATATTGTATAAGCAATAAATATTGATCAGCTGTAAATGCATTACAATGCACTCCCTTTCCCTCAATCCCAAATACAATGAATCAAATTACTAAGGGGCACAGAGTTCAGTTTCTTTTTTTGTGAACATGAGGAAGCTAGCCATAAAAAGCAAACTGAAAATAATATTAATAACCCCATGACAATCTCAAGGGCCTGTTAGAAGAAAAGATAATTCAATCAAAGAAATGCAAAACTGTTTGAGATAGAGTTTCCTCACACCAGTGATTGGGTCACCTGTTTGGATATTACTTTGAAATTAGTGAGAAATTATACTATAATTCAGAGGAGATTGTTCTTATGATTATTTTATCTCTGTTTAGGCAAGTTACCACTCCACCCTCCAAATCAGCCAATAAGCAGTCAGCACCTTAACAAAGAATATGATGAGATGAGATGGTCACAAGTGGAGGACAAACAGCCATTCCCAATCAATTACTCTGTCTGCGCGTCTTTAACACTCTATGTAATCTAGCTAGGTTTCTGTTATCCTTGTTATTATGCATTGGTGGAAAGAGAGTATTCCCTGGAACCAAAGAATCCAGGGCAATGTGAAGCTCTTATCTCATAGAACATGGTTTGCATAATAAATAATTAAGAAATTAATAGCAGCAAAATGACTTTTTGGGTTTCCAGTGCAAAATGTAGTCCTATCTAAAGCAGAGCCATCTTCTGCTGACCGAGCTTATTTTACTTCATTTAGGAGCCAATAATGTAGTTACAGAATTTATCTATCACTATAATAAGAAAACCACAGCAGCCTTTGTCTCTAATTACAATTATGGTGCTTTTTATACAAGAACCAAAAGAGACTTTTTAAAGTGCCTTTATTTTTACTGCCTAAATTAGGAAAGCATTGACATATGAGAAACTGTGTCAAGACTCAGAGTGGGAACGCAATCAGGATTTAGACAACAAATGAGCAAAAACACATGATCATTACAGTTGTTAGTAGAAAATTCACTAAAACCCTTATTCTCATCTCATTTATGTGTTTATATTACAACTTTGCAATTAAGAGACTTAAATTAGGGGTAAAAAATCCATGAGCCATTTAAGGTACAGACAAATTAAGTAACCAATGTCCAGGAAATGGTCTTTGCATGTGGGAATAATAGAACTACCCAGGAAATGCCACTATGAGCGTTAGCATTTATCTTGAATCCAACAAAAATTTGCTTAGCAAGAAGATCACAATATAATTATTTTTTCAAATGAATGACTATTTTTTAAAAAGATACTGCATAAAATTCCAATTGGTTGTTAAGTAAGAATTTTCTTAGTGATGTTCTTACCACTTAGAAAAGATTTTATCAATGGTAAACATGCGGTTCTGTAGCAAATATTCTTATTTTCCTTTTAAATTAAAAGTAGGTTCCCTGGCTAGATTATTAGGTCAGTCAGTCAGTCAGGTCTTAGGGTAGTAAGTCTGGCTCAAATGTTTTCTGATTTTTCAAAGTTTGTTATAATTACAATAATTTAGATTCCTTAAAAAAATGGTCAATCTTAAGAGATAATACATTTGTGAATAGATTTTATTTTCAAATGCTAAAAATTTCTACTGAGATTTAAAGCTAAATTCACATATTAGAATCTTATGATTAATAGTTCCAGCCAAGACAGAGTCATAGGTAGATATACTTTGCCTCCTCACAAAACCAAAGGAAGGGCAACAACAAATTTAAAAATAAAAAATATCCAGAACTGCCAGAAAATCGAACTGTATGGAAGTCTGACAACCAAGGATTTAAAGAAACATTCATTCAGGCCAGTAGGAGGGGCAAAGATGGGCAGCCAGGTGGAGGGGATTCATGGCAAGGCAGCGGCTGGAGGACTGGGTGGTCCCACATTTTCATGTGGATAAACCAGAAGGAACAATTGGGGAGAGAGACACTCCATGCAACCCAGGGTTCCAGAAGTAGGAAATAAAGCCTCAAAACCTGTGACTGAAAAATCCTGTGGGGGTTTAGGAGAAACCTAAAGGAGAGACTCCTAGCAGGAGTCTCCTAGCCTCACAGGAGAAACTCCTAGCTTTCACAGGAGAGTTTGCTGGAGAGAGCCACAGGGTTCTAGAACATACACAAACCTACCCACCCAGGATCAGCACCAGAAGGGTCCAATTTGCTTGTGGATGGCAGGGGAAGTGACTGAAAGCCAATAAAAAGAGCTGAGCAAGTAGCACTGTTCCCTCTCAGACCCCACCCCCACATACAGTGCCACACAGCAGGGAAATGGGTTGCCTGTCCTGGCAAATACCTAAAGCTCCACCCCTTACTACATAACTGGCACCCTGAGACAAAAATATATGGCCCAAATGAAAGAACAGATTAAAGCTCCAGAAAAAAATACAACTAAGCAATGAAGAGATAGCCAACCTATCAGACACAGAGTTCAAAATACTGGTAATCAGGATGCTCACAGAAATGGTTGAGTATGGTCACAAAATAGAGGGAAAAGTGAAGGCTAAGAAAAGTGAAGTAAAGGAAAATATACAAGGAACCAAAAGTGAAGGGAAGGAAACTGGGACTCAAATCAATAGTTTGGAGCAGAAGGAAGAAATAAACATTCAACCAGAACAGAATAAAGAAACAAGAGTTCAAAAAAAAAAAAAAATGAGGAGAAGCTTAGGAACTTCCAGGACAATTTTAAACGTTCCAACATCTGAATCATAGGGGTTCCAGAAGGAGAAGAGGAAGAGCAAGAAATTGAAAACTCATTTGAAAACATAATGAAGGAGAATGTCCCTTATCTGGCAAAGGGAAAAATGTTCAGGAAGTCCAGGAAGCTCAGAGAGTCCCAAACAGTTGGACCCAAGGAAGCACACACCAAGGCACATCATAACTACATTACCCAAGATTGAAGATAAGGAGAGAACTTAAAAGCAGCAAGAGAAAAGAAGACAGTTATCTACAAAAGAGTTCCAATAAGACTATCAACTGATTTCTCAAAAGAAACCTTGCAGTCAAGAAGGGGCTGGAAAGAGGTATTCAAAGTCATAAAAGACAAGGACCTATACCCAAGATTACTCTATCCAGCAAAGCTATCATTTAAAATGGAAGGGCAGATAAAGTGCTTCTCAGATAAGGTCAAGTTAAAGGAGTTCATCATCACCAAGCCCTTATTATATGAAATGTTAGATAAATGACTTAACCTAAGAAAAAGAAGAAGATCAAAAATGGAACAGTAAAATGACAACAAACCTACAACTATCAACAACAGAACCTAAAAAAAAACAAAAACAAAAATGAATTAAGCAAACAACTACCACAGGAACAGATTCAGAGAAATAGAGACCACATGGAGGGTTATCAGCAGGTAGGGGGAGGGGGAGAATGGGGGAAGGTGTAGGGAATAAGAAGCATAAATGGTGGGTACAAAATAGACAGGGAAAGGTTAAGAATAGTATGGGAAATGGAGAAGACAAAGAACTTATATGTAGGACCCATGGACATGAACTAAGGTGGGAGAATGATGGTGGGAGGGGGGTACAGGGATGAGGGGAATAAAGTGGAGGAAAAATGGAACAATCAATAGCATAATAGCATAATCAATAAAATACATTTAAAAATCTTTTAAAATAATACTTTCCTTAAGTTATCTGAGTTTGGAACTAATTATCAGAATGCTGACATCATGGCCATGCCTTTTCCGACAAAAGGTGGGACTCCGAAAAGCTAGCACTGTTTCAATGAATAAAATTTGTCCTGGACAAGTGGACTTCTGAGTTCTCATTGTGAGAGTGTCGGAATACTGGGAGCTGACCATGGGGCAAGCGGGGGGGAGGGAGCACCAGGACACTGACCCTGGTGAGAAGAACTAAACACGCTTTCAGATTCTACATTGACAATCAAGCATAGTCATTAGACAAGGAGATGCTCTAGTTCAATTTCCAAACTACCTCACCACAGGCAAAAGTAATGACTGTTAGAATCCTAACCTAAGCAAGAATTCTTTACCTTTGATTCAGACAAAAAGGAACATCATCCTCCTCCAGGCTGAGGCGAGCCCATGCCGAGCCCAGAAGGGAATTCAGCTGCCTGTGGTTCTTGACTGTGTGGTGTTCCACCTACCTGCTCCTTATTAATAACACAGGAATAATTTACTCAACACATCTTCTCTTTCGAAGGGGTTGGGTTCAGTAATAAGCACTGAGGAAGGAGATGTCAACAAATCATACTAAAAAACCTTGCTCCCTCGAAGCTTACATTCTGGGTGATGGCAGTCGTTTGGAGAGTAGGGTGGTAGAGTGATGATAGTTATAAAAGAACACTTAAAGGGTGTCCTCAAGAATTAAAGATAGGGGGAGGGAAAGAGAGAGCAAGATGAGAGAGAGGGAGGAAGGAGAGAAAGAGAGAATCTGTATAATTTATTTACATTTTCCTTGGCATATAGTAGGGACTTAAATGGGTTTTATATTTTGAAATCGTAACATAGAACATTACTGGGGGGAAAGTGTTTCAGTTCTAGGAAGTTCAATGCGCTCTCATATGCCACTACATTGCCAGTGGTTTTCAAATCATTAAAGGGACACACTGCTTTAAATCATAATCTACAAACAACTCAAAATGACAGTTTTTCCCCTTCATGCTTACTTTAAAGTCCCTGAGAAATGATCTGAGCATATGAACGCAGCCCGTCCCACCACAGGAAATAGGATTCTGTATCTGTGTACACAAAAGGAGGAAAGAGCTGGGATTCTAACACGTTCTGTCCCCCAGTGTCACTGACAGCACATCCAGGCTGGTAGAAAAAGGTTTAATGTCTTCTGAGATTATGTCACAGTCTTTGTGACAAACCAATTGCCTTCCTGGTCAACCAAGGCGGTATTGGATAGAGCTGTCAACCACTTTGGGGAAAGAGAGAAACAAAGAGAAGTGGATGAGAGAAAGAACTGGTTCACTTTGCCCTGAAACCATCATTTTCTTTTCAAAAACAACAGCATTCCAGCCCTGCTGTATGATACAGACTTGTCTGCTAGCAACTCTTACAGGCAGAGGTGCCTACTCATCTCATTTTTCACAAAATAGTGAGTGAGACAGTCATTACTTCTATTTCCATTTTTTTCTGGAAGCTCTGAAAAGTGAAATTTCCCCCAGGGACTCACAGAGGGTTAATTAAGCCACAAACTTTGCTGTATGGCTGAGGCACAGTTGGAAATAAGGAAGAAAAGCCCAGATCTGCCCCATTAGTGTTAGCTTCTACCCTGGAGCCCAAAGCGTAACTTGACCCCTTCCTGGGAAGGAAGGAAAGAACGTCTGCTGCACTTATCCTGGCACACTTAAGGCAGAGATATCCTGTTCACAGAGTGAGGCTTCCTAACTCCCATTTGCTGTCCAAATCCCAGAGCAACAATAAAATTATGATTAAAGATATGTACGGGGCATTTTGCTGACCCTCTGATTTCCCAGAACAGCTGATTGCTGCCCATTTTCCCTGCATAGCAATAAAACCCCCACTTCCACTTACCAGTGCAAGTGTAACCTTTTTAATCCAGAATTTTAATTCCCATCATAATCATTATTATTTTGTAAAGTGTTAAAAGCTAGAGCCTGGCTGTCCCAAGTTGTTCTCTGAGTGTTTATTCAATTAAAAAAAAAAAAAAAAAACCACTTATCGATCACCAATTATGTGCAAGACACTATGGAAGATTGAAGAATAAGGAAGGTCTCTAGACTAGAAAAACTTATAAGCTCTTTTTGTACAAAGTTTGAGAATTTTTCCAAAATTTTAATTACCTATTGCCCACAAGATATGAAGTAGAATCCAGTATTAGACTTCTGAAAACATACAAAGCATATGGTGACATTTTTCTAATTTCTCAAAAAAACTTGTGTTACAGTTACACTTTTATAGGTCAGAAAAGTAATTGAACACTTACACAAACCACATTGTTTTTCTATGGCTTGTCTTTTACTGAGGTCTGGACACAGCAGACCATCTAAATTTCTCATGAAAGTGTTAATTTTTCAATCAGATATATGAAGCCATATACAAAGTTAAAGCTTGTGTTTGTTATGTTTACTTGGACACCGTAAACGTTTAACCTTTTAAATAAAGTTTTGCTTATTCTATATGCTAAGGCTTTATAGTATGTTAGGAAGCTTGCTTTACAGATACAAAGATGTTAAAACTTTAAGGAAGTTTAATAGTATATGTGCTGAGAGCATTTTTTTCTGACATTAAGTTAAAGTATAGAAAAGTAATTTAGACTAAACATGTATTAGACTTTCTGTCAAAGCCCTCTCTGGAATGGCCCAGCAAAAATAATGTCATTGCTAATTATAATCCAATGGGGAGTTTTGGCTTAATGGCCAGCTTAATTAAAAAAAAAACTAAATTATGATCTCATCTTAAATATTGATTGAAATAAAAATGTGTTGATACCTAATGATATGTTCAGAAAGCTGAGAATACATGAACATAAAAATTACAACAATCAATTTCACAGTAAAAATCTTTCTAAGGAAATTTGCTCAGCATATCCCCAAACATTCCACATTTACCAAGTCATTCTTAAAAGTGAATTAAACCAAGTATTGGCAGGTAGGATTAGTGTTAATTTTGTTTTTCTGGGATTGAAATATCTTAACAGATTCTAAAAGATGTATAAAAGACTTTTTTCTACAACAATCCAAGGAATGATAACTTTGGGTGCATTTCCCTGAATATACATCTGAACTGCCTCTCATTTCCCTTCGGCTGCACCGGGCAGTCCCTGCCACCCTGATGATTATACGGAGAATACAGAGAAGAGTGTGCAGGATTAGGTACATATATTTGTATGTCTCGGGGAGAAAAAAACAATCTATTTTTTTCCCTGAAGTCAGAATTTTTATTTTTTGGTGATTAGTTTTAAATTACCTTTCCTATGATGAGTTTTTTTTTTAAAAAAATTAGCTCTGAATTTTGGAAAGAAAACATCAAGGAAAAGATTACTGTTCAGTGCAATAGGGGGTTCCACTAAGATCTCCAGGAAGCTGCAGGCTTTAATCCTTAATTAAATGTTTATTTACTGAGCACCTACAATGTGGAGGTATACTGTGGACAATACTGGAGATACAAAAACCGTGAACTCTGAGGACATCCAGTTCAACAAAGAGAAGCATTATAGAAACTGCTAGATGACAGGGTAGAAAAGATAATAGTCATAAAGGTTAAAACCAAGTACTATGACCAACAAAAAGGAGGTTGATGAGTTTCAATGAGGATAGTTTAGGGATGTTTCCATGAATAGAGTGGCATTTTTTAGGATTTTTGATTATGGTATGGGTGGTGAGAATACAGACAAGAGGAAGAAAACCTGGCGTTTCCTCAGTACCTCCCCTGGGCCGGCTTGTGCAAAGCACTTGGTTTACGTGCCCACAGATGCAGATGAAGGGGTGCTGAGGAGATAGATGCATGGAGAAAGACGAGTAGGAAAGTTAGGCAGAATACACCTCTTATGAAAGAGATTTAGGAGTAAATAGAATTTTAAAGCATTTTAGGGGTAATTCAGAGAGTCCTTTGAAGTCTAAACAATAAATCCATTCTTTATTATTGTTAATATGGTAGCAAAAGTATAGACTTGACTGAAAAGGAGAAACAAGCTGAGTGGGGAGAGGAGTGGTGGTAAGGAGGCCGTATTTGTTGCCCTCAACCGAGAGAGGCAGCACCGTGGGAACGGAGAAATGACCTGAAGAAGATGAGAACGGGAAGTACAGGGAGGCCTGTCATAAATACATGATCACACGTGCCATGACCGACCTGAATTTAGAAATGGAGTCAGGCAGAATTTGAAGATATGTCTACAGAATACTCTGGAATCCTGTCAATTCAGAGAGTTAATTAACAATTACTGGACTTCTTTTAAACAGAGCTTGACCAAAAAATTAACAAATCCTGTCATTAAACTAATGAGTTAATGCGTATGTCTTTGGTGGCTGTTTAACAGTGACAGACCTCACAGCCAGAAAAACTTCTGCCGTTCTTGCTTCCTGGAAGATTTGACCACCAAAGCCAAAGATACTCTGAGTTTCTCCTAATAATTTCAATGACGGTAACATTTCAATATGTCATGATGCCAAAAACATTTATAGTCAGGATGTTTTTAATCACCAACTTTAAAAATGTTACAAAGGCAACATGTATTCACCTTATTATATTTACTAAACATGAACAGGTAAAGTAGAAGAAAAAAATAATTCTGTTACCCAGAAAAATAAACAAAACATACAAAACAAAAATACTGTTAATATTTTATATGCATACCTCCAAGGTAATTGTTTCAACACATACAAATACATTTTAATTCTTGGTCCACTATGACCTGCAGATCTCTATCTTACATTTTCCATATTTCAAATTATCTTATTTCCACATTTTAAATCCTGTCACTTCTTGATACCAATCTATTTATACATTCATACTCGTTAAATTTTTTTGGACCTGCAAACAAATAAGGATGTTTCTAAATATAAAATATCTCCTGGGCCCATAGCCTATCAATTGGAAAGCTGTAAGTCCAAATGCAATTATTTAACATGCAAAATACACAGATGCCAAATTAGAAGCCAGAATTATTTTTATAATTCACTAGTTTCAATCTGTAAGCTATAAAGTATTTACAAATACTTTATATATAAATATAACTATATTTTAAACCCTTGCCAAAATTTCCTGTTCTGTGTTAACAATGTTTTCTTTGGCAATGTTGTGTTTTAAAGAACAAACTTTTACTATAAACTGAGATTTACAAATTATTATCTATACATTATAAGTAAATGCATATATTATTATTGGAGAGATGAGTTTAAATTTATCTTAGCTCAGCTAATAAAACCAAACAAATAAGGGAAAAGAATTCTCTTCATCAAAATATTTGAATGGGACAAGTAAGAAATGATCAATTTCAGGAAAATCACAAATGGTTGTTTATGCAGATGCATACTCTTACTTTTTTAGCATTTTCAGAAGACAGTGAAGACAAAGGGAGTAACTAGTACTATATTTCTTTGGAAGTAGACTATGAAAGCATAGAGTCATTGTAACTTTACCCTAAGTTGATACGTCCGTAACTAAGTAGTGAGAAGTTTCAAGGGCTTGCCACGCTAACTGGCACTCCGTCTCGAGTCACGCAAGTGACAGGTCATATGCTTTACACCAAGGGAAATGGTGTCTTATATCACCTTCAGGTGTCGGACATACTGTTTCAGTATTCGTATATGCTACAAAATGATCACCGTAAGTCTAGTGAACATCTGCCGCCAAGTGACATATATAAAACAAGCAACAGACAGGCCAGTTAGATCTCTAGTCCTCTCTTTGAGGGCGATTTTAAATAATTGTGTGTGCGTGCATGTGGGTGTTTATTCACATGTATGCCTGGAGTTGAAATCCTTCAATTATTTACCCTAAGAGGACCTAGGAGTCCTTTCACTGAATGCTACCTACTGACAAGTGTTCAGAAGCGAAAATAAAAAACTTCTTCAGTGCAGAACTTGCGAATCCAAATGTAAAAATAAGAGAATGAAAGGAAAGAAAAAAAAACAGGATAGTGATTACTACTACTTTCAAAAATAAAGAAGGCTACAATATTAATATTTTGTACCATCCTGAGTTGACAATACTGGAGAACATACTTTGATTACTAAGTTCTTGTTTCTGCTCTGAGCTGGTGTGAATCAGCATCTTCCAAAGCAGTCGGTAGCTTTTTAGGTGATTCTCAACCACTGCCACTAGAGTGGGTGGGGTAGGCTAAGGGAGTGGCCACAGTATAGGGAACCTATTCCACTCTTGGAAGGTAAACAGACAGGGATGAACAAAGGAACTCCAAAGTCCAGCGTACCCACAGACAGCATCATGATTGTCTCGTACAAAAAAAATGACATGGCATCGTGGAAATGGCATGGTTTCCTCATAATCTTACCATCTTCCCTAACTATGACCCATAGTCCCATACACCAGCGGTTCTCAGAGTGTGGTCCCTGGTCAGCAGCAGCCGCAGGGCATCGCCTGTATCACCTCAAGACCCTTTTACCGACCCACTGAATCAGACGTGTTGGTGGTGGGGCCAGTAGTGTAACAAGCCACTTCCAGGTGACTCGGACGTATGCTTACATTTGAGAACCACTGCCACACATGACTCTCTCTGTAGTGTCTCAATGGGTCTGCACTTAACAGAAATCTTCATTTTGTCATGAATGTGGGTAGAAACAACCAAACACAAACCCCCTTAACAACTAGAATGGTTCACATCTACCACATCAAAAAAAAACAATTCACAAAGGGACTAGGAAAAAATATAATCATGCCCCAAACTGGAAGAATTACCCACCTCGAACATCTGAAATGTTGGCACGAGGGCAGCCATTAGCAAGCTTGGGGCTTGGATCCAAGCACGACCTACCTTGTTTGGAACAACCATGCTCAGGCCATGTGAACAGCGGGCTCTCTGACCTACTTTAGGCAAACGCGACCAGCCCTGCTGCGAGCCATCTTTCTGTTGTTCCTGTAACGGGGAGGTTGCTGCCACTGGGACGAAGGGCGTTCTCTGGGGCTGGACAGAGTTTTCCAACTCTGCCTCCACGTGGAATGTGCTAGTGCCCTAGGCGCATTAGTAGGCTATTCTGAAACAATGCCACGTACCGCACCAAACTAAGAATTCAGGCTGGTTTTTATCCTCTTTAGGACCTGCTATTAAAAGAATCCACCTCCTTTATTTAAGCCATATTCTGAGGGAATTTTATAGATAATTAAAACTCAGACTTGTTGTCTAGGAGACTGAAATATGGATAAATATGCGGATAAGTAATTTGAACAGAGCTGTACTTTGAACTGTGCCATATCAGTAAATGCTATTGTGGATCATAGTTTCTTACTCGCTTTCAGAGTCATGGCATTTTTGAGATGCTGATGAAAGATGGACGTTTGGAAAACTGGGTACACACAAGGAATGGTAAATACAATTTAACCTTCCATTAATGAGCCATTAAATTCCATTCATGATCTCACATTAGGGGAACCAGAGAAGAGCTAAAGAGATATGGTCAACAGATGGTATGTAAAGGTTTTCTGATGGATAGAGTTAATGTGATCTTTAGGAAATTTTAGGATTAATTTAGGTAGATCAAGATGTAATCTTAATGCAGAACACATTTGGGATATATCCAGGGAAAATGACTGAATCTCCATAAACTCTAAGGTATAATGGCATATATTCTGGAAGAAAACACCTCAAATTTTACATAGAATTCATATTTGGAAGGAATTTGAATGCCAGGTGTCGAATGCCAGGTGCTAACACGTCTGCGGAGGCGTTGAAGGTGTTTTAGCTGGGGGCTAAGCTAAGCAAATCTGCATCGAATGGAATTACCTGTGGAAGAAAAGTAGAAGAAACGGGAGAGGATGGGATAAGAGCCTATGATGAGGTAGGAAGCTGCCGCAATAGCCAAAGTGAGCAACAATGACCTTGTACGTTCATTAGCTAGGAAGTGATAAATGATTGGTTAAATGTAGGAAGTTGGCCCTGCTTGGCATTTTTCATGAACACTCATTTTCATCTTCTCATTTAAATTGGTGTGTCTTAAAGTATCTGGAGGTAAACTTGTTCTTCTTGTGTCTATTACCTTCTAATAAACATTCCACACCTGAACAGACAATGAGGAATGTATGTCATCATCCGCCTCCCACACACCTATGTCATGTAACTGATGCATGTAATTGATTTGGATCTATTTTATTCTATTTCCCTTCCATTGTATTTCATTGCCTTTCAATAAAAAAGCAAAATAATTCATAACTTTTTGGGAGTTCTCTAATGGATCATAGGTGACTAAGTGGGCCACTCAACCTCAATCTAGTTGGTCATTCAAACCTACAGTTTGAGAAACATTTCTTTAAAAATCTCAATGTGCCCTTTGGTGGGAAACATGCATACCTCAAGAATCCTAGACTTTTTACCTCAAAAATGTCTGCTAAGCAGACAGAAAATAGAGTCATGATATTTCTTTCCCAAAGTGAAGCAGTATCATAGTTATACCTGTTAATAAAATTAGAGCATCCCTGGACCTGAGCTTTGCCAGAGGGCTTTTAAAACTGAATCTGATATCCATAAGAGATGCTAGTAGTTAAGTACATCACCTAGCAGTAACGAGAGGACTTTGAATACACCTAATTATGTCCAAAAAAATCATCTGCTTATCTTAAAAATCTTGGCTGATCCTCTAGAATGAGATTTGTCTGCATCCAACTGGAGTAAAATGCAGCCGATGGAAGAGTATTAATATTCCATATCCGCACTTATGAAAAGCCTCAAGCACTTTGCTTAGATTTTAAAAGGAAATTTCCTTTGAAATACAGATCAATCATTTTTATAAAAAGATTTTATATTGCCACCTTAAGAATATCGCAGAGTTGGATCCTACTCTCTTGGAATGGTTTTTAAAAGAGTCTGTGGTTAAGGCAGATCCTGCCAGTATCTCCTCTGGCTTGAGACACCTGTGGTGAACTAGTCTCAGCCAGCCTGCTTTCATAGACCTGTCTGGTTTGGTAAAGTGTGGACATGCCATGACCAAACATCTGTTGGTCAAAAGATATTTGTTTGAGCCCTGGCTGGTGTGGCTCAGTGGATTGAGCACCAGCCTGAGAAACACAGGGTTGCTGGTTCAATTCCCAGTCAGGGCACATGCCTGGGTTGCAGGCCAGGTCCCTGGTGGGGGGTGCATGAGAGGCAACCACACACTGATGTTTCTCTCCCTCTCTTTCTCCCTCTCTTCCCCTCTGCCTAAAAATAAAATAAATGAAATCCTTAAGAAACAAAAGCAAAATATATTTGGTCGAGATTTTGTGTGTTTTAGCTTCTGGACCGGACAGGTTGAGGCAAATAAACTATCTGCATCACTCGTAAATCCACAAACCTTAGGGTTTGATTAACTAAAATTTACTGGGTGCACCATTTATATTTTACCATTTTTCAAGTTCAAAAGTAACACAACATAGCTATGGTGAGTATCTGGAACATTAGCTATGATTTATGGTCTCAGATAAGAAACAAGATAGTAACTTTCTCCCCAACAAAATAACACTTACCCATCTCTTTCCCCTCTTTTCTGCTATCCTGCCTGAATGTTTCCTGCTCTGAAAAGTTAACTGCCTTTTTTTCAAACAGTGCAATTGTGTTGCACCTTCCTGCCTGACTGTCCTGACCCCCAGTGAGGTGGCGACATGAACTGGATGCCCCTGAACCGCCTGGTGCTGCCTAGCTAGCACTTTCCATGCTGCCTTGAAAGTTACCACTTCCAGATGTCTTCTTGTACATACATGTGTGTGTATACATATAAGAAAATGAGAGTTTTTATTTCTAAGCATATAGTATAGTTTAAATGCCCAGACCACAGTCAGAAGAGAGAGGCATATTAGAATTTACTTATTTTTAAAATGCATTCCGTCTACTCCGCTCTGCTAGACTGTAGGTGCAATGCAGACACGAAGCTTTGCCCTTTTTATTCATCAGTGTGTTGTGTAGATGTAGAACAATGCCCGTATCGATTTCTGAAACATTTGTAGGATTTTGTTATATATAAAGAATATTGATGATTACGTGTCTTATATGTTGTAAGTTTTTCTCAGTTCATAGTTTGACTTTTAATTATTCTTTTCTTAGTGTAGAATACTTTTTAATTTTTCTCAAAATTCAGTCGACCAAAATGCGGTCGCTTCAGCTTTCTAATTGCCTATGATATCCCAAAGCAGGGTAAAATCCTTTCCTACTTCCTTTCTCTCTTGGGCGTGCTTGTCAGCGATGTGTGAACCCAGCCAGCTGTGCAGGGCTGTTCAGTCACCCTCGCCCTTCTGAGGTGCCCAGTGCTGCAATGAGCATTGTGGGAAATGCATGTAACATAGGAGCACACTGCACATATCTGATGCTATTCAAAGAATAAATGTAGAAAATATTACTATGGAGAAGACATAAAATTGAGGACCCCTACAGCAGATAGTAGTTTGCCAAATATAGATCTCAGAGTCTGGGGGTTCTGCATAAAAAGGGTGACACTGGGCCACAGTGAGATGGAAAATTTTAGTTAAATCTCAACATTTTCTGAAGGGTTAATCTGTCAATGAAAAACAGTGACATCAATGCACCCAAATGATAAACTTATATTTCTTAAACTCCTACAAAAGAGAAAGTTCAGAATGGAATGTTCTCAATGTAAGTGTCTGAACTTTTAGGAGAAAGGAGGAAGGAAGTGAGGGAAGGGGAGGGAGGGAAGGAAGGGCCATTCAGAAAAGTCAACTTGATTTCTGTTGGTTCCATGTAAGATTTCCTGGGTGACTCCCACTGTGTTCGTTACATCTTCTAAGAGAAGTGAGGCATTTGATCTGTGATAATTCTATTTTCCTTGATTGTAATCCTTGGTTGGAGAGTAAGATCTGTGATTGTAAGGAATCACATGTGCCCATTTATCCTCAGAAATCTGAGTAGTCATGCTGGGGCGTGAGGTTATTCTACTTGGCTCAGAATCAGCCGGAATAGCTAATGATTGAAATTGTTATGGACTTCATCTTAAAAGGACAAATGAGTAACGGTCAATGTGGCTTTCTTTACTCTTCCTGGAATAGTTCTTAAGTGCTTGATTGAAATAGTTGCTAAGTCATGGCAATTGTGTGTCCTTACCCATGCACTTTGAAGGGAATGACTCCACATGCTCACAAACAATAAAAATGATACAATTGAGAGAGGACAGGATTAATTCTTCTGGAACTATACATGTCTTAATACTTTTCTACATGTTTAAGGTAAATCCTTTTATGGTGGATTGTCTACTATTTACTGATTAAATTTTAATGCAAAAGCCCTGACCAGTGTGGCTCATTTGGCTGGGTGTTGTCGCACAAATTGGAAGGTTGCCTCTTTGATTCCCGGTCAGGGCACAGGCCTGTGTTGCAGGTTCCATCCCTATTTGGATCACATATGAGAGGCAACTGATTGATGTTGCTCTCCCTCTCTTTCTCTGTCCCTTCTCCTCTCTCTAAAAATAAATAAATAAAATCTTTAAAAATTTTTAATGCAAAGGGCAATTAAAATGAAGTTAGTATACCTCACTGCAAGTTAGTCAGCAAATAGAGTGTGAGAGAGTGAGAAAGAAGGAGAGAGTGAGGAAGGGCAGAGGTGTGCTGTACTACTAAGGTCGTGCTTATCACAATGGCAGGTACACGCTGGCTCCCTGTGCTCTCTGAGTGGATTACAACTGGGACGCCTGACCTGACTTGGATGGAACCACTCCAGGCCTGATGGCCTTGGTGGAGGCCTATTTAGAGAACTGGGCTGTACTGCATTTGCTCTGCTACCTCCTGCCTTGACCTTCCGCTTGGCTCCTGGCCTTACCAGAGCATTCTGATCACATGACCCTACTTGGTGATTTATTCATGAAGTGAATTTCACTATGTATTATTCAAAATTCAAAGTTGAGTCTTATTTCCTCCTGTCCAATCAATAGAGCAAACACCTATATGACAAAAATGAAAGGAATCGGAGAAATCGGAGACCAACATTGCCAAACCAACCTGTATGAATACTATGTGTGGACGGACCAAAAAAATGGTCATCCCATTATACTCAGCTGGTTACATCCAAAAATTCATAAAGGGATTCTAAATGTAAATCCCAAAGCTCTTCTGAGAAGTAGGAGTGAGTTTAAAGTGAATGGTACCCTTTTATGAGAAACCCCTGAGCAAAATGCAGTGACCCTTGTCACTTAGACTAAACACCCTTTTCATGACCTTCTACAGCTGTTGAAGCATTGTTAGATAAAAAAAAAAATACTCATATCTTTACCTCCCGAAGTTCTGAAAGAAATTTGACTCCGTGTGCCGCTTTGAAAATGCGGATTCACTTGTGTTTGCAGGTGCTCCTATTCCATGCAGTGACTAGTGTCACTGTTCAAACTTCGTCCTCAAAAGTTAAAGGCTTAAATTATTTACTCCATATATTCACCAAACATTTATTTAGTTCCTACAATATGCCAGCTACTGCTCCATGCGCTACAGAAACAGAGAAAAAAGATTCTCTCCCGTCAAGCAACTCACATACTTATGAAAATAATTAAAACAAGAATTTTATCTTATTTTTCTATGACTAAGAATTAGTATCACGTAAATATGTTTTAAATCATGTTGATTATTGTATATAGTGGGAGCTCACAAGTCAGGTTTTGGTACATTTTTGAGATTCATTGAAATATTTTTTTCAGTTTTCTTAATCCTTGACTGATTTATTTGATTATTATAATATGCATTTTATTCTTTTTAACACTATACATGCTGGAACCTCATTTTTTTATTACTCATCTAATTAGTTTTCACACTGAATGACTGACCTACTTTTGAAGGGTTAAGCAACTACTCATTTCTGGAACACTGATTTTGATGCAATGAAAGAAGAATGGAAGATAGGAAAAGAACCCTGCTTATGACCTCTTCCTGTTTCTTCTGGGGGGGAGAAAACAGACATCCACCTGGATGCGGCATGTATACATAAGAGCTAGGAGAGAATACCTTGTTTTGACAGGACAAGAAACTAGGCTTTTCACTAGAAGGTTTTGAAAGTTACATTACCCGAAGAAATGCCATTGCTTTAAAGTAAGCACAGATTGTCTTAGTCTACACTGCAGTTATAACAAGCATTAAAGTTAATATTTTTAGCCACATATTCAGTTTGAGGATGAATTTATATAACTAGTTTCTTACAAGCATATGCATGGCATTTTATGTGGTTATATGCTCTTTCTTAATTATTTTCCAACTATTTTATTACTCATAGTTTTGAGTGTGTATGTGGTCCCAGGAGTTGAATTTAGGAGAATGACATCAGTTTTTAAGCACTTATTTTTTTTAAGTGTTGATCAATTTCTGATATATTTCTCTATGACCAAAGAATTGGTCTGTGCTACATTGCCTTTCTTTTTTGGTAGTCTTTGTGCTTAATGCAAAGGCAGTTTTTTTTTGTTTTTTTTTTTTTAAACTAGTCTGGGAAAGTAGTCTGTTGAAGAGGGTACATTTTTTTGTGTGCAGAGTATGAGAGTTAATTTGTGCAGCATAATTGTTAAATAACCTCACTGGGCATGCTATTTAGATGTTCTTTATCTTTATTTACATTGGTTCTGCTTGACTGATTGGGATCAAAAAAGATGTGTTGAAACTTCCACCACTCAGGTCCTCTCTTCCCTTGCTCTACTAGAGTTTCACACACATTTTACTGCTGCGCTATTCAGCACACAAAGATTTGTGACAGTCATATCCTCACTGCTGATTTTACATTTCACCAATAGAGCATGGCCTTCTTTGTTCTAGTTAGCTCATTTTACCTTGAATTCTGCTTTGCCTCTTATTAATATTGCAATCCTGCTTCATTTTTTTTGTTTGCATGTGCAAGGACTATGCTCATTTTCTGCTTTAATTTTTTCTTTTTTTTACTCAACTCTTTTTAATACTATGAATTTGGACTTTACCCCCTATTTGTTAATAGGTGAGAATTTAAGGAAACTTCAACTATAAAATCCTCATTTGCCAGCTCTCCATCAAATTTTATATATATTTAAGCATTTTCAACCATGGAGGACAGTACAATTTTGCCAATATTGCTCTCATCTGTGCATATGAGTACTTTGTTTAATTTGCGTAACTTACTGTAAGAATAATTTCATTAAAACTTGTTTTGGCAGCAGATGCAGCAAAAATACTTCAGCTGTCTAATAAGATCATCTGTCTAGAGGTGGCCAAGGATTTGAAAAGTGCCTTCTCCCATCCTCACACAGGCTTGTGCAAAGAAAATAGCAGACAAATGGAGATTATACTTTATTTAATTTAAGTTTCTTATGGGCGTGTTGCTTTCAGTGTGAGAAAAAAAAAAGAACCAGAGAAAACATGATACTTAAAGATCATTTAATATATGTAAATAAATATACAAGTTGTTTCAGTCAGTATATTCCATCTGAGAGAACCAGGCACAGGTAAAAAGAGCAAAAAACCTAAGACACTAGCAATGACATGCTCATTAGCCCACCCTTTGATGAATACCTTGATTCTGGGAGCAGTGATCGGCTAGGTCCTTGAGAGGCACAGACACGGGCCTGGACTGGGCTTTAGGTTTGAGTGAATACTCACGCACACACACGGGCAAGACATGCTCTTTGACCTTACAATCTTGACTTATTGGTCATTTAGATCATGTTCATGTCAAACACGGTAGTTTCTTGTAAAACATCCCACAAAAGGGTGTTAATAAATTAATATCTCAGAATGAATGGTATTTGAAAAACTTCTTGGATAAACTACAATGAGCTACATCCTGTGAAGACCAAATACATACTTGAAGGGAAGGTTTTTCCTCTGTCATTTTTATTAGAATGGCTACACAGAAAAAAACGGGACCTGTGTCCACTATCCTGGCTGAAATCCTGTCGCATTTAGTGGATATTTTGTGTCTGAGTGGCACCATAAAAACTACACTATATAAGAATCAAGGAAATTTTTCTTCCCTTGAATGCGTAGCCATCAAGTTAATTGGTATCCACTACATACATACTCCTATGTAGTGAATAAAGAATTTACTTTACTTTTAATTCTAAACGGGAAAAAGTCACATATGAATGAGGCCATGCAATGCCTGAGCCCATTTGGGGATGGTTTTACTGACTCCTTTTCATCCCATCGTTAAGGGAGGAACTCTAGGGTTGTGGGGTAGACTGAACATATGGCACCTGGCGCTGGGCAGGTGAGATCAATAGCAGTTCATTAGTCACATGGACTGAAAGCCCAGGCTAGGAAGGCAGACACTGCATGCCATGCAGGACCACACAAGAGCCATATCTGAGAACCGAGTGAACATCTGGGAATTGTGGGGGACAGGCTTTGTAGTATCAAGGGGGTCAGGTGACCTCTGGTTCCTGCTGAGAGATGTGATTGGCTTGTTTAAATAATTCCACTGCCTGCATCTGGGCAAACTTTATAAAGAGAATAAGTCTTCGATCTTTCTTTTTAAAAGTCAGGTATGTCAATTTAAGTTGACTTGGGACCTCATCTTCCAATTCTTCCTAAAACGTGCAAGCAAAATGCCTCATTCTTATGTGTATTCTGTTACTCCGGTCCTCAGCTCTCCTCCTCATATTTTTCTCATCTGTTAGTTCTTCTATTCATTTGCCACATTTCACTGAGTGGGAGAATACATGCTATTTACCTGTATTGGATCACAGAAATGTGAAACTAAACAGTCTCAATTTTTAGGCTCATAGGCCAAGTATGGGGAAGAAGATAGGCAAATAGACTAATGATTGTAATTTAGTGTTCCAATTTATGGAATAGATCCTCTGCAGGCTGGGTTAAATGAACTCTAAGTAAATAGTGACACAGTATAATGAAAAAAGTCAAGAACACTAAAGTTGGAGCTGAATTTGGAATATTAGCCAGAGTTTACTTAATTAGAAAGTATAGGTTAGCCAAAAAGTTCATTTATTTTTTCCCCTAAGATGGTTCTAGTAGTGCTTAGTTGTCTTTAACTTCATTTGAAATGATTTCGTTAGATGGTATTATTACAGCTGTCGTATCAGCATGAATTTTTTAAAACCTTTTCATAATTGGTGAATTTTTGTGTCGCCATTTTAATATTGAAGATGGAAGAAACTATGCAACATTCTTGGCATATGATGCTTTGTTATTTCAATAAAGGTAAAAATGCAACGGAAATGCAAAACAAAAAAAGATTTGTATGGAGACAGTGCTGTGACTAATGGAACATATCAAAAGTGGTTTGCAAAGTTTTGTGCTGGAGATTTCTCACTGGACGGTGCCCCGCAGTTGGATACACCAGTTGAAGTTGATAGTGATCAAACAAAGACATTAATCCTGAACTATCAATGTTATACTACATGGGAGATAGCCAACATATCAAAATACCCAAATCAATAAAGTTATTGGTAAAAATGAAAAATGTGTCTTTTATTTCATGGAAAAAAATATGGACTGTCTGGCCAATTCAGTAGGTACCCACCACTTCAGGATGTAGTTATGTGCTATGAGATGGCCTACATTTCTCATTTGAGAAAACCCAAATAGTTGGATGTGAAGAGAATTTAGTGTCTGTGAGACACATAATTAGGAAGATAAATTGAATAGGGAGAGATTAAGTTTAGAAGTTTGGTTCAGTGAATTACCTTGACCAATAATTTCATTATTTGAAGGACATCTGTATACTCCCCTGGTTGATCTCCCCCTCAGCCTGCTGCTCTGCATCTTTTGGTATCACGCCCTTTCCTCAGTGCACATGACTCCATGTAGCTCCTTGTGAGACCCAGTGGAGCTCACATCACAACATGCCTTTCCAAGGACGTCTCGCCCATCTCCAGTCAAAGGGATAAATTGCATGCGGTTCATTCTCTTAATTTAGGTCTGGCTAACTCATTATCCAGACATACATAAAAGCATAATTAACTATCATAATCTTTATGTTAAAAACAGTAGACATTCATGAAGTTAGAATAAGAATTCCAATCTATGGTACAGTTGCAGGCCTAAGAAGGAGGCTCAGACAAAATGCCTTTTTGCACTGGTGGGGATGCATCTCCATAACTTGTGCATGTACTTCCAGCTGCTTGGTGTGCTCTCTCTGGCATTTCTTGATGTTGAAAGTTCACCATCCTTTCATCTCAGGTACAAAATTTTTGGTAAGCTCCTTATTTCTTTACAGAATTTGCCATCTTGTCTCCTATATTTAGGTACTTAGCTAAGTCTTGCTCCAGGTGACAGGTTCCTTTGGGTTACTACTGGTTTCAGTATGCCTATTGCATTTGGCACTGGACCTAGCAGAGTCAAATAACTCAAACGAAATTGAATTTGGTCTTTGTAAGAAAAAAGCAGAAAATATATATATATTTAAAGGGGAAAAAACTAGGCCTAATTTACAAATTATAAATTTTCACTTAGAGATTTAACATTCCTGTCTCACTCTAAATGTAAATTTCCTTTGCTGGCCTGAATCCTCTGGTGCTTAATAAGTAGGAAATAATTGAGAAAGCCTCATATTGTCTAATCACTGAAATTGGTCTTCTGTCCCCAGCCCTACCAATAGCAATAAAAGTAAACACAGATTCTAAATAAAAAGAGATCCCTGGCCAAACCAACTCAGGGCTTGAAGATTTTACACTTAAAATTAATGTTCTCAATAAAGACTTTTTTCCTACATTGAGAGGCACAGTTGGTTTCCTTAAAGGTCAAAATTTCTCACCAAGATCCCCATGTCAACTTGAGAGCAAGCTTGATAAAGAACAAAGCTGAGCACAAACTCAGATCATAGAAGAAGGTCATCATGAATTTAATTATTTTATGCCTTTTGCATTTCTAAAACTTGTGATCATTAATGTGAATTTCTGTAGCAGGCAGTGAGACCAGTATGTTATGTTTTTCTCTTAACATAAAGAAAATGAACTTTAACTAGCAATAAACTTTAAAATGAGAGTGCAGAATTATTTCAATTTAAATAGCAATCTGGCACATTCAACTACCTTAAAATCGATCATTACATTTCCATATAGAGTCTCCTTCCAATATTTGCCAAATAATTACATAATATCCTAACAGTGAAGCTCATAAAAGGAAAAATCTCTTGTAGTCCCTACACTTTTACATGTCAGGCATTTTCATTTTTTTCAGTTTTGTTTTTTAATTCCTTATTCATACACAATGTTATGTTTTATGTGAATCATAAGTATGACAGGGGCTCTGATAGTTAAAAATAGCTCAACTTTTCTACATAAATATATTCAGCTTGTTAAAATCCTTGGTATTTATTAGAAAAAGGTGATAAGCAAAAGATGATATACTTAATTCTAGTGAACACAGAATGAAAGCAGAAGGGATGATAACCTGCCTATCGCCAAAACAGTGTCATCAGCTGGTCATGGGAAAATAAAAATTTGGGGAGGAAACCAAACCAGGAGGGAATAATTAGGATTAATGAAGGTTTTTCTGGCAGTGACTCCAGGATGTTTGAACGTAAAAGGTAGAATTACAATAGCATTGGTCTTAGCTAACAAGTGTTGTGTGGATGCATGGGCTGAATCTGTGAGTGCCCCCAAATTGGGAAGTTGAAATACTAATCTCCAGTGTGGCTATATTTGTGTGTGGGGCCTTTAAGGAAGTGGTTAAGGTTAAATGAGTTCCTAAAAGTGGTACCCTGACCAAACAGAAATTGTGTCCTTGTAAAAAGAGACAACAGAGAGCTCAGTTCCTCCAAGAACACACAGAGAAGAGGTCATGAGACTGCATAGTGCGATGGTGGCTGCGTAGAAGTCAAGAGAAGAGGACTCAGAATGAAATCTACCTTATTGGCACTTTGATCTTAGACTTCCCTATCTCTAGAACTATAAGAAATTGATCCCTGTTGTTTAAGCTACTTAGTCTGTAGTATTCCATTATGGCAGCCTCAATAGACTGAGACAAGGGGATGGGGAAAGAGTTTAAGAATAATTTCCAAGTATGCACAGTTATCGAAAGACTGTCTGATCAAATGCACGTAATTAGTTTATCTCGCTAGCCTGTGTCTACCTTAGCAGGCTAAATTAGATTAACTCCAAAATCTTTTCAAGTCCTGACATCAACTGAATCTCCTTATCATTGTGACAGATTGCACTTTCTAAAAATGGTTACAACAATCTCCTCATTCCATCTCATTCTCCTCATTTAATCAAAATATAACTGGTGCTTTTCCATGAAGAGGTGGGGTCTATGTTCCCTGCCCGTGGCTCTTGGTGGACTTTGATTATAGCAGAAAAGATTTTATGTGATTTTTAAGGTGAGATCATAAAAGGTGATATAGATTCCATCAGATTCTCTTAGCGTGTTCTCTTAGAATTCAACTACTATGCTCTGATGAAGCTCTAATAGCTACATGGTGAAGTTGAATGTAGGTTTTCCAACCAACAATCTCAGCTCCGCTCAGATTCCAGCTAACAATGAGTATCAACTACCAGACATTGGAGTAAATGAACTTTCAGCTGACTCAAGCCTGCTGTCATTAACTTGCCTCCAGCCATTAAATCTTCCTAGTTGACTTCTAAGACATTATGAAGAGAAAGGCCTTATTTTCATTGTTTCTTCCTAATTCTCAAACCAAGGATCCATAAGCAAAAGGAATAATATTGCTCTCAATCATTATCTTTGGAGTAGTGTGTTATGCAGTCATAATGAATGAAATCATCATAAACTTCAGGCATAACAGACTGTTGTTTGTTTTCTTGTTTTTGCTGCTATTGCTATTGTTCTTGTAACAACTCAGGTGAACTGGGTTTGAATATTCAAGGTAAATTCTGTCTAATCATGAATTATGCTGGGTCAAGAAGTTGTAATTTTCCTATCACTAAAGGTTTTCATGTTGGGGGTAAATGTCTGTCTGTCTCAAATTCCACAGAAGGCTCCTCTGCATAAAGTTGACTTGCCTCGTTGGGACATTTCATTATTTGTGTGTTTATGGGGTCTAGCCAAGCATCCATCTCAATGGTACATATCTGCTTACGAATGTGTGCTTCAATCTAAAGGTCTTTCCACACTGTATGATTCTATGACAGAAGAGATGGCAAAGGTGGACTTATTGATAACCGTAACAATGACAATAACCATCATCATCATAACTAATATTTCCTGAGTTATTACCATGTGCCAGAGACCGACTAAGTGCTTTACATATGTTTCTTATTTAGTTCTGATGACTAACTCTCTGGGGTAGTTACTGATTTGCAGATGAGAGAAATTATCCCTATACTTATGATTTCTCCTCTATCACTAATCAAGCAAGTTGTAGCTGGGCTTAGAACCCAGGCTATCTGATTCCAGAACCCATGCTGGACCTCTATGTCATATGTTCTTGACTAACTAGTGGGATAGGGTCATAAGATGAGAATGTAAAATTGATGCATTCTGCTTATTCCAAATCGCAGAATGTTTCACCTGCCCCTTTGTAAGTATGCATACCCTGATAAATAGCTCCTACTTATGATCCCGTGGGTATAAAAGGATGTGACTCTAGAGTGGCTAGCTCCTTTCTAGAGGGCAGTGCTATAGGACCATGGTGAACAGTGAGGTTAACCGGTGGCCCACAATCGACACTAAATTGAATTCCTTCTTCTGCTGAGGAACCTGTGAAATCTAACTTAGTTATCAAGCATCTGTGCATGAAACTAGTAATATTTTATACTTGCATGGTAAATTCCTCCTCAGCCTTCAGCTATCCTGTAATACATTTTATCATTAATTCTCACAGCACCCTTACAAGAATCCCATGTAAAAGGGGAAAAATTACTGAAGAATGATCAAATGAATGCTATGTCATTACAGTGAAGGATTTAATCACATCTCTTATTTTAGTTTCTCTGAATAAAAATAAATAATTGCTGGCAACTAAGAGTTAAACCAATTGAAATGGAAAAGTTGAATTTTAGAACACTTAAAAGCATTATTGGATTCAAACAAATACCCATCAAGGCATAATTATATGCTTCTAAATACTATCCTCATGAATCTCAGGGGTAATTGGTTAAAACAGCAACAGAAAAAAAAATGAATTTATTGGAAACAAAAAGAAAAAGAAATCTTGAAAAAATTGCTGCCTTAGTAATAGGGGACTCAGAGACAGAAGAGTAAATAGGGGCCAAAGAATCCTGTGACATGGACTCTATGCCCAGCTATGACCCCTGCTCTCTAACAATCTATGAAAAATTCATTCCGTCTTTGGGTCTCACTTTCTTCATTTGCAGAACACATGAAAGGAATTCCTAAATGTCTACTCAATTTTCTTGAACATGCAAAATTCCATGAAATTTAAAATATTAAGTCTTTACGATTAGGTTATATTCAATACTGACTATGTGTTTTAAGAGAAATTCTTTTGCAGCCCTTCCTGCTTGACCTGCAGAGCAAAAGGGATGTTAATGCTTATCCATTGGTCATTAAGAATCTTCAAGTAGGACTTAGGAAGAAAGGTTATTGATAGCTGTAGGTAGCATGTAGAAAAGAAATGTCTCTGAGTCAAAGTTCACCAATTAGAATCATTTATTATCTCTCTCCCTAGAAAAATTTTTGGTGTGTATACATGTCCTTTGAGAAGATTTTGAGAAACAAGAGGTAAAAGAAGTTATTGAACATTTACCTTGTTGAAGTGTCCTGAGCATTTTATAAGTAATATTTCAGTAATCATCACAATAACGCCATTAAGAAAATTATTTTATTGTCTGCATTTATACTTGAGGATATTATGGCTTGGAAATGTCAAGTCATGCAGCTAGCAAGTAGATTTAATGACATAGCAGTAAAAGTCCATGAGGAAGCAGATTCTTCTTTGAGCTGTGTGTTTTGGTGTTTAACAGTTCTTCTCATACCCAGGAATTCTGTCTCCTCAATTTTCCTGGGGTATCCGTTTCTTATCTTTAAACTAAGTATTTAAGTTCCAGTATTAGTCTCTAATTCAGGGGTCAGCAAACCTTTACTGTGAAGGGCCTGATAGGAAGTATTTTGGGGTTTGCAGGAAAAACACAGTCTGTATCATAACTATTCAATTGTAGCTATAGCGTAAAAGTGGCCACGCACAATATGTAAACAAATGAATGTGACTGTGCTCCACCAAATCTTATTTACAGACACAGTTCTGTTTGGCTGGCTACTTTCCTTTCTTTCTTCCTTGATTGATTTAATCCTCACCTGAGGACATTTTTCCATTGATTTTTGGAGAGAGAGAGAGACAGACAGAGACAGAGAGAGACAGAGACAGAGACAGAGAGACAGAGAGACATAGACATCAATGCCTTCCAAACGTGCCTCAACTGGGGACTGAACTTGCAACCTAGGTATGTGCCCTGATCAGGAATCAAATCTGCAACCTTTGGGTACATGAAATGACACTCCAACCAACTGAGTCATGTGGCCAGGGCTGGCTGGTGAGTTTCTTTTCAGTTTGACTCCTAAAATACAGGTAAACTATATTTTTCTCCCTGGACCTTATAAAACTTTTTTTTTTTTAATTTCGTCTAAACCTAAAATAACAGAATTGTCACATGCAATTTAAGCAAGAAGAGACACTTATTTTCAAACAAGTAAAGTGCACATCAGTAAAAGGAAATCTGCTTTTGGCAGCCTGAGTAGATTCGCACTGACCCCCCACTCTGTTCGTTTCTTTATGTTTTTGTTCATGGAGTAGCTATTATGGAGCATCTCCAAGAGGTAGGTCTCAGAGGTTTCTGCCCAGATAGTGGTTTGTAACCCTGGAGCCCACATAGATGAGCTCATTGATTGAGTCAGCTTTGTATTTTCCATATAATTCAATAACTACAGTCAAAAAAGTCTCCTGGTTACTCATATATTAGGAGTACAAATATATATATATATATATACACCTTGGTCCTTAAATTGACAGCAAGCAAGAAAGGAGTAGTAAAGTCAATTATTGGTTAATTTGTAGGCAGTAGAAAATACATATAACATTAGTTGCTTCTACTACAACATAATTACTGTGAAAGGATAATTAGTATTAAATAATCACCCAAATAATTCATGGCATTTAGAAGCACAATATACCCAAAATACCCTTAATCTTGACAATTATTTGGAGACATCCCTGCAGTATGTTGGACTGTAACAGGGCCATGTCCTTGTCAACTGTTACTTTTATAAAAGAAGAAAGGAGACTTCTGTAGTTGGCTGTTATCAGAATAGCTGGTATCAGACCAGCTCTTCCAGTGAGAACAATTATAAAAGCTGGATGCAATACCTTCAACAGCTGCTCAAAAGCACTGGAGAACAACCAAAGCAGTAAGGACTGGAGAAACTAAGTTCCAGGAGAGATGGGAAATGCACTAGTGAACCCTGCCTTCTCTGCTGCTTCTTCTTGGGATATTTGCCAATTTCCTGCAGGTAAACAGATGAAAACAGCAGTCACACACAAAAAATGGAGCTCAGGGCTATTAACAAATCAGAACTTGATGGGCCAAGATCCCTGGGAAAAGAAAGCTGCGGAGTCCAGCATTCTGTGTGCTGTTTTCTCAAGGCATTCTCAGGCACGCAGGGCAAAACACATTGATACCAAACAGCAAGTAGCTACTAGGAAACTAAAGACCTATGTAGAGAACACTATCTCCCTGTTGTTTTGGGAAGATAAACAATTAGATTCAAGTTCCCACCAAGTAAAAGAAGCCCAGGTAAACCCTTCAGAGTTTTAGTTGTGAACCCAGAAGGGTTAATCACAAGTAATAAGAAAAATGAAAAAGAGATATAACCTATACTCTGTCTTTGAAGAATAAAAAAAAAAAAAGAAAGAAAAAGAAAGGAAATAGGGTATAGGCAGAACCAATATTTAAAGCAGTGTTGGATACGTATTCTCCAAAAGTGAGAGAAAAGTTCAAGCCATAGTTTTCATAATTGTAGCAAATGCCAAGAAGTAAACAAAGAAACGACAACAGCATCAAAAACCCATACCTAGGCACATCAGAGAGAAATTGCTGACAGTGAGAACTAAAGGAAATCCTAAAAGCTGTCAAAAACATCGCTTTACTTCCAAAGGAGAAATAAGATTCTGAAAGCTGATTTTACAATAGAAAGAAGTAAGCCAGAAATAAACAAACATGGAGGTTTTTACCCAGCTAATGTACCACTGAAAAATACAAGGGGGATAATGACTGAAAGAATTTGTTGCCAGCAGACTACAATTAACCCTTAAGAAGGGTTTTAGGTGGCTTGATAAAGATCGTAGATAAAACATGGTAATGTAAGATTCTGTGAGAAGCAATGAAAAGGTGAGTGTATGGACAACTCAAAATGAATAATTGACTGCTTAAAATATTTGTGGGTTTAATGTATGTGGAATAAAATATATAATGGTTAGTAAGGGTGGTAAATAAATTTAAGTATTGTATAACCCTTATATTATTCATGAAAAAGGTATTAATTAAAGGTATTAATTTAAGGAAGAATCTAGTAAGTTAAAAATGTAGGTTATGAGCCTCAGGAGAAAGTTAAATAGCCAAAGAGAGAAATAGAATACATAAGTATTAAGCTAAATGATGTGATTTAAACCAAATAAGCCAATAATATACACATATATTAAGCCAAAAGAAGGTAGGAATGGGAAATAAAGAAACAAAAAATAGATAAGATAAAAAAACAAGATTACAAACTTAAGCCCAAATATAACCATACTTAAACTTAATATAATGAACTAAATACTTCAACTGAAGCACAAAGATTATCAGACTACATAAAAATAAATGTACCAACTAATAGATAAAAAAAGGAACAGACAGTATTTGACCCTTTGAAGAAGGACATATTAAATATAATGACTCAAAAAGTTAATATTAAAAGTATCAAAAGGTATACCATGCAAATAATAATGGAACCTTTTATAGCTAAATTTATTGGCTTAGTAGTCTTTAAGACAAGAATTATTAAGAGATAAATGGGACTATATAATAATAAAAGTGGTTAATTCAATGGGAGAGAATATAATTATTATAAGTTTGTGTTCTGAAAATATAAAACAAAGGCAGAAATAAAAGGAAATTTAGAAGAGTCTTATTCAGAGTGAAAGGTTTAAAAACCACTATCTTGCAACTGATAGGCAAGCTGACAAGAAATCTGTAGACGTACATCGAAATTGAAAAACACTTATCAAAATGACCGAATTGATTTCAATTAGGTCACAAAGGCAAAATTAAATAACCATAGAACTTCTACAATTAATGTACAATATGCTGAATCACAAAGCAAATAAACCACAAAAACAAATTATAACATATATAACATTTTTACTGGCTATAATGGATTAAAATAGAAAATAATAACAAATGTTTAAAAACTGAATCCCTAAACATTTGAAAATTTTAAGGAAACACCATTCTATATACTCTATTGACCAATCAAAAAAAAGTAAAATTAGAACATAGGTTAAGTGATTAATAAAGGAAACAGGATATTACTAAACTTGTGGCATGTGGGTAATGAAGCGCTCACAGGATAATCTTGCCTTAAAGACTTATTTTTAAAAAATAAAGCTAGAAAATTACAGTGTAAAGATTCATCTAAAGAAACTTTTTAAAAGTGCATCAACTAAGCACAAATAAAAGTAAAGGGAAGAAAATATAAACAGAAGTACAAAAATTCAGTAAATAGAAAATAAGGTACAAGAGAGAATTTCAAAAGGTGTACATCAATAAAATATTAATAAATAATAATAGTATAGTATAACAAATATTTGCAAATAAATATGAAAATTTAGGTAAAAAGATTACCCAAATATAACTTAAGAAATCTGATATAGAAATTTAGAAAATCTGAATAATTCCAATTTAAAAAAAATCAACCGTTTAAAAAAAGTTAATTAAAATCTCCACATAACATAATGATGTAATTATATCAATAGATGCAAAAATTTTAAAGCAATTCAATATATAATTATGATTTATAAAAAAAGACCTAAAACCTCTTAACAAACTAAGAATAGAAGAGAACATCCTTATATGATTTCTGAAAAAGGAATCTATCTACAAAAATAAATTCTAAAAAATCTAAAATGGGGATAACTGTAATTGAACAATTAAAAAAAATTTAAAGTAAAATAAAAGCATGAATAAAAAATCCATGGTAATTATTACATTTATGGAGAACGATTGAATGCTTATCATAAAAAAATAAAGATGTCTACTATTATCAGTTCAATTCAAAAGTATCTTGAAGGTCCTAGCCAGTGCAATAAAGAAAAAAAACATAAACTCATAAGAAAACAACATGACTTTCTATAGAAAGTCAGTATAGAAAATACAGTAGAATTCAAAGATAAATAATGAGAATCAATAGGTGGTATTAATTAAGTTTTGGGATACAAGGCCAATACAAACACTTCGATTATATTTTGACATAATAGCAGCAAACAGGTGGAATTGAAATTTCAAAAACCCATTTATAGTAGCATCACATATTTAAGGATAAATATGATAGTTAGTATGAAATATCTCTACTCTTAAAATTACAAAAATTACAGGGAGAAAATAAACAAGACCTAAATAAATAGAGAGAACATTTTTGTATACTGGAAGATTCAGTAGTGTAAAGATTTCAGCATTTTTAAAATTGACCTACAGATTTAATTCAATGTGAATAAAAACTCCAGCAGCCATTTATTTCAGCATGTAGATATTGACAAGCTAATTCTAAAATCCACATGGCAATGCAAAGAGCCAAGAACAGTGAGTAAGAAGCGGAACAAAGATGAAGGATTTATACTGGCAAGGCATATTATAAACCTACATAATTAACACAGCATAATAATTGTGTAAAGCTAGCTAAATAAATCAACAGGACAGAAAAGAGATTCCAGAAACAGAGCTACACGTATAGGATCTGCTGACGAAGAGAAAGATGCCACACCAGTGCGGAAGCCAGGGCCGGAGCAGAGGGATGGTGGTCTTTCAGGAAGCAGTGCTGCATCCACCACACACCTGTATGGGAAAGAGTCCCTGAGCCTTGACCTTTCTCCTTCTTACCAGAAAGAAAAGCAACCTCTAAATAAATTGCAGATAAAAGTGAATGGTGAAGCAATATAGCTTCCAAACTGCCAGACAGTGTCTCATGATATGTTCAGGTAGGCTCAATTTTCTTAAAATTATACCAAAACAACATAGCCAAGTAAAAATTTGATAAATTGGTCTTCATTACAATTAATAAACTATACATTTAAGAATATAATATAAGAGAGTGAGAGGAAAGGTGTAATGTGGGAAAACATATTTGTGATACATTTACCTATCAAATAGTATATCTGGAATACATAAAGAGTACCTATAAATTAATAAAAACACAGACATCCTCTCTGAAATGAGTGATCTGAACGAGTAGCTCCATAAAGAGAACATTGAAATGTGATCAACTTCCAAACAGGTGCCCAACTGCAGTAGTCAGTTTAAATATGCAAATAAAAACCAAAATAAGATACAATATGCAATCAACAGGATAGCAAATTAAAATATATACATAAATATACTGACAATATTTACTAATAATGAGAATGTGGAGAATCTAATTTTTACACACAGCTGACGGGAGTATAAATTGGTACAAACATCTGGAAAACTGTTTGACAGTATCCTCTGATGCTGACCATATACATGCCTTATGCTCCCCAAACTCCACTACTAGGTGTATACCCAAAAAGAATGTGTATAGTTGACTCTTGAGCAATGTGGGGTTAGGAGCACCAACCTCATGCAGTGTAACTTTCTACTCCCATAAAACTTCACTCTTAACAGTTTACTCTGGACCAGGAGCTTTATCAATAACATAAAGAGTCGATTAGCCCATAATTTGTATGTTATATGTATTGTATACAGTACTCTTACAAAAAATAAGTTAGTGAAAATAAAATTTTATCTAGAAAATCATAAGAAAAAGACAATGCATGTATTATATTTATTTAAAAACCCACATATGAGTGGACCAGCATATTTCAAACCTATGCTGTTCAAGGGTCAACTGTATACCTTTGAAGACATCTCCCAGAAGGTTGGTAGGACCAGAATTCTGAATAGCCTCAATTCAGAACCATCCTGAAAGTCCATGGATAAGCAAGCTCTGGAATATTCATGGAACAGAATATGATTGCACCATCACAAAAATGACAACTACATAAAACAGCATGAATGAATCTCAAAGACATGCGGTTGAGGTAATAAAAAAGGAGCACATTTCATAAAATTCTATTTTTATAAAAGTTCAAATATAGCTAGAAAAAATCTATGGAGCTAGACGTTAAAAATACAGCTACAGAATATGGGAGGGTGTAGTGAATTGTGGAGGCAATAAATTAGAGAGCCTTTAGGGTTCTGGAAATGTTCTGAATTTTTTTATGGGTGGAGATTACACGGGTCGTTTAACTTTTTTGAAAAAACGCAGTGAGTTGTACATTTAGGATATAGGTCCTTTCATGTAGGTCTGATATACTTCATTAAAAAATAGTTTACACACACACACATACAGACCTAAAAATGAAAGGTAAGTGCCTTAACTATCAATCACAATAAGGTCCTTTACTACAGATTTAGCTCATTCTTGTACCCATTCTCTCTCTCCCTCACCCTCTACCTTTTCTTCACCCTGTTCCTTGCTCCTCTTTCCTAAATCACACCGTTACTGAATGTCTGTCTAGTGTTTCATGGTTTTCCCCTACCTTATACCACTTCAGGAGTTATTCTTTTCCCTCCCTTTTCTCAAAAGGCCTATATGTGGTGACCTAACTCCATCACCCAGATCACAGTAGCCTTAGTATATACACAATAAAATATTTAATATCTCTGTTCACTTAGCCCAAGTTTTTATGGGACTGTTAGCATAGCAAATATAATAAGCCCCCAGTACAGTTAACCTCCATTTATATGTGGATTCCACGTTGGAGTTATTTTAAAGGCTTGGAGGAGCCTCATTAACTTTATAAGGCAAGCCTGAATTTACAGAACCAATATCTATATGGGGAAAACAACGCCTGCAGGTTCTGTTTTGATTGGACATTCGCTTTTGCCTTTTTTCCCCTAATACAGATGTCCTTTATAAAATTAATTTTTATGGAACCAAAGCAACAGGCAATTTCCAATTAAATGCTGATGTCAAGGTTTTCGCTTCCTACAGGCACTCAGGTGCAAGGAATGCCCCAAAGCCTATCCATTTTAGGGCTGTTAGGGTAGTTAATGTATTTTACATTATTTTGAATATTAATCACAGTATAAACATTGCCCCAAGCCATGTTTTAGGTAGCATATTTTCAAAACAAATTCACATCTTATTTTAAGTAACCGTTCCAAACAAGTTTAAGATTATTACCAGTCCTAAATTAT
Organism: Anoura caudifer; assembly: GCA_004027475.1. Taxonomy (NCBI): domain Eukaryota; kingdom Metazoa; phylum Chordata; class Mammalia; order Chiroptera; family Phyllostomidae; genus Anoura; species Anoura caudifer. The sequence goes on from PVKU01002795.1 coordinate 85,543, forward strand.
TTTTCTTTTCTGTTTTAACTGCCTCTGCTTTCCAGGGACTAGACAGTGAAATAATTAAATTCAATGCTTCTTAATTGTCATTAGCTTTGACTAGTGCTTAACTCCGAGGCTTAACTGTTTGGAGCATAGTATGAAGGAACAAGCTGGGACTGTGATGCAGTCATCCTTCACGATTAGCAAGTCTAATAAACACTCGATCATTAGAAGGAGGGAGATACACAGAATACATAATTAAATGCCAGGTGATTGGATGGATAAGAATGTTTCAGTAGTATATGTGCAAAATTTATAATAGATGTTATAAATAGATAATTGGGTAATTACATGAGGTGGTGTTTTGTTCATGTTGAGGTAGCGTGTGACACATTTGTCATTATCGGAAACATTCCCAGCTCTTCCAGGGAATGTGGTAGGATTGTCCTTCTCCACACCCTTGATGTAAGGTTTGGCCACGTGACTTGTATTGCCTGTCAAAATGTGAGCAGATGTACTGCATATCACTTCCAGGTGGAAAACGTTTCAAGTTACTGAGAGGCCATCGTTTCTTTCTCTGTGCCTAGGTTGTAGCTGTGTTCCGGACAGGGTCTGCTCGGGAGGCCTGCATCTGCGAGTGAGCAGGATGCTCAAGACAACCTGTGCCAGACAAGTTGCTTCAGTGAGAAATAAACCTCTGTGGTTTTAAGCTGTGGAGCTTTTCAGGTTCTATATGATCACATTTGTAACCCAGGACACCTGGTTGCGATACACACCTGAGCCTACCATGAAGTTGCTTCATCACAGGTGCTCAACAAACTTGCACTAAACTGAACAGTTAGACCACTTCGGTTACTGTGAAAATATGAAGATGACTAGAAGAAAAGAACTAGCCTCACATGGCATGGATTTGAGAAAAGCCACTGGAGTCCTGGTTGATGTGGCACAGTGGATTGAGCACTAGCCTGTGAACCAAAGTGTTGCTGGTTCAATTCCTAGTCAGGGCACATGCCTGGATTGCGGGCCAGGTCCCTGGTGGGGGGCATGCCAGAGGCAACCACACCACACATTGATGTTTCTCTCCCCCTCTGCCTCCCTCCCTTCCCCTCTTTCTAAAAATAAGTAAATAATATCCTTTTAAAAAATAGAAAAGCCACTGGAAAGTTAAATTACAAGAAAGAACCACAAGTCAAGGCAGGCTAACAAATGGTCCACAGTTAGTCACCAAGTAAATGGTACATACGATTAATGCTAGAACTTTGGGGACTATGAGAAATGATAAGGAACAAGCTCTAAAAGTCTCCTTGGAAATGAAAGGACTTCAATCAGTTCCTTAAACATTAGTAGGGTTTAAGGAAGCAAAATAATTTCTTTGTTCCTTGATCAGGAAAATATTTAGTTCCAGTATTGCTCTGGTATCTTAGGGTCAAAGTTCATGGGCGAATATCAGCTTCAGCATGTTAGAACTGGCTGGAATAAAATCCGAAAGTAAGTTTTGCTATCTTAGGCAAGAGCTGCTATAAGAAAAGCATTTTCCTTTTGAAATGTTTATAATGTCCTTGTCTATACCCAGGAGAAGATTTACGTCACTGACCATTTTCCTTAGACGTCCACTACTGCCATGTAACAAGGACCTAGTCAGTCCTTTTGAAGGAAGTTTCTTCACTTTCCTTCTTGCTTCTGGTCTGGGCTCCTGAAACTCTACTTCCCACATTGCTCATGGAAATTTAAAATTCTGTTAATTTATTGCATGTTTCTAATTTTTGAATTATATTTTTCATTCTTACAAAATAGCTCTAGACTTTATCTTTCAATACCAAGATCATTTTATTCCTTTAAAAAAAAACCACATAGTTGTGAAATAAATTTTATTTTTCACACAATCCCTGCATTAGGAAAAGCACCTACAAAAATATTTTTCTTGTGAATTTTTAAAATCCAATTTTTTTTTTGCCCAAATATTTGGGCAGGAATATTTTGTTCCTGCCCAATACATACAGATGGCAAATTGTGGATGCAGCTGAGAATACCAAAGAAGCAAGGAAAAGTGGGGTAGAAAAAATGATGTAAGAAATGAGAAGTAAAGAGAGAAATTCAGCAGAAGGGAGAAGAAAGAAATGAAAGGAAAGCAAGGTAAGAACTTTCATACATATTCTACCCCTAAAATTCTAGACACCTGCCTAGTCTGTTAAATGCTAAGTTACCCAAAGAAGTGTGTATTTATCTGTGATCAAGGTTTTAAAGAAAATCACCAAGATTTTTTACAGTCCAATTTCAGACACATATGGTCACAGGGAGAAGAGATTTGCACCCCCTCATACCTTTCTTCTTTGCCTGAAATGAAATACTAACCAACTGTCTACTTTTCCAAGTGGAAGACCTGACCTGGTTGAATTACTACTATTCTGTTGTGGGCATCAGGTCTGTACCCAACTGCTCAAAAAGAAAAAAAAATCCTAAGATATTGTGTGAAATGGTGAAATGCTAACATCTCAGACATAAAAGAGAGAAAGCTTGTTTTTAAGAATTGGTTTTGTCTTTGGTTTTCCTTGTGCAAAGGCAGACAGACATTCTTTTCACTGAACCGAAGTCCTTAGAACGCTGCTGCCACCTAGAGAACTGGCCTGAGATCTCTCCGCAGCCCGTGGACAAAACGAGGAGGCATTGTTTTTCTCGGGTGCTATGCCTGCTTCTGATTTCAGCATCCCTACTGGCCCCACGCAACACTGCGTCCTGAGGCTAAAGCACTTTTATACATTTATTGCTTGAGTACATTGTATGCCTGAGAGAACTGAAACCTGGCCTGTTGGCTAAACTGACCCAAAGAATTTCTAAAATTGAAAGGCAGTCTTACTCATTCTACCTAAGTAACAGCAGTGCATTCAAAAGAATAAAAACTAATGTTAACAGTTTTTGTCTGATAATGTCTTCAGAGTAATCCAACTCAAATCCATTTCTATTTGCCAGTGCTTAATTATACTTTTTTGAAATCACTGTACTTGTGTTCATATGCTTTATAAAGGAGGTATTTAGTATACTTCATATATAACTAGAAGCTAACTTACATTCAAATTCAGCCTGAAATTTGATGATTATCTGTCTAAGTTCCTTAGTCTTAATAGTTAATAGTAAATTTAATTTTGAATTGATAGTGGAATTAGCAACAAAAATGGAATTATTTTCCTGAGTTGCTTTTCTGGAGTTCAAGAAAAGTGGCCTCAAAGGTTTTATTTTATATTGGTGTGATTACTAAGAAAATCCTATACCAGTCAATGGCCTAGATGCCTTAGATTCCACATGTAAGTGAAATCATATGATATTTGTCTTTCACTGACTGGTTAATTTCACTTAGCATAATATTCTCTAGGTCCATCCATGCTGTCACAAAAGGTAAGAGTTCTTTTTTACGGCTATGTAACATTTTCATTGTTAAATGAAATAAATGTTACACAGCTTTCTTATCCATTCATCTACTGATGGGCACTTAGGTTGTTTCCAGATCTTGGCTTTGTAAATAACACTGCTATGAACATAGGGGTACACATATATTTTTGTATTGGTGTTTCGGGATTCTTAGGATATATCCCCATAAGTGGAGGTAGTCCTTCTGAAACCACCTTACCTGTAGTCTATTTTTTCCTCAGTTTGTTGTAGTGGTACTCTTAGAAAGATAATAAAAATAAACTTGTAGAGAAATTAACTACAGATACAAGCAGGATATACAAAGGGAGCTCAAAACTCTCATTTTTAATTGTTAAATTGAACAGACAAAATTTAATCTCACAGATTGGTTGAAACATTACCATACTCTCACAATTTCATTTCTCATTGCCAACTGGTATCAAAGAGTTTCTGAATGATGTAGGTCCACATGAGGCAGGAAAATAAGAAGCTAGGAAAATTTCTTGACAAGTGGAATGGGGAAACTGAGACAAGAATGACACAAGGCCAGACCATTTGACCAGCTAGTGAATCTCAAGACTTATGTTCCCTAACCAAAAATGCTTAAGAGCAAGTCATTCCTATCTCTCCTTATTAGCCAGAGAATACACAGCTTAAATAACCCTGGTTAGAAAAAAAAGTGACAGAGACCCAATTAGTGCCATTTGTGCCAGCCAAACCCAAGGACAGATGAAGTCAAGGGAGTAACAAAAACTCTGTTAGAGTCAGACAGACCCAAGATAGAACTAACGCAGTGAAACTGGCCAGAGAATAATCCCAGACTCCCCTACACCCTCATTTTGATTTATCAACATATTGAAGAATGCACCTGAACTAATGAATATTCGGTTAAGAAGCTCCTGCGAGAACTACCCTAGGAATCCTGCCCAAAGAAGGGAGAAAAAAACCCCTCAAGATAAAGGATGCCAGTTGGAGCTATCTCAGGAGCATGTCCCTGCCTTTTCTTTTTACTGTTTTTCCTCCTACACCCTTGAGGGTCCCCACAAGACTTTCAGGCAGGAGAGCAATGGGCACTGGCACCTCACCCCTGGCCTACCCCCTGAAACTGTCTCCAAGGCCCCGTTTTCTCTGACTTTCCAATGAGCTAAAAGCAGCCCCACCGGGCTCACTTCCAGCGCTGTAAGTTTTACTTCCCAGTGAGCTCACAGCAGCCCCTCCTTGGCCCGCTTCTTGCCTCCACGTTTCCAGAGAGCCAAAGCAGAGCAGGGCCCCAGAGGGCTCTCTCCCGTTGCTTCTTCTACCCTTAGCCTTTCCTTTGTTTCACTGTCCCTCTCAGAATCACCTGGACTCGTACTGTGAAATCTTTCCTGCGCAAAGTCAAGAACCCACGTGCTACAGGTTGGCCTGAGACAGAGAGACCAGCTCCAGGCCAACCCTGTCCTGTAATACAGGGACCACACCTTGAGTAGCCATTGCCCTAGTTTCTGAACCCAATTTCAATGTGATCCATTTGGAAAAGAATTTGAGTCCATGAGAACAGGGGCTACTACTGCTCTTGCTCAAGCTTAAAGCTTGTGCACGGGTAGCACAGTGCCTAGCACTCAATTTCAAACCATATGAAAGATACTGGAATTGCCAACACATAAAATAAAGCCTGGAAAAAGTGACAGATTCATTTTGTAATGTCAGTCAAGTCATACTCTCATTTTAATCCAGGTCCCCATTTCTACGTTTAGCCCAGAGGTGATGTCTGAAGAGGATGCCAGTCCAAAGGCCCTCAGGCACTGTAGGCCAGGAGGAAAAGGTACCACAAAAATGACAGGAAGAGATTCATGAAACAAGTCTAAGGGAGGGCATGAAAGAAAGCAATCCTTTTGGGCCCCTAGGAAATAACAGCAAACCCTGCTGGGAACTCCAGCATCTAGGAAATGCTGACCTCTCACCTTCTAATATTTGCTCTCTGGTGTTTATTGTTGCTGCTCCTGCCCTTACTCCCGCCCCCACTGCTGTGTCTTCTCAACACCCCGGCCTTCGCCACGCCTCTTCTTCCCTCTAAAGGGCTCTTAACTTTGATTTTCATTCTTTTTCTCTTCTTATTTCCCTTCTGTTTTTTTTTTCTTATTCATCCAAGACAAAAATAGAGACATTTTTCTATTGACTACCCTCTCCTAGGAAGCTTTAATTTCTTTCTTCCTATTGGTACCCTCTGCATAAAATACGTTTAAAGATCTACATATTTAAAAGCCTCTCATCGATCTTAGGGTTAACTTTATTCTTCCACCTAAGTTTGTTTTTTCTTTAGTATATTTAGCTTCTGTTTGTAGAACAATCTTCACTCTTTTCTCGCCTTCGTCTCTCATTTGTGCCTTAACTCACAGCAACTGGCACAGTTCCTGCTTATCCTGAGGAGATGGTTCAGTTTCCTGCCAGCCCGGAGAATTATTCCATCAAGCCAATCACACCTTTCCGCAGGGGCAAGGGAAGCAACCTTCTCCAGATGACAAGCCAGCCTCCTGGGGCAGTGAAGGACTGCCCCGGTCCTTCACTCTGAGGCTATGTGTGATGCTCAGGGTCCTCCTCCCTGGGCTGCGAGTACCTGTGACTAGTAAATTGTTGCTCACCTCATCTGCCCACCGTCAGATGTTGTGCATTAGGCCATCCCATAACCAGAGGTCAAGAATCCCTCCCTCACCAAGGAGGTGAATAGCAGGCGATTGAAACAATAAGAACAAACCTTGTGATTACCACAATACCCGTTGTGGTTTTGATTTTGAAAAGTGTGTGTGCTGGACTTCAAACCCTCTGATGAACTAGTCTCTGTGTTTCTGTCAATCTCATTTCAATATATATCCAATGCATCAAAGTATGCATTTTATTTCAGCTGTTCTGCTTTGCTCCGGGGGACGTGGTCATGAGCATTACAATGCATAGAACTAAAATCCAGCTGTATTTCTCTGCCTCTTTAAGCCCCTCTGCTGGTCCTTATGAGGACAAACAAAACTCCCCATTTAGAAGCAGACTTTTGACCTACGTGACCTAGCCATATTCTATCCTGCATTTGTGTTTAATTACTTTTAAGCTATGCCTATATTTTTGTTTCATGCTTTATATATTTTTTGGTTATTTTTTTCCATCTACTTAGAACACTTCTTTTTACTTCAGTTGGATAACTTCAGCCATTCTTCAAGAGTAAGCCTATACATATTACTTTCTAAGAAAACTGAATCTAAACCTTGGGCCAGTTCCCCTTCATCTGCTAACCCTTAACCGACATCATTGATTGACATCTTCTTTCTGTTCATTTTCTTTCAGGGAGAAGCCATATCTGACTCACTTTGGACTCTCAGGTCCTAGAACAGATCTGTGAATAACAAGCACTAAATACCTGCAGTGGAATCGATCCAATCCCCCACTTTTTCTGGGTATCGGAGCGCTTCTCCCCAGGCATGGTCTCCACTCTCCATTAGTCCACATGTTTCAAGTACCTCTACACTTAGTTTAAAATTAGCCTCACATTAGACATCAATTCACCCTGTGGTCATAGTCCCTGTTATAAAAATAGTAATATATTTTTAAATAAAATACCATAATTATAAATACAAAGACAAACTTATACTCCATCATTAAATAAGGTGTTATTTTAAGACTATTTATTTAGGGCAACTTGATGTATAGGATTACTTTGAACTTAGAATTTTTGCAATAGCTTTATTATTTATTTATCTTTTGGTTTAGCTTTCCTTTTTATTCATTATTTTTCAGAACATCCAACAATAGTAAAACTGAATCATTTCAGTTTCTCATTTTTTTTTTCCTCCTGAATTTGGCTTCCCTTCTAGTGGAGCTACTAATGCCTTTTTTTTTTTATAAGGAATTCTATTTTATTTTTTCATTTTTTTAATCTTTATTGTATTTTTTCCATTACCATTTAGTCTTATTCTGCCTCCTCTCCCCTGCAATCACCATGCAATAGCTTTTAAATAGCACTTTTTAAAAAAAACAATGCTATCTTTATTTTGTTTTTATTTAACATGATTTGTCTGTATTTTACTTTATTTTTTAACATTTTTATTGTTGTTCAAGTAGTTTTCTGCCTTTTATCCCACCCCTCCCTACCACTCCAACCCTCCCCACATCCCTCCCCTGTTGCAGACATTTTGTGAAGAACTGTCATAAGATGTACTGAGTGTCACTCAATAAATATTCTGATGAACTGATTTCACTCACTCTCACGGCCCCTTTATTTGCTTTCCTTGGCCTTGGTCAAACTATTTGAAAAGAAATGAGAACACCCTAAGGGAAAAAATTAAACATTGATTTTTAGTAAGGTTTCATTTATTAAATGACACTCAATCTTGGGTAAGTGAATATTTTTAATATTTTCCTAAAAAACACCCTATAATTTATACATATATGTACATATATATACACACACATATATATATTGCACTCTGTAGTTATATATCTCTTAATATTATGTATAATATATAAATATACTTTTACAATGAATCAATATATATTTATTGTAAAATTTTTATAATTATTTAAAATAGCAATGACTATGATTAGCTTTTCAAAATGTTTTGTTGTTTAATTAAGCAAACGTCTGTTTGACAAGGTAGTTTTGTACTAGCAAAAATGTAAAACAGTTTAATTTGTAACCTAGTTAACCTCAAAATTAAAACAAAACAATAAAATAATTGTAATTTACTGTCGAAATCATTACAACTCTGTTTATTTCTTTCCTGTAGAGAACCTGAGGCCCAGGGAACTTTTTATTTATGCCGTAATCAAATATCCCTACATGTTTCCCTAATATACCATGGAAAGGCCCTGAAAATTCCAATGTGATGGCAACTAGAATCAAACTGAATCATTTCTCTTAAAAATAGACTTATTGTGCCCTGGCTGGTGTGGCTTAGTGGATTGAGTTCCAGCCTGAGAACTAAAGGGTCACTGGTTCAATTCCCAGTCAGGGCACATAGCTGGGTTGCAGGCCAGGTCCCTGGTGGGGAGAGTATTGAGAGGCAACCATACATTGATGTTTCTCTCCCTCTCTTTCTCCCTCTCTTCCCCCATCTAAAAATTAATAAAATCTTAAAAAAATAGTTCACTGTGCAAACTGAGTTTTCAACAGCTATGAGTATCAAAAAGTTCATCAAACCTCAAACATTGATTAAAATAAACATGTTAATAACCACTGTGTAAAGTAACTGTATTAACATTTAGTAATCTAACCATATAAGTAAATGTGAACTTATGTTTTGAAAAAGTGTAAAGTTTTTTTATATAATACATTACGTGGTGGAAGGAATTTCTTTGTTAGTCTGTAAATTTTTGTTGACAGATTACGACTACGGTATCTAAACAGGCTAAGGCAATTTGTTATATCACTTCCATAGATCCTAATGGAATAGCTTCCAATCAGAGGATAAAATGTACAGGAAGCACCATCAGCTTCTGGAATCATTGAAAACACAGAAAATCCACAGGACGGTGGAGGAGAAATATAACAGTAAATGGCAGACAACATCAGATGTGTCTTATTCTTGAGTATACGCAAGCTACTTTCTGCACACTCCCCTGATTCCTCAGGGAAGAGAAATGTGGCAAGGGGCTGAGTTTTCCATCAGCAGGTGAGGGCAGAGCAAAGGGTCACACAGCCACCAGTGATTGCCACAAAGTGGACATAGCCCCATGGCCTGTGCAGTCAGTTCCAGCTTTATGGGTCAGCACAGATTGGTAGAGGGTCCTGGGCAGGGGCCTGATGTCTGCTCTCTCCCTGACTGGACACCCTGCACAGACATGCTTTTTGTCTATTGGATGGTGCCTGAAATTACACGCCCTCACTCCCACCCTTCCCAACAGTTATATCTCAGTGTAAACATTGGAAATCAGATTTTCATATTCTGAGGGAGGTGACATTGAAGATGGGGACAGCAAGAGGGAGTGGGAATCTGGTAAGGAAAGAAAATGCCAGCTGGGCATGAAGCCAGAAAAGTGGGAGAGGCTGAGAAGCCAAATGCCAAAGGAGATCTCCATGAAGAGCTTCCTCTTACTTCTGAGTCTATGTTCCTGGAATAAAACCCTATGACTGTGCCCTGGCCGGGTAGCTCAGTTGGTTTAAGTGTTATCTTTGATATGCCAGGGTTGTGGTTCGATCCCTAGTCAGGGCATGTACAAGAATCAACCAACCAATGCATGAATAAGTGGCACAACAAACTGATGTTTCTCTTCCTTCCTCTCCCTTTCTCTCAAACAAAAACAAAAATGAAAAATAACAACAACAAAACCATGACTGCATTTACAATGCTGCTGTTTTCTTTGGTGTTTTTTACACATCTATCTCCTTTTCTAGCCTTTTAGAAGCTCTTCTAGAGTAAGCATTGCAGCACATGGTGGTAGCTTGGTTGAATCAATCAATAAATTAATTTAAAAATGCTGGTTTCCAAGATTTATTGAGGGTTACTTTAGAATATCTTTAGAAGGCAGTCATAACTTTCAGTGTTTAATATTAGACACAGGAGGGATGAGGGTTTGTCTCATAAACTGATGGTCCAAAATTCATAGTGTTATCTGTGTGTGTGTGTGTGTGTGTGTGTGTGTGTGTGTGTGTGTGTGTGTGTTTTGCAGTGGAGGCTGTGGTTCCAGAAGAGAAGAATGAAGTGACCCACAAAGAGAATTACCAGCTCCCCACTCTTCAAGGGTGTCTAAATATCCAAATTCCATGATTTCAGAATAACACTTGACAAGTTTCCCATCTTCTCGTAATGAAAATCCGGTCATACACAGGACACTGTCATCCTGGATCTGTGTCTTTCTCTGTGGTTGGCTATGCAGTTGTCTGCTCAGAAGCAGACACCCCCACCTTCTCTGAGGTGATCCGCTCTTCCTCATGGTGGATTACAGGTCTCAAGTACCTCGGAGCTTCCAGGGGCTCACAGGCACACGCTTGTTTATCTGTGCAACGCATCCAAGTGGTTTCTTCCCACTCTAATGGAAGGTGTAATTTGGAGCTAAGAGTCTGTAATGCTTATGGCTTTTAAATAGATTATTTCTTTGTTTTGGTTATTTTGAGAGTACAGATGTTTTAGCTTCTAGGTAAATTACAGGCTTTTAAGGCTTCATGTTACTATTTTGTTTTTAAGTAGACAGGATTTCACCTCTATTTCTCCAGAGTTTACTCTCATATTCACAGCGGAGGGTAGCATTTATTTATTTTCTATGGAATATCAGCCACACATATGCCCAAGAAGCCTAATGGTAGCGACACTCGCAGGGCTGGCTTCTTAGATTCTCACCACTGAGATTCATTTTTCTATCAGAGCAAATGGACGAGAAGCAAAGCCTTATCTACTCCTTTATTCTTTAGTGTGTGTAAGTTAGAAAAACTGTCATGTGAATCTGAAGATCCATTTGTTTGAGCAAAAACAGTGAATAAAGAGCAACTTCCAATGAATACATTCATTTCTTGTCTATACATCTGTCTAATTGATAATAGCAAAAGAATGAGGTTTGTCCAAGGAAAGAACTGTCTGACAGCCCTGACCGGTGTGGCTCAGTTGGTTGGTCATCATCTGGCAAAACACAAAGTCGCTGGTTAGATTCCTGGTCAGGGCACATGCCTGGGTCACGGGTTCCATCCTGATCAGGCGCGTGAGAGAGACAACCGATTGATGTTTCTCTCTCACATTGCTGTTTCTCTCTCTCTCCTTCCCTTCCCCTCTCTCTAAAAATACATAAAATCTTCACAAAAGAATTCTCTGACAGTGAAGGCTGGAGAAGATTGAAACCAGACAACAAAAGAAACACTAGAGATTTTTACATTTCATTTTTAATAATAGTGACTTTCCTCCCTGGAGCTCCATGGCCTTACCACGCTGAACTGCTCGCAGCAACCCCAACAACTCCTAGGATGTCTTGCCTGCAGACACTAGCTGTTCCCTTCATCTGAAGTAACTTCCACCCCTTGCTGGTCGTTGAATTCCCTTTACGGGCATGTTAAAACCCCAGTTTCTCCCTTTTCCCCTAAGTTTTTGCCACAAAGAAGCTGTAGAACATTGGGGAAGTTACTTCTCTGAGATTCCATTTCCCCATCTCTAAAATTAGCAAACTGGAAGTGATCTTTAATGTCACTTCTGTTGCTAGCCCTTGAGTTTATTCCACAAGTACAACAAGGTTGATGTACTTTGGAAAACTTTGCCTGTCTCCACTTTCTAGGTACACAAATGTTTGTCACTAAACTAAATTCGTAACTTAGATTGTGGTCAAATCTGAGTTTTCCAAGTATGTACTTACCTAATCTGCCTGTAAATTTATTATGATAGTGCCATTTATGAGGGAGGAACCAACAAAAAACAGAATTTACTTATATAAAAGTTGTGTATGTATTCCTACGTGTTTAAACTTCAGTCACCTTCAAAGTACTCCCCATCTAATGCAATGCACCTATCGAGATGTTTTTTCTGCTCCTTGAAACAGATTTTGAACTTGTTGATTTTGATACCTTTTGGTGCTTCTGTGGTTTTTTTGTTTCACCTTTTCTACTTCAACAAAACGTTTTCCCTTGAGGAATTATTCATCTGGGGAAAACAAACAAACAAACAAAAACCAAAAGTCGCTTGGGGTGAGACCCAGTGAATAGGGAGGGTGGGGCACCAGGGGTCACGCTGTTTTTGCTCAAAAACTGCTGAACCTTCAGTGCAGCATGGGCAGGTGTGCTTATAAATCACCCGTAATGAAATGGGCGGATGTTAAAAAAGTGTTAGAAAACATCACTGAAGCCAAATGCAGCCTCTCACAGCAATCAGCTGGTACGCTGATACAGATGGATTTCTAGAACACTCACCTAGCAGGGGAAGCATGTCCTGCAAGTGGCCTGCCCTCCAGATGATAATTCCATTTTGCGGGGGCAGGCCTCCCTCATATAATGCCATGCATTTTTCAAGTTCTCAAATGTCCTTGGAAGGAAGGAAAGACCTAATAAATTTTATGATGGAAGAATTTTAGTAGAGATAATACGTCAGCACATGGCTTACTTATTTACATATGTTTGCCTGGAAAGGAGAATAGGTGAGAACAATGGCTGCTTCCAAATAGCTTCAAATTTGAGCCAGAATATTACCTATTTAAACAAATGAATAACTATTATTTAAAACTGTACTACAAAGGGACGTTTCAGTCTTCGGAGGTGATTCATCTGGTTTACATGATCACCTTGTTTGAAGGAGTCACACTGGAACAAATGGTTATAATAAATGACTTCTACAGTTCTCTTTAACTTGAATCTTGGAATCAATGGCTGGGGTTACACATATCCTTATGAACATCCTGCACTATTGAATACACTGGGATGCAGATTGTGGACCAAGTAGTACTCAGAAGATGCTCACTAGTGGGCACAGGAAATGTTGATGAATCCAGAACCCTTTGGACATAGTTGCTGATGCTCAGGGCCCAGAGGGTTAGGGCGGAGATGTTCTTGTGCTGGTGTTATCATCAGAAGCATCAGAAGCATGGCCTGGGGCACAGGCTCTACTGATAAAGGGCTGTGAGCTTTGGGCACACCTCCTCACCTTCCAAGGGTTCAGATTTATTCTCCAGAAAAAGGAGTGAGGTTAGACAAGATCATTTCAAATATTCTTCTCAGATTTCAGTGACTGTATGTTAACAGGAACGGAGATACACTTCATTTCTAAAAACCCCAATAGATGACTATACAAAGCCACTTAAATGGTGAGTCAGTCCTTTACTTCACAAAATTAATCTTTGTTTTACAAAGGATTTCCTTGAGAATGCAAGCTTATAAATGTTTATTTATACTAATTTAATTTACACAGGGTTTTACTATCATAAAACAAAATCGGTCAATATAGGTCAAGTAGGAGGTGAGGAGATCATAAACATCATCACCATTTATCATTATTGTAGAATTTCCTATGTATAAACTACAGTGATATAAAATGATGATTTTACAGCTCTTCCATTAATCACAGAACTATTAATCCATTACTGAGTTTTCGCCTGCTCCATGAAAAATGCTGATGACTGAGAAAAAGTTAAAAATATCATGGATGCTTAGCATGAGCTCAAATTGAAAGGCTGGCTTCATGAAGTTTACGGCTTGAAGAGGGTTTTCACTTTATGGCTGGCTTTATTTCTTTAACAGCTAAATTTTACTTCATTCTTCTGATGAATTGCATTTTATTTTAAGGACTAAAAAATCTCTAGCAAGATAAAATAAGAAATGGCAGACTTGGGACAAAGATGACACGTCAAGCCAGGGCTACACTACAGAAAAACTGGAAGTCAGAAGTATATCCTTGACGCCCTAATTTTGCTTCCTGTGCATGGTATGAATTAAAAAAAGCTATCACGTGAATCTAAAGAGCCATTTAGGTGTTTCTAGCATCCTTACTTCTTGTTCAGTTGTTTAACGGCTCAAATCATCCCAGGTTCCTGTGTCATTATGAAAAGTGGTCTTATAAATCCACCCACCAAGAGCTGCTAGTGGTTAAAATTCTCTACAATACTACAACCATTATCTATAGGATTGAAGACATCATCACCAGATTACTAGGGTGTGTATGAATCTTTCCAGTTTATATTCATAGATCCCCTTTCCCATATATTATCTCATTATAACCTTCCAACATTCCCTTGAGGTACATATGTTCGATATTATTCACACCACTTGTAAAAGGGGAGGGGAATGGTCCAGTGGATGTAAGTGGTCTATTCACAGTCACTGAGCTAATCACTGGAAAAAGATAAATTTCAACTCCAGTTTTCCTATCATAAAACCCGAGGATTCAAAAACTGCTACTGTAGTTATCCAGGCCTAGCTGTAAATGACTTAATTCAGCTCGTCTTCTCAATGTTTCTCCTCTTTTTCTATCGCTTCTTTATTTGTTTATCATGCATGCCTTATTTTTACAATCAGGAAAGTCCTAAATCCAAACACACACACATACACACATGAGTAATCCTTGGGGCAGACATCCAGTTTTTGGTGATAAATAGCTCAAGCACCCAATATGTCACCATCTATGTTCTTATAGATATCACAGAACAGTACAATACAAGTGACATCTTATACCAATCACTGGTTTAACTGATAAAAAAAAAACAGGAGCCCAGAGGAGCTAACTCCCTTGAATGATGCTACACATCTAATTAATCATAGGACTAAGGCAGAAACTAAATTGCCAACATTATTTTGCACATATTTTCTTAAAAATAAATTATTTTTTTTCTGTTAATATTCCCTGGAAAAAGAAGTTCCATGAAGTTCTTTAGTATCCTGTTCTATCGTTCTTTCTCACTGGAATCCTTTCTTTCTGTCTGACCAAACTATAACAATTCCCAATTTTGTCTAAGTTTGCTCTGCTCGGAAACCAGTCCAGGATTTCACTAGGGCTACTGAGCGTACTAGTTCGTGTAGTGATGGTGACCTGGGTGTCTAGTTCCTGATAGCTCAGGCTCTTGTGGGGAACACACAAGCCCTAAGGGGCCATTCCTGCCTTCTAGAACCTGAAAGCTTAGTGGCAGCACAGAGCTTCCCTCCAGTGCCTGCTCGGGTCCGTGGATCTGGGCCACCCTTGTTCCGAAGGAGTTGCATTCTTCCCACCTCACGAGGCAGCGCAAATCCTGGGCTGCAGCAAGGAGCTGGTGTAAAGGTCCCCCACTCTGGCCTGACAGGAGACTGCTCTGAGGGCTAACACGTGCCCAGAGCTCCCTGTCAAGTTGGTGGAGGCCTGATTGGGCACTCCTTTATCTGCCTAATTCTGACTTTTGTCTCAGACTTCTTCCTCTGCCTAATTCTGTTTCTTCCCTCTTTCCTTCATAGCGATGGCTGATAAGTATCTTGCACCCAACAATTTCAGCATCTGCATCCCAGAAACCAAGTGTGCAACAGAGATCTGCCTTGGGGATGAGCTGAAGCAAAGCAGATGTGCAGAGAGAGGCCGAAACAAGGCTCAAAAATACAGTTATGACAGCTTCGCATTCTCTGCTTTTATTCTCCTGAATCTGGTTATAATTCTGCCTTTTCATTCCATGTGTCAACCTTAAGGATTAGGATAAATCACCCTCATCATCTTTACTATTAGTTTATTGCTTTAATTTAATTCAAATTAGTTTTGTTTCTAACAACCATAGTCATAACTACACAAGGTGAGGCAAGTAGGTTTACAGTTATTCATATGGAAAATAATATAATAACTGATAAATAATAGATGAATAAACTGTGTTTCCCATACTTACAACAGTAAACCTACTTTCACACCACACTGTATAACTGAATATGAGTGAATCTATATTTTGTAGTACTAATATAAAATATAATAAAAACTGAAAGAGTAAAATATTGCCTTGGCCAGTATGGCTCAGTGGGTTAGGGCATCATCCCATAACCGAAAGGTTGCAGGTTCAATTCCCAGTCAGGGAAGATATCAAGATTTCAGGTTTGATCCCTGGCCTGGGCACTTACAGGAGGCAACCAATTGCAGTTTCTCTCTCATATTGATGTTTCTCTCCCTTCCTCTCTCTCTAAAAAAAGCAATGAAAAAGTGTCCTCTGGTGAAGACACACACACACACACACACACACACACACACATTTAGGCGAGCTTCTAAAGACGGGAATGAACAAAAATGCCCAAATCCTCCCTCACCCCTTATTTGTTCTCTGTTCCTTCCTGGTCTCTGCTGTTCAGATCCAACATGCCGGTGATGCCAGAACAACAAAGGGCTTTATGAGATTGGTGTGCCTACCTAGTCCGGGTTGGTGTAAGAGACGGTAAGTGCCCAAACTTCAGCAGATCTCATATGGCACGGCTGGGGCTGACTTTAGGAAAGAGGATAACGAACTCATGAACAAGAAACTCAAGTCCTGCTGCATTGTATTCCATGTAGAGGGAATTACAGTATGCAGCTTAGTTAAGGTGCCTAGTCCTTTTATGTGTTTTTGCATAGCATCCTTCATGTACGTCTTCTTCCCAGTTCAGTGGCATCTTTCTCATCCTCCGAATCCCTAACTTACAATGTTGGAAGCTCCATGAGAGGGAGAAACAAATCCATTCTTTTACCCTGGTATCCCTAGTACTAAGCATGGCTCATAGCAAATATTTGAGTATATAGTTGCCTGAACAGATGGGTTTATTTATTAATAAATGAATGTTTAGTCTTTTGTTACTATAACATATTTTTAATTGTTTTATTTAACCCTGATAACAGGGGTCTGCTGTCAGATAAACTACAGCCTTGAAAGAGGTGCCCTCAGCAAGATCCATGGCGTGGGCTCCCTGGGGTCTTCTGCATCAGTGACCATTAGCTTTGTGCTACCACACAGCTGCCCCCACTAACAGGGGCACCTGCAGGCCGTGGAGACAGTTCCTCACTCAACGGGCTGCTTCCAACAGTGAGTGTTAAGAGTAATGGAGCAAAGCTTCCTGGGATACAAGCAGATCCTAACAACAGGTCTCTCCTCCAAAGATTTTGTGTTGTTTTACTAACATGCAGATAAATGAAAAGGTCAGTCTTGCTTGTTGGAGCGGGGAGGGCTCCCAAATGCAAATGCTCCGGTAGATCTGTAGTCTCCTGGAAACCAGACAGGCTGACCGAGCACCAGGGTCTAGAGCAGCTGAATATATAGATCAGGTGATAAGCGAATGATTAGTGGTGGCCAGGAGAGACTTCAAAGCATCCAGGAAAGTGCAAAATAGCAGTTGGCCCTTTAAGGAGGCTTCAGTGTCGTAAACCTGGGTGCAAGATTCACCAACACGTGGAAAGGCAGTGACCGCCTTTGACCTAATCAGCGCCTGCAGTTATGTTCTCAGAACAGTGGCGCCTCCTCATTGTCTGCCATGTGCATCTTATGATTCTCTTTTCATCTTCCAAGCTGTCCTCGGTGTCTGTTTCCACCCCCTGCTAAGGCCTCCCTGTCTCCTCCCAAGTGGTCCGAATAGACAATGGCACAGGAGCCAGGTCCTCACGCTCTTCCGTTCTTCTCCTGAAGACATTCTGTCTTATTCATGGAGTTTTTTTAACCACCCCCACTTCCTTCTAAGAATCATACATCTAACCTGAATAACACATAGCTCAGCATTCTATTCTCTCTGTGCCATTTTTTCAAGTATTTGTGTCTATACTATTAGTTCCTGAAGGTCAGAGGGTATGGTTTGAAGTCCTCCAGATGAATCAGCATGTAGGGTAAGTGGAGGCAGTCTGGCCTCCTCACTCAGGTGTCTGGGTAACTAAGGAAGGCAGCGTTCCCACAGCCTTGAGACGGGGTCTGATAAACTATTCCTATAACGTGAAGGGGGCTCACACGCACAGAAGTATATTATGTTATGTAATGTTCTGACAGTTTTCTGGCTCTGTTCCCCTCTAGTATTTAAACAGGTAAGGACTCCCTGCTGGTGGTGATGATGAGCCACACACAAGGGGACAGGTGCCACGATGGGTGCCATGCTGTGAAGCAAAGGCCATGACATGAGCTATGCAGAGACATGCAGATAGACATGCAGCTTGCAGCATGCGTGGCTTGCCCACCTGTGAATAAAGGCAGGCCAGGCATCCCAATGGCTCTGTGAATACTATTCCATCTGCATGAATACCATGGATCTGCCTGGTCTTGAACAGTCATAACACAGCGCACATTACTAGGGTCACTATGACCTGCTTAATATAAAGTGACAGACTCATGTGTTACCAAGCATTTTGTATAAACAATTTGTTCCCTATTCCTACAAAAATACCTCGTTATAAATATCCTTTTGCATTTTCAAGATGCTGCTGGAAACAGAAAATGTTTTGTTCAAAACAGGAACAAACATAAATGTCATCAATAAAGATAGTAAATTACAAAGCCCTCTCTAATGAATCCAACCGTATCTAAACCTTTGTGTACATGTTTGGTACATTGGAAAACTTTTATTTTTTACCATCCTGTTGCTATTTCAGCAGCAAACTTTACATATTGGCACAAATTCCTTTTTATTTCTAAGTAAATTTACTGAACACTTTACCTTTACGACACTTCTTTCCTAAAATTTGCATTCAGATTGGTGAGGTTCAAGAAATATTTTTTATACAAAACACTTCGAGTTGTCTTAATGTGATGGAGCTGCGTGAACGGCTGGGTGAGTGCAGCAGGCTATTTACCTCCTGTTGCCATGCCAATGACATCTGACCAGGACAAGACACAATGGGCACTGTCTGGTTTAATAAAAGACGAGCCCTCATCTAGTACTTCAGGAGAGAAATTTCAATCAGCTCAGCCTGGGACTCCGTGTACCCTCAGGTTAAAGTCACGCTGTCCGCAGAATCTCAGCTTGCCCTGCAGAGCTCTATTGAAACGCAGGTTTGCTTGGACCAGCTCCAGCTGGAGAAACCCCACAGCAAAAGATAAATTAACAAACAAGGACAAGGACATTTTCTAAGGCGTGATGTCTCCTGATGGCCTCCCTAACTCCTTCATCCCCTCTTTGGATGTGGCACATGTAGACTTTCATCTACATCAGTCCAACTCCCAGAAGACAGAAGAAGAAGTGCCACGAGAGAAAGCTGTCCAGTGTGATAAACAGCAGGTCTCCTTCAGCCCTATGCCACTCAGAAAACTCTGTAAAAGGGAAGACTGCGAAGAAAAAAGAAACTTCATATGAAAAGGACTCTCTGTCCTTGGCGGAGGGTTTTGCTGACTGTCAGGATGTGCAAGGAGCCATGCAACCCTCAGACCCACCAACCAGGGCTGCTGGATCATTGCCACACCCCTCCCCGAATCTACAGCTCCATATGCAGTTCTCACAGTTTGTGAGAGCCCCAATGTCAGAAGGAAAGAATCACTCTTTTTTTGACACTAATACAGCAAGCTGGGCTCAACACTCTGCTGTCACAGAGAAAAAGGATTATTGGCCACTGCAGTTACCCATCAAACCTCTGCACAGATCAGGAGACCAAAGCGGCCATTCCCAGGCTACTGCCTTCCTAAAGAAGCAGAGGACGAAGACGTCTTTGGAGCTGATGAACCATAATCCCCTTTCCTCTCCAACACATTGCAACATCAAGTCTAAAATCTGTCATTTTAAAGGAGAGAAGATGACTTTTCAAACACTGATGATGAAGCACTTTTCCAGCAATAAATGCACATAAGCATAAGTCAGGTGTGGAGAGCACATCATTTGGATATTACAACGTTTGCCTGGAGGATTCCCTTTCATGTATCGGAAGGGATTCCAGGTTGGAATTATCAGCACTATCTTTGTTCTGCACAAGGGCCGTACACAATTTCAGCCCTGTGAAGAGAAATCTGCCAGATTACTCTGACCAAAAGGGTGAATCAGTAGTAAAATGTAAAATTCTTAATCTATTTAACTCAGTTTCACCCCATTTTTGATACTGTCCTTAAGATCAGTGATTTTTCTCTGCATAATGTGGCCAGCAAGTACTCCTCCTACAGTACTGAAAACCCTGGCTCTATGTTAAATGCAAAGTTATAATTAAAACCAAATAGAGAAGTAAGAGCAATAATATGGCATAGTGCAAATATTATAAATGATTCACACATTTGTAAATACTTAAAAGATAATGTAAGAAATCAGAGCAAATGATCATTGATTAGGTTTTATCCACATGCTCTAGCCAATGATTTTTACAGATCTAGGCAATATGTACTTCTTTCTCTGATAAAAAGTTTGTAAGGTTCTGTAAGTATTTCTGAACAGCACACTTACAAGCAATGAATATTCATTAGTTTATCAAATATTCCTTTGTTCATTAGGCAGTTGAATGAAGTTTGTCCTTAAGGAGTTAGCAGGTGCCTAATACATATAATACAAAGCATTAATAATTGTTTTCATTATTTCATAAATCCTGGGGGCCTGCATGCCTTTTTTGCTTGGCTAAGGTATTTTGAATAGCCTGCTCAGCTGGGATACTGTGCCATCCATATTTTGTGTGATTACTAAAACTAACAAAACCTTATTTTTTTGTTTTTGTACTATTTGATTTTCCTAGTATATGGTAATTGAAAAAAATACTAAATATGCTCAAATAAATATTTCCCAAAATCTCTGATTCCAGCTCTCTGTGGGATGCTGTTGCTGAGGAAGGTAAAAAAGGGAACAAGGGTATAATTAATGCCCTTGATGAATTCATGGTCTCTTTCTGATGATAAAACTCACACACAAGAAGCCATAGAAACCAGTACAGGACTGCATATATTTAGCCATGGGAAAAATAATACTATCCTGACATGGTAATTTGATTTTCTATAATTGTCCTTGAAATCTAATATGCCAAAGCACCCAAGACAAGAACAAGAAAGTTAAATGGCATGTGTTTATCACTTCTTCCCAGGAATGACCTAGAAATGTAAGAGAATTTACTTTAGGTACCACCGTAATGGAAAGGTGACATGATAATTTCTTTATTTCAAAAGCACATGCAAATTTTCTAATTGGTTCAATTTATACAGTATATTGATTTTAACCTTTTCTTTATTTTTTCCTTATCTTGCATGTGTGTGGACAATATCTCTTTGACTTAAAGTCATTCTCTATGACAAATTTGCTTCATTCTCAAAGAAATTATGTGCAATTAATAGTTCTCTAAATCTTTGCCTTAAACACTGTTTCATAGAATT
Organism: Anoura caudifer; assembly: GCA_004027475.1. Lineage (NCBI taxonomy): Eukaryota > Metazoa > Chordata > Mammalia > Chiroptera > Phyllostomidae > Anoura > Anoura caudifer. The sequence goes on from PVKU01002795.1 coordinate 106,561, forward strand.
TATAATCAAATTTATTCTAACATCAAATAATATTAAAGAAAGAAATAGTTATCTGAAATCAAACACACTAAAATAACCTAAAGCTTTCCTAGAACAACAGAAGTTTATTTGAAGAAAACACTAAAGAAAAACATCTTTAAAAGTTAAGAAAATTGTATGATTGGCTATGGTCTGTGGTAGAGAACAAACTACGATCTTCATAGAAGGTCCTTCCACCTCATTGAGAAAACTGAGTCAGTTTCAATGAGATTAAACAAACTTTTCAGTTATTTGGTTATTATATGACAGAGTCATCATCTGAAGCCAAGAAATCTAACTCCAAAATCAATGCTTTTTCTATAATTGGCATGTAATTTTCAACAAAAAATCAGTTGATTAATTAGTCCATCAGATCATGAAAGAATAGGTCATACAGTAAATATGTAGCTTCCATGAAAATAGGGATGGAGGAAAGTATAGGTCCAACGGTGTGTGCCTCACCCAGGGAGAGTAAGATCAGGGGAACATGCCTGAGGGCGGCTCTGAGTATCCAAGAAGTACAAGGAGAGGGACAGCAAGACAGGAAGCAAAATGGAGTGAGGGCACTGAAGGTGGACCTAGAAAGGCAAAAAGATAAAAGCCCAGGCCAGGTTTATAATTTTCCTGAAGGCTGAACGTAAAATCCACTGTTTTCTAGTTTGCAGTGTGCTAGAAACCAAAGGGCAGTGCCCCGTGTTCCCGCATGGACAAACACACTCTCATACTTGGAGGTGTGATGGTTGGTCTGATAGGTCAGCTTAGCGAAGACGTGGTAACCAGGTGTTCGGTCTCACAGCAGTGCAGGCGTTGCTGTGGGGGTGTTTTGTAGATGTGGTTAACAGTTATAATGAGTGGACCTTAAGGAAAGGAGATTAGCCCCAATCATGCGGGTGGAACACCACCAACAAGTTGAAGGACTTAAGCGCAAAAACTGGTTTCCCGCAGAAGAAGAAATTTTGCCTCCGGACTGCAACTTCGACTCCTGCCTGAGTTCCCGGGCTGCTGGTCTGCTCTACAAATGCTGGACTTGCCAGCCAACACAGCCAGTCTTCAAAATAAGTGAACAGGGGTGGGCAAAGTAGGTTCACAGTTGTGAATATGCAAAAGAGTTTATTAGTTTATTATTTAATAATTATTGTATACTTTTTATTATTAACCTACTTCTGCCCACCCCATATGTATCTCCTAGATATGATATATGGATATATCAGATACATCTATACATATGCATATGCCATATGTGTTTCCCTGGAGAACCCTGACAGACAGAGCAGGGCCCCTATGAACGACCACTGGAGCTGCAGGACTCTCTGTAGCGCCCAGTGTGCCAGGGAACCTAAGAGGCTCCTTTCTCTGTTTCCTCTTGTCTGACTTCTTCTAGGGAGAGGGACACCTATAGACATAGAGTTTTAATTCTGAGGAGGAATTTAAAAAAGAACAATAAATTCTTCTCAATCCTCCACTTAGGACTGTTCACTAACAAGTGGTAAAAGTAGCAAGCATGGCTTCACCGTGGGACCTTTGCTTTCTGCCTCTCTCTCCCCTTCATCTATCCTTTCTGTGAGGGTCATGCCCCGAGCCCATATATTCTCACCCTGCTTCCTCTCATCGAACCTGCTTTTCATAAACAAACGGCAAATGCAAATCTTCTCATAAAATGAATTACAGCTTGATAGGAACCTGCTTAAATCACTATTAGTTTTTTTTTTTCTCCAAGGGAATTTATAGCTTAAGCTTTCTCTCTGATCCTGTAACGAAAAGTGAGGTGCTATTAAAAAATATTAGAAATCGCCAAGTCGGGGCACAGGGCTCCCCTGCAGCAAGTCTGCTGCCTGTGCTCCTCTCCCGCTTGGGCATGCTCTGGCCTTCCTGTGCGTGTGGGCAGGGTGACATGTGATCTAAAACTAATCTTCAAAAAAACAAGGACTCTGTCATACGGTATCCTTGCTCACAGCATATTTATTTCAGACAGAGTATGGGGCAAAACAGCTGCCATTGATAAAAGCTACAGGAACTGTCAAGACGTAAGATCATCCTCACACTGGATTTATGGCTTAAAGTCAGCAGAGACCAGCTCAATCCAACATGGCAACTAATTTCACCTTATGGTAACCCCTAGCCTCATCGCTCACTGTAAAACATCAGCATGCTAAATGATGCACCCCCAGCATGCTGAATGATCACACCAGGATGGGAAACGGAAAGCCCGTATAAGGACACCAAATGGCCGAGGGAAGTCCTCTAAGAAGCCTCTACTCCTTTCCACGGAAGAGCCTGAATATTCCTCCCCCTTATGGAATATCCTACCCCCCTATTAAATGAACCTCAAGAAAGGAACCAAACCCCACTAAAGGATGACTCATCTGCTTCTGGAGTAGCCTACCCTCTGTCTCACTGCTTCACTAATAAACTCACTTTCACTTTAAAGTCTATGCTGGCTTGAGACTGAAGATTTTGCCCTTGCGAACTGAAGAACTCACAGTGGGTCGCAAACCTTCGGTTCTCTGGACCCCGCAAACCCCTGCATTATATTGATTTCACTGTTTTCTTGATTCTATTTTCTTTACCCATGAAAGAGTGTCATTAGTCTGAATCTTACACCTTTGAACATGATGTAAGATTGAATACTAACAATAACCAATAACCAATATATTTGTTGTACCTAAATTGATTTCATACATATTATATCACTGAGCCTCATAATAACTTGCAAAGTGTATGTTGTTATCATTCTGTTGTATAGACTTTGACATTGGTAATTTGGTTTCTCAGGATTGACTTGAGCTTCCTCTCAACAAGTCAAGCCTTTTCTAAATCTAAGGGACTTGCTACTAGTAGTCCCTGTCTATGAGTAGTTTCAGGTTCTTTTATGGTGCATATAATTATTTTTTAATGATACTGATAGAAAATTTATAACTTTTGTGTTTTGCTACACTATAGGATAAATAACAAATATAATGTAACCATTATTTTTTAAATTTTATTTTAATTGTTGTTCTTGTACAGTTTTCTGTCTTTTACTACCACTCCAGCCCACCACCCCAGCCCTCCCCACCTCCCTCCCATTTCCACCCCCCTTGTTTTTGTCCACGTGTCCTTTATACTTGTTGCTCTAAACCCTTCCCCTTTCCCCTGAAATTCCTTCCCCTCTCCCCTCTGGTGACTGTCAGCCTGTTCTCAATTTCAGTGTCTTTGGTTATATCATGCTTGTTTATTTGTTTTGTTGATTAGGTTCCTGTTAAAGGTGAGATCATATGGTGTTTGTCTTTTATCGCCTGGCTTGTTTCACTTAACATAATGCTCTCCAGTTCCATCCATGCTGTCGTGAAGGGTAGGAGCTCCTTCTTTCTTTCTGCTGCATAGAATTCTGTTGTGTAAATGTACCATAGTTTTTGATCCATTCATTTACTGATGGGCACCTAGGTTGCTTCCACCACTTGGCTATTGTAAATTGTGCTGCTATGAACATTGGGGTGCATAGGTTCTTTTGGATTGGTGTTTCAGGGTTCTTAGGATATAATCCTAGCAGTGGAATTGCTGGGTCAAAAGGTAGGTCCATTTTTAGTTTTCTTAGAAAATTCCATACTGCTTTCCATACTGGTTGTACCAGTCTGCAATCCCACCAACAGTGCACTAGGGTCTCCTTTTCTCCACAACCTCTCCAACACTTGTTGTTTGTTGCTTTGTTTATGATGCCCATTCTGACTGGTGTGAAGTGGTATCTCATTGTGGTTTTAATTTGCATCTCTCTGATAGCTAGCGATACTGAGCATCTTTTCATGTGTCTCTGGATCCTCTGTATGTCCTCCTTAGAGAAGTGTCTGTTCAAGTCCTTTGCCCATTTTTTTATTGGGTTGCTTGCCTTCTTAGAGTGGAGTCCTGTAAGTTCTTTATATATTTTGGAGATTAAACCCTTGTCTGAGGTATCACTGGCAAATATGTTTTCCCATACAGTTGGTTCTCTTTTTGTTTTAATACCGTTTTCTTTAGCTGTGAAGAAGCTTTTTATTTTGATGAGATCCCATTTGTTTATTCTTTCCTTTATGCCCCTTGCTTTAGGGGACATATCAGTAAAAATGTTGCTGCGTGAAATATCTGAGATTTTCCAGCCTACACTCTCCTCTAGGACATTAATGGTGTCATGACTTATATTTAAATCTTTTATCCATCTTGAATTTATTTTTGTGTATGGTGTAAGTTGGTGTTCAAGTTTCATTTTTTTTGCATGTAGCTGTCCAGTTCTCCCAACACCACTTTTTGTTGAAGAGGCTATTTTTACTCCATCTTATGTTGCTGCGCCCTTTGTCAAATATTAATTGACTGTAGAGACTTGGGTTTATTTCTGGGCTCTCTGTTCTGTTCCACTGGTCCATGTGCCTGTTTTTGTGCCAGTACCTGGCTGTTTTGATTACAGTGGGCTTGTAATACAATTTGGTGACAGGTACTGTCATCCCTCCTACTTTGCTCTTCTTTCTCAAAATTGCTGGAGCTATTTGGGGTCATTTATGATTCCATATAAATTTTTGAAGTGTTTATTCTATATCTGTGAAATATGCCATTGGTACTTTAATAGGTATTGCATTGAATTTGTAAATTATTTTGGGCAGTATGGACATTTTGATGATATTAATTCTTCTGATCCGTGAACACGGTATATGATTCCATTTGTGTCTTCCTTGATTTCTTTCTTCAGTGTTGTGTAGTTTTCTGCATACAGGTCTTTTGCCTCCTTGGTTAGGTTTACTCGTAGGATTTTATTTTTCTTTTTGCTATATCAAATGGGATTTTTTTCTTGATTTCTGCTTCTGCTGTTTCATTGTTGGTATACAAAAATGTTTTTTTTTTTAAATGACCTTCTACCTCAAAGAGGAAAGGAGAGAAAAATTAGAATGAATATTTAGAAAAGCACGTTAACTTTTCTTTCATACCAATGAAAAGAGTAAAAATATTTTTTGCATATGGTTATTTGGCAATATTAGTTGTAGAATAGTGTTTTTTCACAGTTTATATTGTTTTCAATCAGTCCAATTTATCAAGAAGTTGTTGTCAGCTTTTATAAACCCAACACCATTCTAGTCATTAAAAGATTTTTTAAATTGTGTAGATGTAAATTGTCTCAAAATTAAGGGTTAATCCTAACAAACAACAGCTGAACAGTGTTTACTACGTGCCTGGCACTCTTCTGAGTGCTTTGTAAGCAATGTCTCCTTTAAATCTATGGCATGGGTGCCCTTCTTGCTGCTCCTGGGAAGCTTACACCAATAAAGAGACTTGGTCACTGTCATGTGACTAGAAAGTAGCAGGGCAGGACTCAGACCCAGGCAATTAGATCCTAAAACTTGAACTTTTAATCACTAAACTGCGTCAACTCCCTATAAACAAAATACACAGACAATCCAATTAGAGGTGAAAAGTATAGCAAACCATACTACATGAGATGCTAAAATTAAATATTCAGATGTCAATCTTGAAGTATGGTTAAGAAAGGAGAGACCCACTTAGACACAAACTATTCTTCACTACAGTAAAATCCACAGGACACAAGCATGTATCTGTCTTTTTTACTGTTGTATTCCTAACCTCTAATCCATAGTCTGGAATAACAAACACTTAACAACTATTTTCTGTATGAACTATTTTGAAAGTATTAGTAAACTAACAGAGGAATAGATTTGGAATGTCTAGAGAAGAGGTAGGATGTCATACTGGTGGTGAAAAACATTTTTTTCATTTAAGTATCTGATGAGTTTAACTATACATGTAACTCAGTTGGAGAATGGTGAAGTAATTGGTGTGGGCACTCAGTTGTGCTTGGTCAGGTAGAAGGACTAGAACCATACAAACTTTTTCAAGAAGCAGATTAACACACAGAAGCTTATGTGCAGACCTACTGTCTGACTTTGTTTATGTCTTGGGGCAGCTGCATTAACTTGGGGGAGATCATAGCTTTTAAGGATGGGGTGTTTTATGACCTCATTTTATGTATGCTGAAATAGACCTTCAAAAAAAGTTGAGCTTGCAATTGACACTAATTAATAAAATTGGAATATAGACTATGGGACTAAGGACTACACGCTCTTATTGTATCAGTATCAGATTTTCTGATTTAGACAACTCTAATATGGTCTACAAGAGAATGTCCTTGAATTTAGAAACCACATGTATTTAGTAGTAAAAGTGTACAGTACCTTCAACTGATGTAATTCTTTCAAAATTCAACTCAAATGTTTCCACCTTTCCTGATTTCCCTTGTACCCACTGTTCTCATCTGTGCTTAGCATATCATTCATTTACATGCTCAGTCCCCAACTAAACTGTTAGTTTCTTGAATGTAGAAAATGCACCTTATTTGTGCATTTTTGGCACTTAGGCCACTATATCTTTTATTGTGGAAATATTGTTTAATCAATGAAGATTTTAAAATAATAATAACTCTATTTCTGGCCAACCAACTCTTTACTGGTATGTGCCATTTTGCCATTAAAATGTAAGCCTTTGGTATAACGCTATCATTCCTACTGAGATCAAAGTAGCTGTAAAAATAATGTATTTCTGTTGCGTTATAAATAAACCTACTAGATTTGTCATTTGACACATGTCTATATAATCTTAAATGAGTACCAAGCATATTAACTTATTTAATCTACATATTAACCCATTTTACAAATAGGAAAAGTGAGACACAGAGAAGTTAAATAACTTTCCAAAGCTAGAGAAAAGCAGTGGGCACATTAAATCCTGTCCATCTAGCTTTGGACTTCTTGCTCTTGACCTCTAGACTGTGCTGACTTTTGAGAGCATGTCTTCTTGAAAAGATGATTGAGTACAATTCAGGGAATTCTAATGCCACTGATCACATCAGTGGTTCCTTGACACTTAACTGTTCATAGATTAATATTGAGATTACTATGTCAGAACTTCCTAGGGAGTCAGAGATTCCATTTGGTATATCTGAAATCTAGAATTAAACAAAACCCACATTATTTTGATGCACAGCCATACTTATAAGTCACTAAATTACTTTATCAATATTTGTCCCTGCAAAGCAACAGGAGACTATTCATTAAATTCTATACCAATAACAACAAAGTTGGATTAGTTTATCATCACAATGGGCAATAGTCATCTTAAAATGGAGTCTTAGTTCTTTTCAAAGAAACTTGATGAAGATTGAAAAATCCCAGGGATGTTAGTTCTCTGTCTTGTTGGTTATGCAAATGTCAATACTATACTTAAGGTCATGTAATAACTAAGTAGAATTCATTATCTATCATCATAATGTGATAATCATATTCATTCTTGAGATAAACTGTAAAAATATCTTCTAAATGTACATTTATAGTTGCCAAAAAATTTTCTTTATGCCAGCTGGTACACAAAATATTTTAAAAGAACACTAATGTATTCAGTGAGCTGATTAAAAATTGAGCAGGTGCTTCACAAAATCATAGGGTTGTTTAAGCAATGGGATAATTTAGTTCAACTGACTAAATTAATCTCCACATTATTCATACAGACGTCATGCTGGCTTGCCCTACAGGAGCATTAGGTATTACCTTTATGGGATACTTAGCTTAAAATGATCACATAGTAGTACAACAATAAAACATATTGCCAGCTTAAAATGTACATAATCTAGGAGAGCTTACCTACAGATTGGATAATAAAATAGGTGATATCAATTGTTCCTTTGATGTTTCAGTCATGAAATAGTCCATTAGCAAGACATGTATTTCTGAAAAAAGGAAAAAAAAGAAAGAAAAAAAAACCCAACAATACACTAGGTGCCCGCATTACTGCATATGTATTTCCAAATTCCACCAATTAGCTCTAAGATAATAATGTGACCAGTCTACGGGCTGTGTAATGAATGGTGGTGTTTTAATTAGGAATAATTGGTATATTTATATGCATTCTAGGTATAGGAGAGTTCCACTAAAGAGTCATTAACTCCATAAGACATCCTCCAAATCATACCCCAATGAAGGCTAACGACATGCATTAAAACAAAATAGCGCTCAAAGAAAGACATTGGGAATTCAAATGTTCTGCTTGCTGGGTAGCTTTAGCTTTAGAGTGGCAGTAGAGCATATTTGGAAAAAGGCAATGTAACAGTGCTTCTTTGTTGTAGTATTCCACCTCTATCCAAACAAAATTGACCCTTTTGTAGTCTTTCCGCTACCTCCAAATGCTACCAACCTCCAGAAAGCCACTATTTCTTTTTGAGCTGGCTCCAAATTCATGTTACCTTCAGTGTTCATAAATATGAACCCTTAAAATTCTCCATAACAAAGTATTATTTTAGATCGTGCCCCTTCCATGCCTTCAGAAAGTCATGGTGTCCCATGATTCAGTGCCACTGGCTCAGCTCCTATTCAGGTCCTCGTTGCTCCTCACCTGAGTAACTGCGGCAACAGACTCCTGACCTCTCAGCTGTCTTTCTTCTATAATGTTCCCTTCACATTGTGGCCTAATTTATCTTCTTAAGTCAGCAGTTGGAGGATGTCTGCCTTCTTTCAGGAACCTTGGAAACTTCTTGTTTTCTACAGAATGAGTCCAAAATACTCTACTACTCACTGGATTTCTTTGTGCTTTTAACTGCATCCAGTCCTTTCAGTTTATTTCCTTCCAAACCTCTCTATGCACTCCACACTCAAGAAAGAAAAGATTTTCAGATATATCTTCCAATACAATGTTAGACACTTCTACCACTATAATTAATCATCAACCTATGGTTATATGATGGCTATATGATAATCACTAATTCTAATGGATCATGCTTTCACAAGGGAAATACAGTCTGACTACCCTGTAAGGAGGTATCTTTCAAAGTTAGTTGGTTGGGAAAGGAAAAGGTGAGATATGGTTGCACATTTGCAGATGTGGGTGGTTCTGAGATAGGGTATGTGACTGTTAAAGACTAAAGGGACTGTCAAAGTGATAGTAAGACCAACCCCCAATGGATTTATGGCTTAGAACCCACAGAAGACCAGCTTGATCCAATCCAGGGACTAATTTCACCTTATGGTGACCCCAGCCTCATTATAAACTTGTTGTAATACATTAGCATTCTAAATGACACACCCAAGCTGTCACGATTAAAAACGGAAAGCCCATAAAAGCGTATAAAATGGCCGATGGGGCTCTTCCAAGAAGTCTCCACTCCCTTTCCAGAAAAATCCTGAATATCCCTCCCCCTATTGAATGTCCTACTCCTCAATTAAATGAGCCTCAATAAAAGAAGTAAATCCCACTACAGTGGGGCTGTTTTCTTTGTGGAGTAGCCTTCTCTCTGTCCTCCCATTTCACTAATAAACTCTCGCTTAAATTCTCTACTAGGTTATATCTGAATTCTTTCCTGCTTAAAGCCAAGAGTCCACAGTGGGTTGTGGACCCCTGGAATGCGTGCATCATCTCTGCTGACTCAAACCAGTCATGACAGAGAAGACTCTTACCATCACAGGTAAATAAGAGGCAAGAGATGGAGGGATGTGAAGATAATGGTGCAGGCATATGCTCATCTACCCTTAATCCTTTGCCAATTATGGAAAAATCACATGCCTGGGGTTAATGTTTTTACATGAAATTATACTTTTTTAGTGGTCAAGGGGCTCCATAGTGCAAAGAAGACAAGAATGTGCCTATGACAGGAGGAATTGGAAACTGTAGTGCTTCTGTGAGAACACAGAACTTTCTGGATATAAGTACTCCATGGTGGCTTTCCAAATTAGAGGCAATTAAGTGGAAGTAATAGAGAGCCCTAATACCAGGAGGTGTAACCCAACTCTAGAGGCCAGTGAATAAGGAGGGTATTTGGTACCTTCATTATTTAGTTCAAAAATCCATCACCATCAATATTCTGACACCAGCTCTCTGACACCAACTGGGTGTCATGCAATTCCGTTCTGTGGAGTTACTGTCAAACTCCACAGGTTTAAGGGATCAGTCCCACAGTTCTGCTCTCACGTTAGGTGCTAATTACAAGTTTCAGGAGCCACCTGCACTTCTGACTGACTGGCTACAAATCCAAGGGTTCCCACAAGTCTTTCAAATTCAATAGTTTGCTAACATGATTTACAGAGCTCACTCAAAGCACAATGCTTATCATAGTTGCTTTATAATAAAGGTTACACACAGGAGAAGATCTAGACATGTGCTGATGCAGACACCAGCCCGCAGTGTCCGCGTCATTAAGGATGAAATGAGACATTCACATGGACTACCGAGTCCAGTGGAGGAGAAGGGGCAGCATGGCTTTTCTCTCAAGGTGAGCAAAAGCTCGTGGCCTCCACCATGACAGCCCTTTATTGGGTTTCTCCCACATTACATGATGGTCCTCATTTACTATGCACAGGTTCGCTTTAGTGGGTTACTTTTTACAGACAACAAAGGAGCCAATGCTGCTAATCACATCACAGAAGAAAGATATTTACAGATGGAAAAGGGAAAAGTGGTCAAACTGGTTACACTCCATACTGGGGAGTTTTAGCATGGATTTTAGGAAGTTACAGTCAGCACTTGCTGTCCAAATTCAGGGTGAGGGAGTTTTAGCAAAAGTAAGTCCCAAAGTGGCTTAGGTACAAATGCAGGCCTGATTCCCCACGGGAGAACCTATTCGTGGGTGTGGGTTCTCCAAATGGGAGCTGGGCCCACACCACGCAGAACGGTCTCCTACAGTGTCCCAGACAGAGAGCCTCTACTCCTGCTCTCTACAGAATCGGGAACATCGCCAACCCCTCACACCAGTGTATTCACCGACAAACCAGGAAGCTCCGCCAAGTCCTGGGGTTCAGAATTATTGAACATGTAGGTGCAGTTAACTAGATCATTGGCCAATTGATTGAATTCAGTCTCTAGCACTGCTATCACTTCTTAGAGGTCAAACTGGCTCAAAGTTCCAACCTTCTAATGTTGTGGCTGGTCTTTTGCACCCTTGGGCTAACTATGAGCCATTGTGTCACCTTGTTAGCATAAAAAAGGCATGTTTATCACTCAAGAAATCCCAAGGGTCCAGGGGCTCTGTGGTCAGAACTGCACAGGGACAAAGACAGTCATGTCCCCCATTATACCACATCATCATTTCACTATAGAACATATTTCATCACTTAACAAATTTCTGCACTGTTTAAGACAAATTTTACTTACTCAACTTATACAATGTGCCAGAAATAAAAATTGTACAAGAAACTTCTATATATTCTATATTCAGTTTCATTTTTCGTTACCACTTAACCCCTTTTGGTTACTATATCATTCCCTCTCTCTGCCCCTCCCCTTTCTTCATGAACACACACACCTTCCTCCCTCCCCCAAAACCACTTCAGGGCATATTACACGCATCATCTGCACTGTTCTTCTAGGTCATGATAAAATCTTTCTCCATTAACAGCCTTCTCTTTGTCCAAGAGATGTGGGTATGTTTATTAAAGCAACATTTTTTTCTATTTTGTATTGTTGGTAATTATTTTCATTTCCATCTTTGCTAAGATTTTGGCAAAGACGTCATCATTTTACGTCTTTGTGAATTCCTAGAACTCATTCCCTATTTTTCTGACTTGCAGGCCTCTTCAGGGCCTAGGCAGCATTGCTGCTTAAGAAATCCCTTCACATTATACAGACCTAAGTATTCTTCAAAAAAATGGTTTGAGGAGAATGATGTTTTAAAATTATTACTACATCTACATGGAGTCTCTCTAGTGCTCAGTAAATATTTACTAAAAGGGAATGCTTTAAAAGGAAAATTATTTAATGTTCTGTCAGCCTTTTGTTATGCACATGTTGATGAATTGGTTATATTCACTATACTAAAATTCTCCCTTATAATGAAGACTGGCAGACTAAGATACTAAATAGGTTACTGTATATTCTCTAGTGTTAGCAATACTGTACACAAGTAGTTTTAACTTAGTTTAATCTCTTTCTAGAGCTGGATATCCTAAAAGAAAATCCTAAGACAAAAATTCAAGTCCATATGGTTTTTTAAGGCAGGGCCTTCACAATAAAGAGCATGACGAAGGTGGGGAAGGGGAAGGATAAGAGCTAAGCCAGGAGGTGTCTCAGCTGAAATCTAGTGTTAACCTTATCTCCATGGGGGCTCTGGAGCATAAATTGCATTACACAGAGGAAAAATCCAAAGCAGGGGGGCTAGCCATTTGTATTTTATTGTCAGTCGGTTAGTCGTTTGAGACAACCGATGGTGAAGGTAGGAAACATCACCTCCAAGCAAGACAGCTCCCATTTGGCTGAGGATAATTCTCCAGAGAAGAATGTAGCTGTGAGCATTAGTAACCATCACTCACAGCAGCTGGGGACAGAGGCACCAACCTGCTAAAGGGGATCTGGAAAGGCACCAAGAGTGTCCCCTGTAGTCTCATATCTAAACATTTAGTTAATATTTAACAGAGACTCAGAGTGTTCCAAACATTGTGAAGTGTCTTTAGATGCCCAGATATACTTTAAAATTTAATATAATGTTGTTCAGGTCTCACTTTCACAAATCTAGTAATTACATTTTAGAAAGAACCAGGCAGCTAATAAAAGGATTTTTTTCCAGGGGTACATACATAGGACATACATGGTACAGACATACATATACACATGATTCATACATGATACTCCAGAATGGAACTTGAGAATGATTATGGATATTCTCAATGTGTACCAGGCACAGTCCCTTCCTACCTTTTACTTACTGTTTTTAATTTGAGTCATTTAATCAAGTATCCCTTCCTCCATTTAAATGCTGCACACTTATAGGCAATATTTGTTTTATATATATATATATAGAGAGAGAAATATAACAGCATATATATACATATATACACATACATTTTTATTCAGCGAATGCTCAATTTATGGCTAATGAGTAGCCAAACATTTGTATGAATGTAAACAACTGTAAGGATATGGTACTTGGACCAAAAATAATTTTACTGCACCTGAGAAAGAAGACAAACATATGGAATAGTAATTAGCTTAAATAAGATACAATTTACTGCTAAAATTAGTTAGAAGAACTGTGAACAGGAAACTAGGGAAATAATAAAACAGTCAATGTTGGTGAAATATATTTCTAGCTGAGAATCAACAATGTTGAATAATCTGTTGGAATCATCTAAATAAAACAATAATGTCCCATTTCTGGAGGGAAGATAAGAATGAATGGATATAGTTTATTCTTAAATTCTATGTAAGGATATATTTTCAGGTGATACATTACATATGGAACTGGGAGAAAAGATTGCACACTTGCACACTATTTTTTTTTCAGTTTGTCAGATTCTTGGTACAGATGGTACATCAGGTGGTTTAAAAATCTGCCTAAGAACAATCTAATCATCACCCCTGTTCTGCAGACGGTGATTTTTGTTTTCATGGCATCCACCAAGATCAATAACGTCTTTCCCCTTTAAAATAAAGGCTTCACATAACTTATTTTTAGTTTCTTTATGCTCAAACTTCAATTCAAAAAAAGATTTTTAGTGCTTCTAGTGGTATTTCAAAACAAGCATTTTGTTTGTTTAGTTGTATTCTAAGTGGTTGACTTCCATTTTCTAAATATTTTGGCAGCTGCCTGAATATTAATTGTTGGAGCTGGGGTCTAGCTTTTCTCTCTGTACCTGATATGAAGTCCATTTTCTGCCTGCACCATCAATGGCCAGAGCTTAAGATCAGAACTCATTATTTAGAACAAGCTCTCAAGCAACACGAGTGGCGGCATGCATGGAAATGATACTGGAGCTGCGCCAATGTTGGTGCATCAGAAAGTAAAAGAATTTCTGGGCAATCATGGAAGATGGGCATGAGAACAGTCTAGCTAAGCATTAAACCGAACCTCTAGACAAGCTGATGAGTCAACAACCCGCCAGGAACTAGACTTAACTGGGAGCTGACAGAAACATGTTAGCTATGAATCACTCAGCAAAGTATGACATTCAGCTCAATTTTCTTTTTCTTTAAATGTTACACCTATTTTCATTTCTAGTAACAAATGACATGTTTTATAGAACCTAGGCACTGACATATTAATACTAATTTAATAATACTTGTCAAACAATAATTATGTACTAAATATTTGAACCATTAGACATGACTTTTTATTAAGTTGGATGTTGCATCAGTTCATTTGAAAGGCACTAATATATAAACCCTGATGTTTAAAAGGCCTTGAGATTCAGAGGCTACGAGAGGAAAGGAGGTTTTTCAGTTCTCATTGCACAGATACTTGCAGGGGCTGAGTTGTAAGATTTTAGGAGGCATGTGCTGGTGGTGAGCATCCCCGTGAATATTTGCTAAGTAAGAAAGCGAATTCACTTGAGCTTGCTCTGCTTTGTATGAAAAATGCCTAGGGGTGTATCACCTGATAGGATAAGTCATACTTTAATAAGCAGAGAGCCGGCACTGATAACTCAATATTAAAATAGTCAAATACAGCCTTTTGATTTCATGGGGCTTATATCATGTGGGTCTAAATGAGGGGTGGTTAGCTTCCCTGGGTAGGGTGTGGAAAAGTGGTGAACGTGTGTATACATAGGGAGCACGGGAGGGTTTGGGTGCTACTGACTGACGTAAAGATCCCAAAGTGCTGTGGGATGAGGTCCACGTAAGTACCCTGCACTGCCTGGGAGAGGCGGATACAATAATGAGGTTCCTGCCCAAGATGCTTAACTATAAATACTTTGTAAAACACAACAGGAGAAACTTGACATTTGATACAACATAGATGGAACTTGAGGGCATTATACAAAGTGAAACAAGTGAGATGGAGAAACACAAATACTGCACAATATCACTTGTATGTGAAGACTGGGGGGAAAACCCCTCAAAAATACCAAACCCATAGATTCAAAGAACAGATGGGTGGTTGTCAAAGGTGTGGATTGGGGGCTGGGCACAATGGGATAAGGTGGTCAAAAGGTATAAATTCCCAGCTATAAGATAAATAACAACAATAATAAAACACTACAGAAATAAAATTAATATGAATTTACGGCATTGCTTATATGAAACTAAAATACAGAATTGCAACACATCCGAGGGATGTTACAATGTCTATTTGAGGTGTTTAACACAACTTCAAGCTTTAGAGAATTGGGGAAGTTCTTTCAAAAGAAAGAGCAACCAAAAGGTGAACAAGAGTTGGTTGCATGAAATGGGATTGGAGAGAGGTAATGACAGTCTTGTGCAGAAGTCTGGGCAGGAGAGAAGATGTCCTGGATAAGGAATAAAAGGACATTTCCATGGAGGAGATGTGCCTGTCAGGCGAGGAGTGGGAAGCAATGAAGCTTCTGCAAAGGCCAGGGCCAGGTTATATGGAGCCTCATACGGTGTGCAATGGGCCCTGGTGGTGGCCCTAAGGAAAACAGGAGTCGCTGAAGGATTTTCATTTAGAGAGTGACCTGACCGTAAGTGCCGTTTAAGCAAGTTTCTCCTGTAGTTTGTAAAATAAATTGGATTATCTCTCAATATGTATTTACGTTTCTAATACATTCTTCCTGTCACTGCTGTCTACAAACTTTAAAAAGGACGAGGAAGGGACTAGAGAAGACAAATATTGGATCATGACACCAACTGGATGCTCAATATGGATGGGACATTTTGACGTCCTGGACTCACTTGTGCGACCAGAGATAAACACAACGCAAGCCTCATGCGCAATTCTAGACTTACTGACAGCCACACTAAAAAATTACAAAGCTATAAGTCAAATTTATTTTACTAATATATTTTATTTAACCCAATATATTCCAGTATTGTCATTTCAACATGCACCCAGTGTAAAAATCAATAGTTAACAGTGTTTTTTCTTTAAATTTTCCTGCCTAATGGTAGGAATGCAGCATGTACAGGGGTGGGCAAAAGTAGGTTTACAGTTGTGAGTACACAAAACACAAAGCTTATTCTTGCAATATTATTGATTAATTATTGTGTTATTTTCCATACAAATAGTTATAAACCTACTTTCCCCCACCACTGTATTTTATATTGAAGGCACATCTTCATGTGGACTAGCCACATTTTATGTGCAAACCATGTTCAGATAGTGATCATCATATTGGACAGCACAGGAATGATGTTTATTAGTGAAGAAAGAGCAGAAAAAAATTGACTGTTTGCTATAGAATGGAATAGAACTCAGGTTTTTCCAATCGTTTGCTCAGGACCTGAGCAAAGCAGAATCTCTGTCTGTATCAATTGATTAAAAGGGCGAAAAGCAGGAAAACATCACGACTCTTGGTTTCTTTCTGTCTGTGGATAACTCTATTAGGCTAATTTTAGGCAACACGCTAATGATTGTCTTTTCATAAGTCAGGACCCTGTGGTTTCATTGATTTTACCAAATGGCTATTTTCACCTAAACAATAGGTGAAAATTCCTGTTTACTGTAGTGCTCTATCTGATGTGAAGGTTTGCATTCTGAGATGGGTGTAAACAGATTTGGAAGAGTATTCATTCAAAACCCAGTGTTCCAAAATGCAATCAATTTTGCTATCATTTCAATTCAGAATATTGCACCCTGTTTGAATACCGGTTGTGTGGAACAAAATGACAGTGCAAGCTCTGTGCACTAGAGCAGGGACAGAGATGCATATACTACAGTAACTGGAGCAAAATTAAAATGTCTGGAACTTAAAAAGTACACGTCAGGCATTCTTATAAACACCTTAAAGGTGTTGAGTCATTAAATTCTTACTACAGTGTTATACAGTATACGTTAAAGGCATTTTAAAGGTGAGGAAATAGCAGCTCTCAATTTCCTCAAGGTGATGTACTAAGTAGGTGGGAGATCCAGGATTTGAACCCACACTGTATAGCTCTAGGGCTGTCCTCTTCGTTATTCCTCAATACTAAATACAATGGTTATTTCTTGGCTGAATAAAAGCATGATTTCTGTCACAAAATGAGTTACATAGCACATGATGATTTTAAGGTTGAGAAGGGGGAAGAATAAATAAACATGAGCTACACTGCTCTGGATGGCTCCAAGCACAGGTGGGATTTAAAGGGGGTCTTGGTAGATAAGCAAGATTTAAAATGCAGAGTATGGTAGCAAGTGTATTTTGCTCATGGAGAAGCAAAGCATGGAGGAGGTGATCGGTTTAGTTTCAGAAGACAGTTCAGTCACATGACTGCTGCTTGGAAGGGCTCCTGAGAGATGAGCCTGAAACAGCCCTGATGGTGATTCAGATGTGGCCTTTGGCAAATGCTGCAGCTGTGCCTGCTTTCTCTTCATTTAGTCCAACATAAATAGCGAGCTGAAGGTGAGGGTTTCCTCAGTCAGTGAACTTGCTTATAAAGTAGAATAGAGTAGATTAGCTTGGCTTAGCAGCTGCCCCTTTCAAGGTTCGTACGTACTTTGTAGGAATCTTTCCAATGTGAAACGCAGAGCCACATGATAGCAGAGGGAAGACTAAATATTACAGCTTAGAACCTGTAAAGGATCCAGATCTTCTAGAAATTCTTCTTTTATATTTCCACCACTTCCCATATTCTGTTCCCAGATTGGATTTGATGTTCTGGCTTCTGTGTGGCTCTTTGCATTCCACCACCAATTCTTCTCTCCTAGACAGGTGTTTTCCCCTAGGTTTATTGGCATATAATTAACGTAAAACATTGTGTAAGTATTAGCTGCCCAATGTAATTTGATATGTGTGTATATTGCCGGATGATTACCATGGAACATTAGTTAAAACTTCCATCACGTCACATAATTACCTCTGTGGGTGTGTGTTGGAAACATTTATGAGCTACTCTGCTGGCAAATTTCAATATATAATACAGCATTGTAAACAATAGTCACTGCACTATATATTATATCCCCAGAACTGATTGGTCTCATAACTGGAAGTTCCCACACTTTGACCAGTACCTCCCCGCTTCCCCCACCCTCCAGCCTCCAGCAATCACCATTCTACTCTACGTTTCTATGAGTTCAGCATTTTTAAATTCCATGCATAAGTGAGATAAGTCATTATTTGTCCTTCTCTGGCCCCAAGTATGATTAAAAACTGTTCCTTACATATTCTTGAATTCTCAAGAATTCTTGAATTCTAGCAGTAAAGTTGACATATTAGATGGACAACAGTACAGTGGCTGAGAGCGGGGTCCCTTGTCTCTGCCACTCATTAACCCTGTGAGCTTGGTTGCGTTACTTATCTCAGAGTCAGTGAAATGTTTCAAGGTGTTGAGTATATGTGATGTGCTAGACCAGTGCCTGTGACACATAAAAGTCCTGTATAAGATTCACTATTCTATGTGTTTTATTTTTAACCAAATTGTTAGGAATGAAAGGAAACTTCTGCTTTATGCAGAGATCTTCCTGCCTTGCCCTTACCTCATGCAGAAAGTTCTCCTGACTTAACAATAAATGTATTAGGTTTTTACTTTGTTATTCCTTGTTAAAACACTATTTAAGACAATAAAAATGTGTACCTTTAATATAGGCGCTAATTTCTCCGCAAATACTTCATCATACAATTTGTAGATGCTGCTAGAATATTTTCTTTTATTAATACAGGGTAATACAGAGTTTCTTCTCTTTATTGCTGCAGGGGAACTTGGCATATTTTCTCCTTGAACGCCAACAGAACTTTGCCATCGCTGCCCCGACCCCCTTAGTGCTAATGCTTGTTAAGGGTAATACAGCCTCAGATATGCCCAGGAACCCAGCAGCCGGAGAAAGACCTGGGAAGGAGTGGGAGTGGGGTCTATCCTGAGATGTCATCAGACTCCAATCCTTCAGCAGGTGTTCTGCAGCTCACTGGCATGCCATTAATGGGTGACTGCTTCTCTGAGTGTCTTCATATAAAATGTGTTTTCACATAATCTATGCCAGATAAACCTTAACCTCTGGGAACTAGAAGCTAATACAACCATTAAATACGATACATTGTTCGTATCTTTTACATTTCTGAATACCTCCCATATCTATTATCTATTTAGATATTTCTGATAAACCCCATCCTTCCTTATCCAAACATACCTGTTCATTCTCTGATCTGGACCTAGCCCAGGTTGCTTTTGACTTTGAACTAACAAGCCTGATTATGTCTCTTAGAGCTACACGAGCCCCTCTATGCATGTGCGCATAGACATTGGCTATAGGGTCAGAAAGATTTTGAGCTCTTTGAGGTAGTGTTGCATTTCTACTCTGGCACCATGTTTTATATGTATCTATGTTTCATAAGTTTTTCCTATCGTCCTTGCCAATGTGGCCCAGTTGCTTGGAGCATCATCCCATAAACTGAGTTTGCTGGTTCAATTCCCGGTCATGGCACATGCTTAGGCTGTAGATTCAGTGTTGGTTAGGGTGCATATGAGAGGCAGCCGATTGATGTTTCTTTCTCACATCCATGTATCTCTCCCTCTCTTTCCCTCCTTCCCCCTCCCTCTAAATATCAATAAACATGGCCTCAGATGAGGATAAAATATAAATTAAAATTTTTTTCTATATCACTTCTGAGAAACTGAAAGCTTTGATAACGTTTTTAGATTTTTAACTAAAAAAAAAAAAAACACGAACTCACAAAGAATTCTGTATTGGTAGTAATTGCTTATAACTGCTTCCAAATAGAAGTGAACCTGTGAACAGAGACTTGAAAACTCTGATGGCTAATATCTGAAGTGTTTTCGAATGGGGAGGTGTTTTAATTGAAAAGCCCTCCACAGAAATATTGGCTGTTGGCAGAGTGTTTTATACTGCAAGTACTGCTTAACTTTTTGTGTGTTCCTGACAGTTTGTAGACAACAGGCAAGAATCCAAAAATGGACATATGCTTCCCCTTGAAAATGTTGTATGTGTTAAAATTTTCACAAATCTATTGACCTGATGTGAGCACACTAGGCTGCCATTGGAAGGAGTAACAGGCGTTCTGCTTCTGGGACAATACAGTCATAATTTGGCAAAGGTAGTAGGTGTTCAGGGAAGTAGCGAATCTAAAATTGTGCATTTTTTCTGGGTGAAAACCCACTTAATTTGCATTCCTTAATTTCATGTTTGTTTTCCTTGAAATTGTAAAAAAAGAAAAAGAAGAAGAAAAAATATATGCTGGTCTTAGAACTGTTTCAGTCTTTGGGACACACTGATTGGTGAACTCGAACAGGTCAGCTGACCTATGATTCTCAGTGTCCTCTATAAAGTGAGGATGAAAGTGTAAATCCCTCAGGTTCTTCCATTCAGTCCTTAGCCAGAGGCCAAGCCATGGTCAACCACTGCAATCTCTCCCTGCCATGCTCCCTCAGAAGTGATGCTACAACCCTCTCAGTTCTTTATCCACTGAGAAACATGACATCAGCTAGTCAGCCACCTTTGATGATGTTAACTTTAATCATTTGGTTACGTTAATGTCCACCAGGAATTTACACTATAAAGTTAACATTTTAGCATTTAAATTAATTATTACTTTGGATCTGCTTGGAGAAAATGTTGCTATCATCCATTGCATCAACAGTCACCCACTAATTTTTGAATTCCTTGATGAATGTCTAATTCAATCATGCCTTCTATAGCTAAAGGAGGTTTTTCTTCTTCCATTATTCATGCGTTCTTTTATTGCTAAGGTTTCATAGATCCCTATTTTATTCATTGCTAACATTATTTATTTTGATGCTCAAATATTCCTAGGTTTGGTCTGTGGAAGCACCGCCAATCTGGACTCTGTGTGTTTTTGATATGTCCCATGAACATTTCCTTACTTTCTGGAGTTACGAGATGACCCAGCTCATTAGTACTTTCACTACCTTAGCACTAAAGTCAGCCTTCTTTTTTCCTAAGCACTCCTGTTTCTTTTAATGGAGAATGTCATTTAGAAAAGAAGATCAGGGTGCTAGGTGGACGCCTGGCTACTGGTGTTTCATAGTTTCTTGGTCCAATCTGGCTGACAGTTTCTATGATGAATGGATGTTTCCACCTTCAAGCAGGAAGCGGACTTAATCGTGGAACTTAGTTACACACTTTTCTCAAGTATCACAGTCCTGTGCTTCATGTTATGACAGCCAACAGACATGTTATACATATGTTGTATTTTGTGGGAAGATAAGCAGGTATCAGTTACTCTGTCATGGCCCTGAAGTGAGCTCTTGTGGTGTTTTATAGCAGGTAAGAGACTTTGAGAGATGCAAACATTAACATGTTTGTTCTAATTCACATCTACCTATGGAAGACAAAGCAAATAAAGGGAATATTAATAGAATAGCTATCATATAAAAATGAAAAATTTATCATGAGCCAAAATCCTGACAAATACCCCAGGGTCAGAATTCCTACACACCCAAGATTTGGCCTTTGAAGTACACACATAAAAATGTTACCTCTTCTTCATTTTAATTTGATTCAATTTTGCAAATTCTTATGCATCTCCCGGTTTAAACAGAGAAATGAAGGAGATGGAGAAGAATAGAGGTTTGTACATTTCACAATTTTCCATTTGTTCCCTGATTACAAATGCATCAGGACGAGAACAGTTTTTGTTGTTGGTGGTTGTTGTTTTTCACGGTTCCTTAAGACTAAAGAAGGGAAGGCGAAGGGGATGGGACATATTTTGTCAGTCACATCAAACTCTTCCTCCTAAATAAATAATTCCATACGAAGAGTATTTTAAAATTATATAGCTCCTTTCTCAAAGATATCATCAAGTTGTATTATAAACTTTGTCAGTCATCTAGTTAATGTATACTAGTCAAGTTGGTATGTGATTTGATGAAGGTGACAGATTAATTTATCTATCTACCCATTATTTCACCAATAGTTAAATACGTAAGAATATAAAATTCTGTCTATAAATCTTGGTTATGCTATTATTATGCTGTTCATTTAATTTTGTAAAATGATTTACTTATTACCATAATATAATCAGAGTGATTCATTGCTAATATTTCATTACAACTTTATTAGTCTAATAAGAAAACTTGCAGCCAAGGCACAATCCAGGGGAAGAAATCTGTAGAAAAATGAGAACCTTGTATCAATAATTCATGTTACCTCATGTGTCAACTCTAGTTGTAGTTATTAATTCTATTTTCATTCATTTTTCAAACTTTATAGATAAAATTAGCAAGTGGGCTGGATGACACATGAACATATTGCATCACTTTCAAAGAAAATTGGGAGCTGAAGTTATTATTCAGCAAATATTTATTTATTACTTGTACATAAATGACATTGTTTTAGACATATTGAAAAACACATAAATATAGGAGAGGTTTTTGAGGACCTTAACCTTATATTGAAAAGTCAAGTTATATCTTGGCAAAGCAATGCAAAGTACCTTTAGATATGTTCTTAGTTCTGTTGCTAAGTATTAGTATTATCCAATTTTATGTTAAAATATTAATGGCAATAACAATAACAAATACTGTAATATAAGAACATATGTAGCCTTTTCAAGACTGCATGGTTCATTTGATGGAAGTTAAAAAATAACTCATCTTCTGATTTAAAACCAAAACCAAAACATATGCTTTTCAATTCCTAAAGCAGTCAAATAAATGTTGGTAGCTGTGAGCATTGTGGGTGGTTTCTAGAAGTTAGCCTTACAGAGGTGATGAAACCTGGGCTAAGACCTGGCAAATGAGTGGAGTTTCACAGAGATGAGGGATGAGGAGACCCATAATAAGAGAGGGAAATAATAATAGAGGGAAATGGTGGGCAAAGGACTCAGGAGCACGCCAGCTGCTATGTTCATGAATATGCTAATGAGAGGGAAAGAGCAATAAGGGTCAGCAATCCAAGAAGCGTCAGCCCCGACTCTTTTCAATTATGTATTAAAAATCAGCCATTCTCATTTCTGATTCTAGGGGAAGGTAGCCAATGCCAGTGGCTATTATGGGAAAGTGGGCTGATTATAAAGCCTTAGGATCTTGATTTGACTTCATGGCAATAGGCTTTTCCTATACAGCAAAAGCAGACCTTTCCAGCTCCCTTGGAAATCTTTGGGAATGATACAGTGAGTTTCATGAGGGCTACTCCATTTCAGAATGTGACAGTCTTACAGTAAATGGTATTTTCAACTCCTGGGAGACCCCCACAGAGGCTCGGCCATTGGAGGGAGAATGATTGCCGATGGTTTGTGGCCTCAGGGCAGCTGGTGGGAAGAGGGTTAGAACACAGAAGACCTGAGCGGTTGAAACTGTGGCACCATAAATGAATTGTTTAAGTTCTCTGAGTCTTAGTTTATGCATTCACTTTAAAATTTGAATTGATACCTGCCTGACAGACTTCCCCACCTTGATGTGATACTTAAATGGTACCATATAACTGAGAAGGTCTTTCTGGTTCAAAAGTACCCATCTCATGACATTTTCATCACTGTGGGTCTTGAATTAATCTTTTAGGCTCACTTCTGTATGGGAACAAAAGGAAACCTATTTAAGTCAACAGGGTGTGTATTGGCAAGATCTGTTCATATCATTACATGTGATGCCACATATCTCTCTCATATCAATTCCATTCTTTCCTTTCTCATTCCTATGACCTTAGTTCAGGCTCACTACATCTCTGGCCCATATTATTTCAACAGCCCCTCTTGGCCTGCCTTCCAAGCCTAACCCACCCCCATTCAAATGATTCATCCCACTTATCCTGAGTAATTGTTCACTGTCCCACCAAAGTCTTTCAGTTCCCACTGACCTTTCTCCCCCACTTCCACTACATCTCTAAGAAAAAGTCTAAATTTTTGATCCTTGGCATAACACACAGTGCCTGTTATGATCTGTCCTCTTAATGCCTCCCAAACAACACACAGAGGCTAAGTAAGACCGCTAACTCCAGCCCTAAATGGACAGCACTGAAACCCAGGTTTATTACTCCCAGACCAGGACATTTTTTGTTTGTTGGTAAAAAATTTAACTCAAAGAAGAAAATGTTATTATTCAAGTAACTGTATTAATATCAATAGCATGGCTAATATTACAATATTTGTATACAAAGAAAACATATAAATGGAAAATAATGTACATTAGCCATATTCATTAAAATAATCATTAAATTCATTAAATTAGAAGGCATCATTAAAAAAGGATGCAGTCTACTTTCCTAGGACACAATCACACTTTCAGTTTTCTGAGTAACCCAGAATTTTCTAAAATAAAAATGATGAAAATATTGTTTATAAAGATTTTCAAGTATATAAAAATAGTATTTTTTATTTTAGCACTTATTGAAATTATTGGGCATATTTTGTGGCTATAGTTCTTCCTGAGCTGTTTTTCAAACATCTCTGTGGTTTGTTTATTTATTTTTTAAAGATCACATTTAACTAAGACTACATTAATTAAATTATGCCTTCATGAATCTAAGCAAGTAGTTCTTGCCTTCTAACATTTTCCCACCATAAAGTCAATTGATATGTTCTAAGAAGAGATTTTAAATTAATGTCTGACATGCGGATTAGATGTTCACATTTTAAGAGGAAATGGTGCTGGGGAGCCATGCTTCCTCTTGATAGCTAATTATCTTCTCCCTCACCTGAGTGAAATTAATTCTTCTGGACACCTGCATTCAAATGACACGTGTGCTGTGTAAAAGAAGGGAAGATAAATTTCTTTACACCACCTTCTAATTTATGTCTCTTGTCATTGATCAATCCCCCTGGGATGTGGGTGAGTTTAAATTTCTAATTTGCATAACAGTTGGAGGATTTTTCCAGTCAAAAATAGAGGCTGACACATGCATTGGGAACTCTGAGTGTGAATTTCTTTCCATTTGTGTAAGCTAAAATACTTGTGAAAACCCTTCCTCTCTAGATTATCAAATCCAGGGGCTATTTGAGAAGTCTGGTGAACTTCATCAAAAATACTTCTGAAAATCTTCTTTACACAGCTCATGTTTAAACACCCCAGTGCAAATGTCACATTGGTCTTTGCTTTATAGAACAAGTGCTTTGTTTTGCTTAGAGTACACAGATGGGTCCAGTACAGAAAATTCCTAATTTTAAGTAATTTTGCTGGAGAGAAATTATTCTAATGCAATAAGCACTCAACATTTCTCTCTTCTGTAGATTATATATATATATTCTCTGATGGCATTTTTTTTTTGAATTCTGTTTCTTTCTGTATAGGAAGGAGAATTCTACAACTGGAGAAAAGATGAAAAGAATGACTTAGGCACAATTCAGAGTAAGAATAGAATTCACAGTAAGTCTGTTGCTGGAAGTAGACAATTAATTAGGAGAAAATGATTAAAAATAGTTAAAGGCTATCATTTATTTTATTTCTGCTTTATTTATGTTTTACCCCTCCCACCCATTTGTCATTTTATTATTTCTTTTTAAAAAATAAAAGTTAATTATAGAAATATCCATTTGTTAGTGTAAAATATGTCCACTGATAATCATCAAATATGGATATCTTATAAAATGTTTTATATTTTATTGAAATAATATATTGATGACTGAGATTTTCTTCAAAAAGTAAAAATAATGCAGAGAGGGAAGTGAGTGGTCATATACATGTAACAAATTGACCAGGACTTGACCATTGTTGAATCTGGGATGATGGATATATGACTATTCTGTGTACTTTGGGATGTGAAG
The DNA here is from genome assembly GCA_004027475.1 of Anoura caudifer. Classification (NCBI taxonomy): domain Eukaryota; kingdom Metazoa; phylum Chordata; class Mammalia; order Chiroptera; family Phyllostomidae; genus Anoura; species Anoura caudifer. Next base: position 132,108 of record PVKU01002795.1, read on the forward strand.
TCTGTTCAGAAATAGTCTGTCCACAGTTAATATAATGAGAACAATTTACATGACATTAATGTAACCTGGTAGCCAAGGAGAGAGGACTGGAATGCCCATATGTGAACAGTGAATTTCACTATACTAGTCAGTGAGGATAGTAGATACCACTGAGTGATCCTGTGTACTGTGTGGTACATTTGAAATGAATGAGTGAGTAGAGCAACCAATCTGAATCAAAGTTTATATTAAGCTTGAACATTCCTCCATGGAAATTATTCAGATGATTCAGACAGAAGGCTTTTCTGGGGATAATGCAACAAGGGAAGTGCAAATAAAAATCTGGTACAAATGCTTTAAAGATGGTTGAGAATCTGTTGAAAATGATCCATGTTCTGGAAGGCCTGCAACAAGCAGAACACCTGAGAATGTTGCATGTGTAGGGGCTGCAATCAACAAAGATCGGCAACTGACAGTGTGAGAACTAGAAGCTGATCTGGATTCCCAAAACTACTGTGTCTGAGATTTTGACTCAGGATCTTGGAATGAAATGTGTCATAGTAAAATTTGAGGCTTTTGCTACCAGAGCAGAAGGAACATCGTGCTGCAGTTGTTAATGACTTGATTGAAACCACTACCAATGAACCAGATTTCCTCAAGAAGGTCATGACTGGATGTGAATCGTGGGTCTATGGCTCTGATACAGAAATGACAGCCCAGTCATCCCCATGGAAGTGGCCTGGTTGTCCACACCCCAGGGAAGTGCAGCAAAGTTGCAGCAAGATCAAAACCATGTTAACTGTGTTTTTTGATTGGGAGGTGTTGTCCATCATGAGTTTGCCCCTCCAGGCCAAACAATTAATAAGGAGTACTACCTCAATATTCTTCATTGATTGAGAGATGCAATGCCATGGAAATGGCCCCAGCTATGGGCAACTGGTGATTGGCAGCTTCATCATGACAACATGCCTGCTCAGGCATCATGTCTTGTGCAGAGTTTTTTGGCAAAACATCAAATCACTCTGGTGACTCAGCCCCCAGATGATTGCCCAGATTTGGTGCCCTGTGACTTCTAGCTTTTCCAAAAACTTAAATTACCTTTGAAAGTGAAGACATTTCAGACTGTCAATAAGATTCAGGAAAATATGACTGAGCAGCTGATGACAATTCCAACAAAGGATTTTGCAGGGTATTTTGAACAGTGGAAGAGATGCTGGGAGAACTGTGTGAGGTCCTAAGGTACCTACTTTGAAATGAACTGTGGCATTGTTGTCCTATGTACCATGTTTCTTGTATCTTCTCCAATAAATGTCTTATTTTTCATAGTACATGGCTGGATACTTTCAGGACAAGCCTTGTAGTATGTTTGAATTTCTCATAACACAATGTTTTTTAAAAGCTATGTAAATAGCTTCATGCTTTTACTCTTCCTAGTAAATACAATGTCTTTAAGTAATGGCTTTATTCAATCTAAGGGGAGAAATAATACACAACAAATAATATTCAATTTTCCCTATTCTACTCCTCAGTTCCATCTCTTCCTCCCCAGTGCACAAATACAATCTTAGTTTGATTTCAGCCCATATATATTTGAGCTTCATTTATATATATATTCTTTATTACATATATACAATCTTTTTGTATTTTAAAGTTTTAAATGAATAATGTTATATTCTACCTTATGCAACTTGTTTTTTCTTATGAATAATTTATTTTTAGATTTATCAATGTTGATACAAATTGGTCTAGTTTTTTATTTTACCTGATGTGGAATAATCTATCACAGTACATAGCCAGGAAATGTTATGAGATCAGTGGCTTTATCTTGCTGACTGTGATGTTCCAAGATTCTAGTGTGTACACATACACTATCCTCAATAAATATTTGATGAATGAAAGAAAGACAGAAAGAAAGAACAGAAGAAGAAAGGTAGGAAGGAGGGAAGGAAGGAAGATAGAAAGGGAGGGAAAAAAGAAGGGAAGGGAAGAAAAGGAAGATAGAGACTTGGTGGGGAAGATATAAAAGGAAAGAAAAAAGAATTCCGAATATCTTAGAGGAGAGGTTGGTCCTTTGCCAATAGCAGGTATTTTCTCTTAAACTGTTTTATCCTCACTACTTTGATCACATCGTTCATCTCATTTTCATCTGAGATGCTTAATATGAACATAATGAAAAGGGAAATTTAGATGTCTTTATTATAGTGAAAATCCTAATAAAAAGAAAATGTGATTATTTGATGAATATTTATTTGTTCAGATTAGTAAGTATAATGGTAGTAATTTCTATGTTACAATAAGGCGAGGAATGAAAATGGTTATTGCTTTTATAGCCCAACGTTTATTTCACTTGATTCAGAGACTTTCACATTATTGCATTTAAGAAACAATTACTGTACTATCAGGTTGTCATTTTATTAAGGTAAAGTCATCTTAATACTATAACAGTTAAACGCAAATTTCAAGGTAGGAAATCTCAAATTTAAATGAGTCTATGTCCTGGAATTTGTAAGAGTTCAATTGGTTTCTATCAAATAAGAATTTTTTTAGCTTTCTTTACTGAAGTGGGAAAATAGAAATAGATTAATGAAGTTTTCTTAGGTCAGCCTCGTGCCTTCAAACAAAATAAACTAAATTTCACTGCAGAAAGGCAAAGCCTTACTTCTATAACATGATTTTCCCTTCCTTTTGTTTATAAATCCATGAACACCGGGATTGAAGTATCTGACAAACTTTTAGTTTTTGTGAGGAGTTGAGTCCAAGAAACCTTGATTTGCAACATTTTTCTGGGACAATGACAGAATAGAGAGGCCAGCAGGGTACACAAGGAGAAAATGGAGACCTGACTAAGTCAGACGTTATTTTAAATGATAGCCAGACACTGTGGCTAGGGAAATTCTTACTCTAATTCTATGTCATTCTAAGTAACATAAATTGATAATTAATGTAACTAAAATAAAATGACTGTATGAGGAAATGTATATCATTTTAACATGGTAGCCATCTTTTTAGAAAGATAGCCTCTAGAAATAGATAGTATTTAGCCTGAATCCAGTGTCATTATATTTTCAAAGGAAATCTAAGAAAGATGCAGTAGATGAATGTTCAAGAAGCATGTTACATACCAGGGTTTCTCCTAAAGTTGTTATATAGGTTGTTAAATTTTTCATTTAGTCCTCAAAATATGATATTATCTCTATAGTAGTTTCTTATACCTGCTGTAACAAATTACCACAAGCTTGGTGGCTTAAAACAATGCACATTTATTTTCTCACAGTTCTAGAGGTAAAAAATCCCAAATCAAGAGGTCAGCAGGGCCACCCTCCCTCCAATAGCTCTAGACAAAAGTCTTTGGCTCTTCCAGCTCCTGGTAGCTCCTAGTGCACTTGGTTTAGGTCTGCATGACTCCAACCTGTTCACTTGTCCTCATTCCCCATGTCTGTCTATTTATCCTTCTCTTCTCTTGTGAGGACTTGTCATTGAATGTAGGACTCACCCTAATCCAAGATGATCTTATTACAAAATCCTTTCATTTATTACATCATCTGCAAAGATCCTTTTATTTCCAAACAAGATCACATTTACAGATTCTGAGAGATATTTGGGGGGAGGGGGTCAATCCATTATAATGCCCATTGTTAAAAGTGACAAAAATGTGACCATAGAAGATAAATGGCTTCTTAAAAAACACATTACAATAGAGAAAATTTAAATCCCAGTCTGTCTGACACCAAAAACCTTGCAAAATCATTCTATAAGACCTAAATTCCAAATTGCAATTGTGATTACGCTGTGATATGTACTCTATGAAGAAGAAAAAGTTGTACTTCTTAGAAGACTTTAATGAGCAAAGACATTAAAATATCATATAAACTATAAACGATGAACAAAGCTAACAATATATCATAGACTGGTGAGAATCACGTTTTGCAAAAAATGCCAAGGAAAAGAGCAAGCTTTGAATCCCTAAGATGAACACAAAGGGTTAGCATTTTTGTCCTCAGAAATGAAGAATCATTTTTACAATAGAGTATGTAAGAAGGAAAACCTTGACTCTTATTGGTCTTTTGACTATTCTGTCAAGAATAAGGGTCTTTGAATTTAAAGTGTTAGAAGCAATTTTAGACAGAAGGATTGAAGCCTAAAATGGATGAGGAGTTTGAAAGTCTTTCAAACAATTTCAAGTCTCCTCACATAGGCGAACTACAGCTAAAAGCATGATGGGACTTTTTGCTGATAAAATCGGTAACCTACCTTGGTCTAGTTAAAAGTGACTAATAGAGTTCTGGAAGAAAAGTTGTATTTATCATGACATTTCTCTTTTAAGGGAGAGGTACATTATACAAATTACATACTGTCTAACTTCAGTTCAGCCTCTGGGAATATTTAAGAAAGTATTATTCAAAAGTTGCTATTAAGAAGAACAAAAGGTGATCCTTACTACCCATGGTGAAGACAATAAAGATCACTGTGGTTTCTTCAAGATAATTTCTTTATGTTATCTCCATCTCAGATATGTGATTAAGTTATTCCATCATATATTCTTCCTAGCATAGTCTTGTATAAATGCATCTATTATAGAAATGATGACTTTTTTGCTCCATCTCCCCAACTAGATACTGAATAGTTTTAGGATAAACCTATTTCAACCATGTTCTAAGTACTCAGACACTGGCACTTAGCAGATACAAACTAATCATTTATTTTACAACAAACAATAAGGTCACCTTCTTTCCTGGCAAAAGTACCATTAATTGCCTAACTTTTCCTACCTAGTTTTCATAACACAAAGGGTGGTGATGTAAATACATAAATAAATAAATAAATTTACGTATATAACATATATACAATATATATATATATATCTTGCTAACAAGACAATTCTTTTAAAATCTGTTTAGAAAAGTACCTGGTAAACTGAATAAATATGAGTCAACAGAATATAAAGAAACAAAAGAGACAAGTGAACTTTTCTACCTCAATATAAAACATAAAATTAAGATGCTGAGAATGATATAGAGAGAGGCATTTCAATCAAAATAGTGGGAGAATTTCGTGTAATGATTTGAAAATAGTTGAGTCATTGAAAAATAATGTTCATTATTTTAATAGACATTTTTACATTTTTATTATTCCCAAATATATAGGAAAGTTTGCTACTTACAGAAAGACTCTCATTTTTTTCTAATATGGAACAGAAAGGTAGCAGATTAAAGGATGATACTGAATTCTTTGTAATGGAAAACAGAGAAAGTATGCATAGGATTATGAGATAGTACATAAATTACACTGATTTAGTGGAAAGTAAAGCTTAGGTTTCATAGAAGTCACAGTGAGGCTTTTAGACTTTTCATAAGACCTGCAACGGTATTCCATTTTTTAAGCTCATTAAAGCCAGGGTTAACCAAGGCTAATATAGCATTAAAAATATGATTATCAAACTTCCAGATGGCTTATAACTGGAAGGAAGATGGAATATCTTCTAAAAATCCATTGTACTGATTATGCTATTACAGTTGTCCCAATTTTCCCCCTTTGTCTTCCTCGGCCTGGTACCCCTTTTCCTCCAACAATCCCTCCCCCTTAAGTTCATGTCCATGGGTCATGCATATAAGTACTTTGGCTTCTCTATTTCCTATACTGTTCTTAACATCCTCCTGTCTTGTGTCTCCCATTTACGGTTCCTAATCCCTCTACATTTTCCCCATTCTCCCCCTCCTGCCTCCCAGCTGATATTCTCCCAATGATCTCCATATCTATGATTCTGTTCTTATTCTAGTTGTTTGCTTAGGGTTTTTTTTTCTTAGATTCAATTATTGATAGTTGTGAATTTGTTGCCATTTTAATGTTCATAGTTTTGATTTTCTCTTTCTTAAATAAGTCCCGTTAACATTTCATGTGATAATGGCTTGGTAATGATGAACTACTTTAGCTTTACCTTGTCTGGGAAGCACTTTATCTGCCCTTCCATTCTAAGTGATAGCTTTGCTGGATAGAATAATCTAGGTTGCAGGTCCTTGCTTTTCATCACTTTGAATGCTTCTTGCCGGTCCCTTTTTGCCTGCAAAGTTTCTTTTGAGAAATCAGCTAATAGTCTTATGGGAACTCCTTTGTAGGTAACTCTCTGCTTTTCTCTTGCTATTTTTAAAATTCTCTCTTTATCTTTAATACTTGGCATTTTAATTATAAGTCTTGGTGTGGTCCTTTTTGGGTACAAGTTGTTTGGGATTTTCTATGCTTCCTGAACTTGTACATCTATTTCCTTTGCCTAATCAGGGAACTTTCATTAGTTTTTCAAACGAGTTTTCAATTTCTTGCTCTTCCTCTTCTCTTTTGGCACTCCTAGGATTCAGTTGTTGGTAGGTTTAAAGTTGTCCCAGAGGTTCCTAAGCCTATTCACATTTTTTTTAATTCTTTTTCTTTCCTGTTGTTCTGATCGAATGCTTTTTCCTTCCTTGTGTTCCAAATCGCTGATATGATTCTCATCTTCATCCCCTCCACCATTGATTCCATGTAGATTTTTCTTTATTTCACTAAGTGTAACCTTCATTTCTTCCCTTGTGTTTTTGCAAGACTCAGTGAGTTTTGCAATCCTGATCACCAGTGTTTTGAATTCTGTAGCTGATAGGTTATTTATCTCCATTTCATTTAGTTCTTCTTCTGGGATTTTGTTCTGTTCTTTCATTTGGGCCATATTTCTTTGTCTCCTCAATTCATCAGTTTCCCAGTGTTTGTTTCTGTGTATTTATTAGGTAGAGCTGTTTTGACTCCCTGTCTTAGCAGTGTGGCCTAGTGTAGAAAAGGCATCTGTAAGTTGTGTGGGGTGGAGGCTTAGGTAATTGCTAAGGCAGGGTAATCCATCTTACTGCTTTGTGCCTCTGTGTGCAAGGGAGGGCTCAGAAAGGGAATACCACTGCCTGGTTTTTGGAGGTTTGTCCTGCATTTGTCCTGTTCCATTCACTTCACCCACTTCCCATATGCAACTGGCACCCTTCTGGCTATCACCCTGGTGGTGAATCCCAGAGTGGGTGGATTTGCATACATTCTTAGTCCATGCACACCCTTTATACAGACTCTCCTGAAAATCTAGCAGTTTCTCCCACCAACCCAGCCTCCCCTGGTTTTTATATCCTGAAATTATGGGGGTGTATCTTCTCGGTGCTGGAATCCTGGGCTATGCTACCTCGCTTGGGGCTTGGATTGCTTGCTCCCAAGGTATCCCTCTTGATATTTCTCTACCGCATGTAAGTGTGGAACTACCTGGTCCATCACTACCACTGCCTCTCCATGCCACACCACGTCTCTGCACCTTTCCTCCCTTCTCCACAACTCCACCCCTCCTACCCATCTGGATGAATGTGGCTTCTTTAAATCCTTGGTTGTCAGACTTCTGTACAGCTTGATTTTCTGACAGTTCTGGTTCTTTTAGTTTTGAGATATAGTTGTAATTCTCTCTGTGTTTGCACATGGAGGTGAATCATATCTAGCTATACCTCCATCTTAACCGGAAGTCCATAATGGGAGATGAAATATCTTGACTGCAACATCCATATCTAACGAGACATAGCACAACATGGTCATACATACATATAAGAAAGGAAGATATATGACTTAAAGAAGTAAAAAATATTTGAGAAGTTTTCACAGCATAGTTTACTATAAATCAATTCTGCTGCATGGTCAAAAGTTATTGCAAGTGTTAGTATGTTATATTGAAAAAAACTAAAGAACAATTCATAGCACTCTACTTCTTCCAGTTAGACTAAACCCAAAGTATTATATATATGTAATTATAAGCTATTCAGGAGTTAATCTTTTTGTCATGGGTATAAACAGAGCAGAACACCTAGCATCATGAAACAACTGTCATATGAAGATAATTTGAATAAAAAAGGATATTTTACTTAGAGAAGAAAAGATTCACTGAAGAGATGGTAGTTAAAAATCTAATATAAAATGGGAATTATACAGAAGAAGAATTTGACTTTCTTGGTATGTCTGCAAGTGAATGCAATTAGGCCAGAGATTGAAAACTTCAGAAGGGAAGATAAAAATTCAATTTAAGGAAAGATTATTTAAAAAAGAGTGGATCACATTTTTGTGAGTAAGAGCATTCCTTGGTCTAATATCTGCCTAGTCCTAGATTAGATGCCACATGGTGGGAATATGATAAAAGTAATTTTAGTATGACATGGCTGGTAAATTCGTCCCCACTTATAAGTTTCCAAGCCTGAGGTTTTATCATCAGACAATTCTTTCATGGACTGAACACTCTCCAGTTACCTTCTTTCTAAAAAATTGAGCCAGAGTTTTATATCATGAACTATAATTTTGAATTAAATTAATATACATATAACTATAAAATATTAATAATATATAAATGTTTAAAGCTTTTTGCTCTTTTGTGAATGCAAAATAAAATTTTCTTTGCATTTCACTTTAGCCCCTGCTTCATTCTCTAAGAAGAATTTCATCGACCAGCTCAGTACTAGGTTTCTTATTTATTTAATTAAAATTTTTATTGATTTTGGTTCACATGCAATTGTAAGAAATAATATAGAGATCGCTTGTACAATTTGACCAGTTTCCATTAACAGTAAAATTTTGCAAATCTGTAATAACTCAATATTATTAAGATGTCAGTTCTTCCCAGCCTGGTCTATTGAGTCAGTACAATCCCAAACACAAGTCCAGCAAGTTGTTTTGTGGGTGCTGAGGGGTGTCCAACCCACTTCCCACAGGCCACATGCAGCCCAGGATGGCTATGAATGTGGCCCAACACAAAATCGTAAACTTACTTAAAATCTTTTTTTTTGCTCAGCAGTGTTTGGAAGTGTTTGTGTATTTAACGTGTGGCCCAAGACAGCTCTTCTTTTTTCATTGTGGCCCAGAGACCTCAAAAGTTTGAACACCCCAGATGAAGAGGTTAAAGATCCAGAATAGCCTACAAAATATTGGTGGAAAAGAACAAAGTTGTAGGAATAACATTACCTGACTTTCAGACTCAAGAGTTACAGTAATGAAGACAGCGTGGCATTTGTGAAAAGACAAATGGAATAATGGAACATATTAGACAGCTCAGAAAGAGACCAACAAAAATATAGTCAACTGCCCTGGCTGATGTAGCTCAGTTGGTTGGAGCATTGTCCCATACACCAAAAGGTTGGGGATTCCATTCCCAGTCAGAGCACATACTTGGATTGAGGGTTCAGTCCTCAGTCATGGTGCCTATGGGAGGCAGCCAACTGATGTTTCTCTCTCATATTGATTGTCTCTCTCTCCCTCCCCCCTCTCTAAAGTCAATAAACATATTTAAAAAATTAAATATATATATAGTCAAGTGATATGACAGCCAAAGTCTCAGTCCATGAAAGAAAGAATTAATAAGTTGAACTTAATTAAATTTAAATGTCAAGAGAATGGGAAGATAAACCACATACTAGGAGAAAATTTGTAAAAGGCATAACTTATAAAATACTGTTATCCAAAATATGCAAATAACTCTTAAAACTCAACAATAAGAAACAAACAACTCATTTAAGAAATGGGCCAAAGACCTTAAAAGACATCTAACCAAAAAATATATACAGATGGGAAATAAAGCCACTCTATGTGACACTATAATGAAACTGCATGTGTGATACACATCAGTATAAATTTTTCCAAACCCATAAAATGTACAACATCAAGAGCAGACTCTAATGTAAACTATAAATTTAGGTTGATAATGATGCATCTGTGTAGGGTCATCAGTTGTAACAAATGTACCAGCTGGTGGAAGATGTCAATAACGGAGGAGGTTATGCACGTGTGGGGTCTGGGGGTTCATGAGAAATCTCTGCACCTTCTCTTCAAAGTGTGGTTAGCCTAAAACTGCTCTAAAACATAAAGTCTGTTTAGAAACTAAAATAGAATATCATAGCCTGAATAGTGACATTTATAAACCCAGCAATCTTACTCAGAATTCCCGTTTTACTTACAAGGTGACTTTTGATGTAGAATCTCAGCAAAGGATGAAAAGGGAAAGAAAAAAAGAACCTATGACAGAGAATTTGCATTAGAAAGGGCTTAGATTTAATAAGTTAGCAAAATTACAGAAAAAGTAAGCAGAGGGGGGAATGAATGATGGGTTGAGTTGGAAAGAGCCTCTTAGTTTGAAATAAGCTTTAGTTGTGGCAGAAAGTGAGGGAGAGTTTCAGGACTGCATGCAGTGTCTTATGAAGACTGTTGACATTAATTATAATAAACATTGAGGATTCCAAAGATTTTACGCTTTTCACTCTTTTGTGATATGTAAAGAGTCTGGGTTTTTTAAAAAATAAATACATTTATTTCATTATTACTTTTATGTTAGATTGATATTTCTTCAAATTTTCACTGACAGAGTCAGAGCCACCGAGGACCCTGGGGAATTAAACAAAGATGACACATATGAGAACACATGCAGGTTATTCATTCAGAGCTTGCTGTAGCAAGGGAGTCCACCCTCACCATTGCATTTGGCAAGGATTCAAAAGTGGGAAGGAGTATGGGAAACTTTATGGGGCGAGGCGGAAGGAAAGAAAGGCTGTATGTATGCTCTTATTGGAGGCTGTTGACTTGGGGATGCCAGAAGCAGGCAGACTAGAGTTGGTATGTTATGTAATTCATTTGGGAAACATATTTACATTTCTCTGGTTGGCCAGTTGTTGGGAGAGGAGGAAAAAGTTAGAAAAGCTGAGAGTCCTTTACCAAGTCATGATTGTTCTGAGCCTATAGATGCAGGAGCAGGGTTTTAATTCTCTGAGTTGGTTGCTGAAGAGATTGTGGGTCTGAGTTTCTTTGTCAATATGGTTTGGCTGTTGTCATTTGTATATTAAATCTCTTAGCCATGGCCTGTCCTCTCCCCCTTCCTCCCTTCCTTGCTCCCTTCCTCCCTTCCTCCCTCCCTCCCTTCCTTCCCGTCTATCTACTCATCTGTTTGTCAGGCATATCTAGCTGTCTCTTGATTTCTCATCAACAGTTCAAAACTCAGATATTCTGGTAGTTCTGAAAGTTTTATCCTACAAATATTCTTAAAAAGTGAGATTTTGAAAATGCTTGACAAGAAACCTGGCAGTAGGCTCTTGCTGAGATCGCCTCATGTAAATGCATAATAATTGAATAATAACTTGTCTGTTTCTTGCAAATGGAAGAAAGATACATGCAATAATTTTTAATACCTTCCATGCACCTGATAAGAATCTGCAGCTATTCTATTTTCCAGGCACTCTAATTATCAGCAGAGGGAAAAAGCCAAGAGAAGCCAGAGCATTAATATGTTCTTCTCTCTCTTCAGAAATAAAAGTAAATTCCATGTGTGATAACAACAGCTAGTAATGCTCTTCTCACTTTCACATTAATGATCAGCAATGTAAATGCCTTAGGCATTGCCTTCAGGTTTTGATAGTTCTGAAACCAGCACTAAGACTTAACAATGAAATAAATGGCTATTTTTTTCTCTATAAAGATTAGTGATGCCATTTAAGATAATGCCACAGGTACATAGCCAATAACTTTCTCCAAACTGGGTGGATTTTGAAAGAGCCTTTCTCTGGGGGCTCATCAATAAAACATTTGATTCAGCTTTATCCTAGAACAATCTTTTAAAGGAGGTAGGTTTAATATAGAGTAGAGCTTATAATAAGAAAACCAGCAGACGTACATTTTGCAAATGAAAATGAACGGAATTCAGCAGCACAGGGAAGGAAGGTTTCATGTGGTAAATTAAAGCTAGGAATTTATAGCTTTAATTTAAGAGCTGCATTTTTTTCAAGGGAGATATTAAAACATTTAGATAATAACATTTTTGAAGTGAAACTTTTGAAATAAATGGCTTTATTTAAAGCAAATAGACCTAGTCACAGATAGCTAGTGGGGGGAGAGAGATTAGGGGGTGGACTGGAGGGATTGAGCCAAAAGGAAAAAGGACTCATGGACATGGACAGGGCGTAGTACGGTGATTGCTGGGGGGAGAGAGTATAAGGGGACGGAATGGTGATGGAAAAATATAATAAAGATTAAAACACTGCATTATAAACTAGACATTAGTTGAGTTTAATGGGGACTAGAAAAAGATGAATGTTTATTTATTGAAAGAATAAAAATGAGTACATTGAGGTTGGATGGGAAGTGAGCTATGTATTCAGTTTTTGTTCTGAAATGTTGAGCTCTTTCACTGAGTGAATGTAAGCATCTATGCACATGTACACACACACACACACACTCATACACACATAAGCTTAGAACCTCTCTTCTAGGAAGAGTGATATGGGACAAACCTATGTGGCCAGACACACAAATGAAAGCTTGTAGTTAAAGGATTTGGCAGTACGGAGTGCGTCATTAGCCAAAAAGCCAGCAAGCAAACAAACAAAAATAAATTAAGCTCAAGAGAATAATCTGTGGACAAATGATGTTGGGCTTGGGACAGTTGATAAAATCCCAAATAGACGCTATTAAAGAGCAGAAAGCCTGGAGTGCTATTAAGATAGTTTTAGGCAAGAGAACAATAAAGGCCCGAATGCCATCTTGGCGCTCTTCAGGGACGGGGCAGCTCTATCATTGACTGGGCTTTTGCCATTCGGGGAGCTGAAAACTTGTGCTGGGCCAGCAGAGCGCTGCTTTTGCCAGCACTGCAGACCCAGGTGGCTTTGGCCTGCTCAATCATAAATCTGAATTTTGGAGCCTGTCACTTCAATAAGATTCAACACTAATGCCTTGTAATGTCAGTGTGATAACTTTGGAACCAGCTATCCCTTGAGAGAAATAGAGACGATGTAAAGAGAAAGGAGACTGGGCTATCTCCATCTGTAATCACTCTAACCGTGAGAAATTCATCACTACTCCATTCAAAAACAATTTAAGCTCCTGTGAGCTAAACACTAACCTAAGCTCTAAGCACTGAAAGTATAGCAGTGAAAAACAACAAAAATAACCACCAAAAGTCCCTCCTCTAATGGAGCTCACATGCTGGTTTATAGAGAAAGGAAAGGACAAAGCAAAGGTAATTTCTGCTAGTTTAAAACAGCAATAAAACATAACTGACATGTTAAAGTGATAGAGAAATGGATGAGGGCTGTATGACAGATTTGGTACACTGACCAAAATCACAGTAATGTTTGGGGAAAAAATATAAAAATATTTGAACACATATTGTTAAGTGCTCCAATGTAGTAGAAGAAAGAAAAAGGAAAGATTTCAGAAAGAAAAAAATTAGGAGAGAGAGAACTTGTAAAGGTAAGAGCACAGAGTCTGGCTTCTATCTTGAAAATATTTGTCAAACCCAGTGACCATGAACTTTGCCTTTTCCTTGCCTCCAAGGACACATGGGCGAGGGAGAAATTCAGCTTTGCGCAAGGGGGAGATGCTAAGAGGAGACCATTCCACACAAAGCCAAGACCCCAAAGGGCTAACTCTGAGTGAGTGGGTTCAACAGAAATAAGCCTTTTGTCCCTTAGGAGAGTCCAAAGAGAATTTTCAGTGATGAACTTGGCTGCTGAATGAAAAGGAAAAAATCTTCTGAGAATTTATAACCATAACCAGGCCCTCCCATGGCTTTGAAGCCCAAATTCATGCAACCTGAATGGTCTGGGGAAAAGAAAGCAGACCAATAATTTGTGGCAAAATGGTCCCTGATATGTAGCTTCCCAGAAAATGGTCAGAAGCAATCCTCTCATAAAAGATTTATACAGGATTTCGTCTTAAAGATTTTTCATACTTGTAGTGCAGAGACCTCACCAACATGTGTGCACACACACACAGGAATGATGTTTTATGAGCTAAATGTAAGAAACACACAAATGCAAACAACAAAATCAGATTTGCACACTCCTCAGATACTGGTAATGTAGATTCAAAACAAAATAATTATTTTAATGTACTTAAAAAGGAGGGAATTGAAAATATTATTAAAAGTGACTATTAAAGATAACTAAGAATTTCTTTTATAAATTTAATCTTTATTGTACTTTTCCATTACAGAATTTTTTTAAAAAATAAAAAGCACTTACAAAAATAAAAAATACATAATAATTTATATATTTAAATTATTATTTAAAGCATAGTGGACTGATGAGATATTAAACACATTAAAAAGGGAATTCATGTGTGATGATTGTGGGGAGGAGGAGGTATAAGTCCATTATATGGTAATGGAAAAATACAATAAAAATAAATTAAAAAATAAATTAATTGAATACCAAAAAGGGAATTAATGATTTGTAATATAAAATTAATTATCTAAAATTCAATATAGTGTAAAGTATATGAAAAATATGAACAACTAAGAGGCATGGAGGATCTAAGGAGAACATTTAATATGTCCAGAAGGAAGGGAATAATATAGAAAAATAGTTGAACATCTAATGGCTGAGCAGCTCTCAGACGTGAATGATAGCAATCAATATATTCAAAAAGTCCAAATAATCTCAAGCATAATTTTAAAAAAGATATTTTAAAATGTTGGCCACACATTTAGCCAAGTACTAATAAATAAATAACATAAATCAAGTACCAATAAATCTCAAAGAATTAATAGCATATAGAACATATAATCTTATCAATACGCAATTTAGTTAGCTGTAAACAGCAAAGAGATATCCAGCTAAATATCATATACTTTGAAATTAAGCAATAATCTTCTAATAAACTGCTACACAAAAGAAAACAATCACAAAAATAATTGGAAAAGATTACCTTAAATGCATATATTAATAATAAAGACTAGATTAACGAGTTAAGTATTCAGGGAAAAACAAACAGAATAAACTCTCAAAAATGGTAAAACGGGGCAATGAACCCCTTTATTAATTTCCTCTGGCTGATATCTAGAGTCCTCGAAAGGTGTCAGTGACAATATTTCCACAGCCAGCTCTTTCCACTATAACTCTCTTTATAGTCTGTTTGAATTCTACAAAACTGGTTGCAAAGTATGAAAAAGTTTCTGCCATTCTTCATACAGTAACAAGTCATTGTTCATCACTGCCATACTGTTTAATGGTTTCAGTTGCATACTTAATGTCAGGTTTCTCCCAACGTTAAGCTTAAGAAATTGCATGTCTAGTTCCTTTGTAATTACTGTTTTCATTCAGTGAGGTAGGTAAATTCAATTATTTGACTTCACTGGGATTTTCATTTATTACAGACTTCTTTTATCCAAAATAGAAGGAAATCTCTATTTCAATCATAAGCAGCTTTCTATTTTGTAAGAAAATTTAAACTAAAAGACATTGGAGAGACTATCTTATTTTTCAAATCCATCACACTTTTTCAATGGAAACATAGATTTTATTCAATCTTTCCTTTGCTGTTGTCACTTTCAAGTCTTCTAATAATTTCCAATATCACTCTTAGTGATTCATTTTACTGCACTTTTATTTTTGTTGACCAATTTACCAACTTTTTCTTTCTTTTCATTACTGGTATCTGAAAATGCCATGTTCACCGCTGGGAGACAAGAAGGCAACACTGCTATACATTTTGCTGTCTGTTCATGAACTGAATAATAGATGCTCAGTGACAGATCACCAACAGACTTTGAAAGAAGGTGACACAACTATGACATTACTTGCAGTTAATATAGTGTGATAAATAAAATTTTAACTGTGTTGCTGGGGGACAGTTTTTTTAATCCTCACCCGAAGACATTATATTTATTATTATTTTGAGAGAGAGAAAGAGAGAGAGAGAGAGAGAGAGATCCACGTGACCGAGAAGTACTGACTTTGTTTTCTTCTGATACATGCTCTGTCTGGGGATCAAACCCACAATCTGGGTATGGGCCCTGACCAGGAGTAGAATCCATGACGTTTTGGTCTACAGGATAATACTCCAACCAACTGAGCCATGGTAAGGGCAGAGACAGATAGTTTTCAACCAAGTCATAAGAAGTAAAATTTATGAATGACATAACAGTCCAAAAAGCATGACTGCCTGAGTGTCGATAGGGAGGACTGAAAATCCAAAACTGCTTTTCTTGAAAGACTAGTAACATTGACAAAACTCAAGCAATATTGGTAAAGTAAGAAAATAAGTTATCTTCACCACCACACACACACAAGGAATGATGACAGTGATGTTATGTGCCATAAGTGATTAAAAGATATTATAAAATATCTTAGCAACAGGTTAAAAAGCTTAGAAAAATTATCAAATTCCTGGAAGTGTAACTTCTGAAAATGAAACCAAAAATAAATTTTAAAAAAACTTGATGATCTCACAATCTTTTAAAAGTTAAAAGGGAAACTTAAAATCTCCCCAAATAAAACACTAACTACAGAAGATTATATGGCCAAATTCTATTGCACATACATGGAGCAAATTACAAATCTTCTACCAACTGATTAAAAAAGTAGAAGAAACAATTCCCCATCTCAATTGTTATGGCTCTGTTCTAATAGGTATACCAAAATTTGACAAGAAAATCCATAGTCCCACTCAACAAATTAGAGGTGAAAAAATTTCAGCAAAATATTGGTACATCAAGTTGCAGCAAGGTACATCATGACCGCATTGGGTTTACAGTAAGAATAAAAAAAAAAAAAAAGGTGTTAAAAGAGACTTCCAGTCAAGATGGCAGTGTGGGTAAACATGGCTCACCTCCTCACACAACCACATCAAAATTACAACTAAGCTATAGAACAACCTCCATTCAGAACCATCAGAAATTGAGCTGAATGCAAGTCCTACAACTATGGAATTAGAGAAGAAATTACATCAAGACTGGTAGGAAAGGTGGAGACATGGAACCAGCTGGTTCCACACCCATGTGAGACAGATAAAAATTGGGAGGGATATCTCAGGAGTAAAGAAACCCAGCCCCACACTAGGCCCCTCAGCCCAGGGTTCCAGTGACAGAAAGAAAAGTTGCCGTGACTTCTGGCTGTAAAAACTAGCAGTGATTGAGCTTGTATAAGGCAGAAACTGCTGAACGCCCTGGCAGTTCTTAAAGGGCCCACACACAGACTCATTCATATGCACTCCCTCAGAGCTTCAGCATGGGAGCAACAGATCGAAGGGCACCAGAGATATACAGAGAAGAACTGAATTGTCCAGCATCAGAGCAAGAGCTGGGGGCAGCTTTCTCACAGATGGAAATGCTACAGAAACCATTGTTCTTTTTCTGAGCCCTCCACACACAGAGCCACAGAGCCAGCAGGCAGACACCATATCTGAGACTCCATCAACCTAGCTCATACTGTTTACTGAATCTTGGTGTTACCCTGAGGCCCTGCCCCCGCCCAACTTTAGAGTCCACCCAAGGCCTTTCTAGAGGCTTTTACATATGAATGGCTTGCCTGCTGTATGCTTCAGATTTTCCTAAATTCTCTCAAACTAGCAGCATCTGGCTTCAGCAAGCCCCACACATGTTGCTAAGTTGCCCCCATATCTGGCACTACCAGCAGCCAGCCTTGTTTCACAGCTTGGCCTCACCTGGGCACCTCCAAGTCCCACACAAGTAGCAACCATCGCTTTGTAGCTTATGCTTTGTGACCCTGGACAGAGCACAGTTGCTGGCTGACCTTGGATGTGTACCAACAGCATTCAAGGCTCAACTATAGCAGGAGGGTGTACACAGCCCACACTGTGGCACACCTTAAGCACCCAGCTTGTGTAATAGAGGGGAGGCGGTGCCACTGAACTCTTCAGGATACATACTACATTAGGCCATTCTACCAAGCCTGGAGATGTACCAGTTTTACCTAGTACACAGAAACAAACACAAGCAAGCTTCCAAAATGAGGAGACAAAGAAACATGGCATAAATGGAAGAACAGAACAAACCTAGAGAAAAAGAACTAAATAAAATGGAGATAAGCAAGCTACTTGATACAGAGTTCAAAACACCGGTTATACAATGCTGAGGAACTTAGTAAGAGCCTCAACAGCATAAAGAATATCCAGTCAGAAATGAAGGATAACTAATTAAAATAACAAACAATTTACAGGGAATCAACAATAGAGTGGATGAAGCCAAGAATCAAATTAGCAATTTGGAATACAAGGAAGTGAAAAAAAATACCCAATCAGAACAGAAAAAAAAAATAGAATAAAAAGAAAAGAGGATAACGTAAAGAATCTCTGGGACAACTTCAAGCATGCAAACATTTGCATCATGGGGGTGCTGAAAGGAAAAGAGAGAATGCAAGAAATTGGAAACCTATTTGAAAAAATAATGACAGAAAACTTCTTTAACCTGGTGAAGGAAATAGACATATGAGTATGGGAAGCACAGAGAGTACCAAACAAGTTGGGCCCAAAGAGGCCCACACCAAGACACATCATAATGAAAATGCCAAAGGTTAAAGATAAAGACAGAATCTTAAAAGCAGCAAGAGAAAAGCAGAGAGTTACCTACAAAGGAGTTCCCATAAGACTGTCAGCTAATTTCTCAAAAGAAACTTTTCAGGCTAGAAGGGATTGGCAAGAGATAATCAAAGTGATGAAAAGCAAGGACCTACAACCAAGATTACTCTACCAAGCAAAGCTATCATTTGGAATCGAAGGGCAGATAAAGAGCTTCCCAGACAAGAAAAAGCTAAAGGAGTACAGCATCATCAAACCAACATTATATGAAATGTTAAAGGGTCTTCTTTAAAAAGAAGATCAAAATATGAACAGAAAAATTAGAATAAATACATATTTATCAGCAATTGAATCTAAAAAAGAAAATAAACAAGCTGAACAGAAACAGAATCATAGATACAGAGAACATTTTGATGGTTGCCAGATGGGGTAGGAGTTGGGGGTCGGGTGAAAAAGGGACTAAGAAGTACAAGTCGATAGGTACAGACTACTCATGGGGATGTGAAGTATGAATAGGAAGTAGAATAGCCAAAGAACACATGTGTATGACCCATGGACATGGACAACAGTGTGGGGATTGCCTGAGGGAGGAGGTGTTCAGTGGAGGGGGACAAAGGGGGAAAAATGGGACAAGTGTAATAGCATAATCAATAAAATAAAATTTAAAAAATTAACCTTAGGACAGTGGTAAATAAAATCATACTAACAGATTAAAGGAGACAAACATTATAATGTTTCCAGTCAATTTAGGTTGAAATAGGTTTGATGAAAATATTTATAAAATAATTTTAAAAAATAATTAGGACTGAAACATTTTAAAAATACCTCATAGCAAACAGCCTGCTATACCACATAATATTAAAGAATTAGCTTTAAATGTTTAAAAAAATAAAGTGCCTTCTCCCATTACCATCCTTTTATTTAGCACTGTCCTGAAAGTCCTCAGTGTACAATAAGGCAAAAAAAAAGTATAAGCTTTGAAACAAAGAAACAAAATTCAATCTTATGGTCCTACGTGGAATATGTACTAAATCTACAACCAAACCATAAGAATTAATGAAGTGAGCATGTTGCTGGATACAAAATATTCATCAATTTATCAATATATATAATATATTATATAGCCTATATAGACTCACTATATACACACATGACAACAAAAGTGTTATTTCTTAAAAGTATCATTTATTGAATAAATTATGAAGTAGTTAAGAATTAACCTAAAATAACGCACAATTCTTTAAAGAGAAACTATCAGAGGCCGTTTAAAGGTATTTACCAACACCTAAATATACCCAGGTAATCCCCACGCCCATGAACAGGAAGCAGGCCTCCACAATTAGACTCAATGCAGCTCCGAACAGAAACTTCATGCCTCATGTATTTATTGGAACTTGACAAACTAAGTCTATAACTTACCTGGAAAGAAACAATTCTTAAAGAGCCACGGTTATCCTGAAAAAAGAAAAATTAAGGGCTATTCCTAATAAACAATCATGACCAGGGGATATTGGTACAGAGATAGGAAATATGATAGATTTCAGTCATGCATTTTTAGAAACTGGATGTATGATAAGCCTGTTATCATAGATGAGCAGGAAAATTATAGATCAGTTCTCTATTTTAGCAGATGTCCTGGGACAATTACCTATTGATTTTTATATGAAAAGCATTGTATTGTACCTGAAATCATACATAAAAACCAGTACAGGTGACTCAAAGAGAAAAAATAAAAGGCAACTTTTTTGGAAGATAATATAGGAGAAGATAATTATGATTTTGATTGGGGAATATTACTGAAGAGAGCTACAAAATGTATAAGCTATAAAGGAAAGAGATATTAAACTTGTATAAATTGAAATTAAAAAATTATGTTTATCAAAAGGCAGATACCATAAACTGGCATAATATTGAGCACTAGAGAAATAACTAAATGATTTTCCAAGCCAAGTGGGATTATACCAATATACAGACTGAATAGATATATTAAGAACATTTACAAGAATAGATAAAACAGCTTGGAAGAGAAATCCAGGCTTATTACAACATCTTTAAAGTTAGATAAACTTGAAATTGAATTTCTGCTCTTAGGTCAGCTCATGGGCTAATGAACACAGGTTTTCTTCACTCTGTGATTCAGAGTGTTAATCTCCCAAATTGGAAGGATGTCTCTGATTTCACAGGCTTTCTATGAAGCTAACAGAGGTGATCATAGAGCTATGACCACAGAGTGCTTTCTCTGAGCCAGGAATGACACCTCTACTAACTATTTAGTCTCTACAATAATATTATAAGTATGAATACGATTCATGTTTTGCAAATAAGGAAACTGGCTTGTCAAGGTCACAGAGTCAGTCAGTGGCAGAGGCAAAACTCAAACCCGAATGATCTAACACCACAGTCTATGCTCCCAGCATGACCTAATCTGCCTTCCCATCTCTAAATAATTTCTATGTAATGCACATGGGTATTGCAATTTAGCAGACAAAATAAATGATAGTTACATATTATTATTTTCCTTCAAAATGCACATTATTATTCATCTTTACAACTAAAAATATGGTTTTAAATTATGCTTTGGGGAAGAAAAATTACTTACTTGATGTAAAATAATTAAGGAAACACTATACATAGTGTTCACATCTTTCCTTGAAAACAGATAACATTGAAATAACTACTGTACGCATCAATTTTTCCCACTATTCACTGTGGGCTTTGCAAGGTCAGGGCTGTGCTGTATTCATTCCACACAAGTAACAGAATGCCAGCACAGAGCATATGCTTGGTATATTTGTGGTGAATTAATACATGATACTGGACTACAGGACCAGATAACCAGTACCGTTTCGGGAACAGTGTTTGATTGTGTGTCGTTCTTGTCTTCTCAGGTTCTTCAACCATGAAGATTAATAAAAATGTAGAAGGAATGAAATGTAGACTGAATTGGGACTCATCTGGTTTCACTTGCTCTATGTATGCATGCCTATCTGGTCTTGTTTTACCCCACAGAACTTCACACAGCTCCATTTACACAGAAGTCGTTTGCAATTTCTGAATGAATTCTCAGAATAGACAATTGCTTACCTGAAACTAATGCACAAAACTATGTGGTCAAATAAAACTTTGGAGATGGTAAGATTTCCAGTTTCCTAGATTCCTTTGAAATGACTCCACTTGTTCCGGCATGGGATGTCCGACTTGTTGACAAAGGGTCTAAGTCAAGGTGAAGAGACAGCTAGGGAGTCCGTAGAGAGCTATTTCTCACACCTCTCAAAAACCAAACACTCAAAGTGTTCCTTGAAACTTTATAGTGTGGAATGCATTCTTTTATTACTCTTCTAACAATGGAAGTGTATATAAAAAATTCCTACAGTTGTATAAATAGTGAATGACTTGGAAGAAAGAGGGCAATGCTGAATTCTGGATTCTCTGATTTCACAAAGTTCTTGCCTTTGCTCCTGGGATTTACACTTTCTTTTGTTTTTGCTTTCCCTGGCCATACTTTCTTTTATTTTTCTTTTCTTTTTACTTCATTTCTTAGCCAGATGTACCAGAACTGCAGCTGCAACTCCATATAATTATTTAATTGTTTGCATGCAATAAAACTGTTAAAAGCAATTTTAATTTTCAGCAGTAAATAGGTTTTATTGAAAAGTTCTATTGTTGCTCATAGCTATCCAAATAATGGGTACTTAAGAGAATATTGTAGCCTGGACTGTTATGTTTCCTTTATCCACTGTATGCCTAACCAAGTGTTAAAATTTTGCCCACAGGACAACAAAAGAAATGTGAAAAGGAGCAATTAAAAGATATGTATAATATGGACACCTCTTTATTATCGTCCAGGTACCACTGAAACTGCCCAAGACGTTAAATGGTAATGATGAAGTTACAGTTATTTGCCAATCAAAGTGATTCCTGAGGGAGCCAGACACATTTATTTCCAGGCTTTGAAGCCTATTGTACTTCGTTACTGGACATGGAAAATAAAGCAGCTGACAGTAGAATCGTCTACGTGGTAACTGATGATGACAGGCTCCCTCAAGAATTCAGCACACGTGAGGTAACGTTTTACACCAGGTAAGGGAAATGAAGCCTAGGTTTTCTGTATCATTTCATAATTCTTTTTTTCTTCTTCCTCTCTATTAATTCTGTCATTTTCTGTGCCTCACTTTGCTCCTCTGGTTTCCCTTGTCTTTTTGAAGTTGAATGACACCCCAGCTATTAACTGTGGCTCTGTCCCGGGCATCTCACCCCACCACCTGCTGGTGAGTGTTTCAGTTACAACACATGGCTTTCTTTACAGCACAGATTCCTTTCTCATTCCTCCCCATTATTCTCAAATCTAACGTTTAAGGATGGTTTTCTTCCCTCTCTTCCCAATTCCTTCTCCTGTCCTATTTTAATGTCTTCCCCGGCAATGACTCTGTCTTCCAAAGTCCAATTCATTTGAAACCTTCCCTGAAAATTTCACGATGAGATCCTGTGATGGCTTCTTTGTCATCTTCCTCCCCATCCATCCATTTTATTCCAAAATCTTATGTTTCACTCCCTGAAGTTTTCCAGTTAAAACAGACAGATCAGCATTATTTTAAATTTCAGTTCCTAATTTCTCCTAAAAACAAACTCAATCTACTATATTGATGTTGTACAGTCCTTTGCTGTGTTTGGTCTCTTAGTGCTTTTCTTTCTGCCATTTCTCTCTCTGGGTAGAAATACTTCTCAAAGGAGAGCATAGGCCTGGTCCCTTCTCCAGCCCCTCGCTTCCAGCTCAGAGTCATGTAGCTGCTCAGTTCTCCGTATTTGCAGTCTGATCTATCTTTTATGAGGCTGCCTAGATGCTCAAAATTGTAAAAATATTTTCTTGAGATAGTGTATATGGTGGAATGGCTGTAATCAATAAGGGCTTACAGGACTATAAAGGAGCTAGTAAAACCAACCCCAAACAGATTTATGTCCTAGAACCTGCAGCAGACCACCTCGATCCAGCATGGTGACTAATTTCACCAGGAGGTAACCCTGAGCCTCATTATGCACTCATTGTAATATATTAGCATGCTAAACAACACATCCTGCACCAACGTAATCAGTGATTGAAAACAGAAATCTCATGTAAAGACAGAAAGTGGCCATGGGGGATCCTCTAAGAAGTCTCCACCCCTTACCCAGAAACATCTTGAATATTTTCCCCCTTATTAAAGGCCCGACCCCCTCAATTAAAGGAGCCTCAACCACAGAGGTAAATCCCACTAAGGAGGTGCTGCTCTATCTGTGGAGTAGCTCACTCTCTGTCTCACTGTTTCACTAATAAACTCCCTTTCACGTTAAACTCTATGCTGGCTTATGTTTCCATTCTTCACTGCGAGAAGCCAAGAACCCACGGTGGGTCAGGAACCTTTGGTTCCTGGATCCTCTGAAGTGCCTGCATCAGTCTCAGATGACTAAAGAAAAAAATACAAATGTGTTCCTCTGTGTTAACACTAGGATCCTCGAGGGCAGCGTTTGTATCTCCATGTTCTTTTGTTTCCCACACATACTCTGGACACAGATACATGGTTATTTATATAAGTGCTTTATGGCTAATTAAAAATCTCTTTCTCTGCCCACATCCATAGTGACCAGCAAGTAAAAATAAAACAAATGCCAAACAATAGACAGATAACACTAGAGTTATATTCAGATAACACTGGAGTTATATTCAGTTTCCCTGGATTCTACACCCAGCTTTTGCACTTTTTTGTACTTTTTGCACTTTTGCAAATTACACAGAGTCACAGACCCAAAATGGTGTTGCTTGTGCTAAAAGCCTATAATACCAAACCTAGATGGCATACCTGATCTAACTGCAATTTCAACCTCTCTATAAGTATAATCTTAGTTAACCTGTCTGGAATTTTCTTGCCAAGCATCAGTAAGGTAATTTGTCACATGTGCCCTTTCTATCCCCCACAGAATGAAGAAGTACTCTTCATGATAGTCTTGTCCTTCTGTCCACTCCTCCCTCCAAAAAGGAAGGTGTCCTGGTCTAAAAGTAATCCTTTCTTTCCTTTTTGAAGAGCTCCCTCACCCCACCCTTCTTTATATAAAAGCCTTCTATTCCATACAACCCCACAAAATGCTCTCCTAGTCACTAGATGGGATACTGCTCAATTCAAGAATCACTTAACAATGCCAATGAGATCTTCAAATTTACTCTATAATGTTTTGTTTATTAATCCTAGTTTATCCCTCAGAACCTCAGCTTACTTGGCTATAAATAATAATTTTTGTCCTAATTGATCTTATTTTCCTTATTCCAAAACATAACATTCCAGCATTCTCTAACCATGACAATATCACTGGACTTGTGTTTATTTCCATTAGAAATTCATAACTGTCAGCAATTTTTATTGCATATCATTTGTGTGTCAGACATTGTTCTATGGACTAACAATATTGCAGTAAATAAGATAGATATAATGCCTACCTTTGAGCAAATGATATTTTTGAATGGGGAGAAAGATAATAAACCCTTCAGTTTTTAAAAAATAGTATTTATTTAATTCAGCTATTGATAAGGCCTAGAAAGAATATGAAGTGGTGTAATGGGATGCAAAGTGACAGGGAGAGCTTTGTTATAGATCAAGGAAAGAGATGAGGGGAGCTAAGTGACAAAAAGCCATGTCATTTAAATTGACTTGAGTTATGAGAAGTAGGCAGCCACATGGAAATCTGGGGGAAAAGATTCCAAGTAGAAGGGATGACAAATCTCATGTCCCTGGTGGAGGAGAAAGCCAATGTGGCAGAAAAATACAGCACAGAGATTTGTTTTCTTCATTAAGTGGGATGAAAGGCACTGGAAGTTTCTAAACAAAGAGGCAGAACATACTTAGGTTTAAAAAATTTACTCTCAGTGCTATTTGAAGAATGTACTTTAGGATGATGCAAAGTGAGAGGAAGCCCTAGGAGACTAGGTTTTTAAAGAGAATTATCAACAAAAGAAAACAGCAAGCTAAATATAACCAGAGACACTGAAAGTAAGAACAATCTGATAGCAACCAGAGGGGATGTGGGAGGGGATAATGGGGGAAGGGTTTTCAGGCAAAATCAAGGGGGAGGGTGGAAGCAAGGGAGGGAGTGGGGTTTGGCTGGGCTGGGGGAAAGTGGTGGGAGGGAAATGCAGACATCTGTAATTGAACAACAATAAAATAATTTTAAAAATTAAATTAAATTAAAAAAAGAGAATACCAGAAGCAAAGCAAAGAAATTATTTAATTGGTTATAGCTTAAGTGGCTAACTTATTTGGGAAAGCCTGATTGGTATTTGTGATTGGTTGTTCTTAATCCTCATTTTTGTGGATTTGCATGGACTCTTGCCTGGGTTTTCATTTGACCCTAGCTCAGGTGTTAGTTTGCTATGAAGTCATTAGAGCCATCCAGTCTACTTGGCCTCTGCTGGAACTACTTCAGCAGTTCATAATATCTGCCTGTGTATAATTAGTGAATGCCCTCTTCGCTCAGCTGCATACACAGGGCATCTAGATGGAAATGTTCACAGAGCTGGTCAGCCCAAGACCACCCACAGGCTACTACGACCTAGGCTTTTTGGTGAGATTCTGTATTCCTTTTGAATCATTCCCCTCCATTTTAGAGTCCCCTTTCTCAGATACCCTGGGATTCCAGTCTCTCATAATTAAAACTTACTTGTCCATTTTCTTCTCCATCTCCCTTTTTAAATCAAGCTGTGCAGATAATTAACCAAACACTCTATGTAAAATTTACCCCTAACTTAGACAACAGCATAGAGAAATAAGTCAAATGGTTTAAACCAGATAGCCAAAATTGTCTTCTAAAGGACTCTAATTCGTATATTAGGAAAGAAATACACAGTGACTGAGTTAGACAGCACGTACGATTAAAAGGAGAAAGTCCACACAGAGCTGCATGGGGAGGTTCATTGGTCCCAGTGCAACAATTTTCTTCATGGCAGCCACCCACATGTCCTCAAAGGTTTATAACTTTATAAAACTTTTGTTTTCTATTTGAATGATAAAAATGCTTCCAAAATTAATACAAGCAAATTAGGCACCATCTGGTAAACACTACAGCTGGGATTGTTCCTGCTTTGGATTTGTGATTACAACAGTCCATATACCAACGATATTTCTTTTGTTGTCCCTGACTTAGGAGAAAAGAGAAAATAAACTGTTGGGCTCTCTCAAGAAGAAATCCAAAAGTGCACCAATGTGAAGATTTCTAAGTAATTGGAAGAGAGAAACAATGTGGGAGATAAAGGAAAACTGGGTTACCATACATCACAAAGACTAAGGTAGCCAAACTGAAACCAACCCATATCACAGCAACCAGTCCACACGCAAAGGGTAGGCGGAGATTTGGTGTTAGTTAAATACCTTCTAGTCCATCAGGTTATTGTCCTGAAAATCAATGTTATTGATTTTGTGGGAACTTTTTTGTATTTGATTTGCAAATTTTAACTTGAGTGTTGTAAGAACTTCAGGTAAAATATAATGTAACTCATTTTGGTTTATATTTAGTTTTATAATAAAAATAATTGAAATAAACTACGGGTTCATGGGAATTAATTTTAATTCAAAGAGTTTAATATGCAAATGAATTTTGGAAAACATTGATGTAGAGGCAAGATAGAGGTGGGTTTTATCTTGGTCCAACTATTTACCAGATGTAATATTTTGGCGGGTCTTTTAACAACTCTGAGCCTCAGAATTTTTGTTTACAAGTCAGAGATAATACTTGTCTTATTAGACAGTTGTGAAATTTATAGAGTAATTTATGTAATGATGACCCCAGATTATTATGTTTCATCCAGAATCTTTCCTGAGCTCAGTAGCCATCATATAATCCGTACCTTCTGTCGATACCCACTTAGGTGTCTCAAAGGCACTTCCAAGTCAACATATTTCACTCACCTAAATCTCCTCTAGTATTGCCTACCTTAGGAACGATACCATCATTCACTAAATGGTAGAAATAATCAACTAAAACTTTATCATTGACTTTTATTCTTCCCATCACTGTACTTATAATACATCCCACATCTTTCCATTTTATTAACATCTCCATAGTAACTTTTGAATCAGCACTTCTCCATATCCAGTTCTGGCTATCTTGGATCAGGTTTCAATCACCTTTCTTGGATTTGTGGTGCAGCTGCTATGTGAGCTTCTAGTCTTTCTTCACTCCAATTCATTTTCATGATAAACATTGAGTTTTTGGAAAGATAAATTTGATCACATCTGCTTATAAACTTCTGAGGCCACTGCCTTCAGAATATAACTCAGTTGGTTACTGTGGCTTATAAATTCTTCCACGTTCTAGTCTCTGCTAACATCTCCCAGTTTGTCAAATGAATTTCTTGGCCATTATTCCAGTCATCTTTAACTCTTTATACTAATTACAATTTTTCAAATGTGTTATTCTCTCTCTTATCCTTTGCATATAATGTTCTGATTCCTGGAATATTCACGCTTACCCTCTATCCTCCTTGATTCTTGCCTATGTGTTTTAACCTACACTGACCTGCGAGGACCATATGGGAGTTCTCCACCATGACAGCCCCAGTGCCCTGTCTTTTGTGTGGGGTACCAGTCACCCCATATCATGTCTAATTGAGTGCTTAGTGTTTTTTTTTTTTTTTCATTTTATTGTGAGCTCTTTGGGAGAGAGTCTTTTTTATTCATAGTTGTATTCCCAGTGCCTTTTATACATAGTAGTTTTTAAAATAATTTTTCTTGAATGAATACTCAGTCCAAAGTAACTATTAAATATTTGATGGTTTTTGCAGAATGTTTGTTCTAATTATACACAACAGTTAGTATTTTATTGTTTTCCTTTCTTGTTTAATGTATATTTCATCTCCTTATGGAGAGAAATTACCATTTATACTTCTTGAACACTGCATGGCTCTTGGGATAGTTTGAAACTCACAGTGGGTGCTTAACATACTTACTATTTAACTGAGTAATCAAATTAATTAAAACACCAGTGAATTTATAGGTATATCCATCAAAATGATTACCTGAAGCTGTCAGACAAAGGCACTGGCTGAATGATTAAATATTTAATCATTTGATTAAGTATTTTTACACCATTTAGTTCTTATGTCGTAAAATAGATGGATTCTTTGAGCAGAAAGA
This sequence comes from Anoura caudifer, assembly GCA_004027475.1. Taxonomy (NCBI): domain Eukaryota; kingdom Metazoa; phylum Chordata; class Mammalia; order Chiroptera; family Phyllostomidae; genus Anoura; species Anoura caudifer. The sequence continues at coordinate 160,562 of PVKU01002795.1, forward strand.
CCTTGATTCTGGAAATAGATTTAATCAGTCACCAGAATGGTGTTCAATTAGCCAAATACATTTTAAAATACCTTTGGTTAACAGTATCCAGAAAAATAACATCTGTCATGAATATTAATGTTCCCTAAAGTTTTTTGTTTATTAAAGAGATTATAAATTTAACATCATGATAAACTCTAATTATATGTATCTTTTGTGATATTTCTACTCAGAGGAATACACATACATAAATAATAACTTTAAAAGTTTTTACATATTAACAACTGGACTTTTGTCCCTGATATAGCCAGTGACCTTGTTTCATATATATATATATATATATATATATATATGAAGGCAAATGGAGAACAGAGAAAACCAGCTTAGTCCTTTGCCAGAGAAAGCTAAGTGATGATAGCTAATCACAATTAACATATGGAATTACACTGTATTAAAAAGCTAGGAAGAGAGTGTGATCAGCATCTTAATTTTTTTCCCATCATGTTCTATATATGAGACTATTCTGAAAGGAAACTTAAAAAAATAGTTTTGGGAATATTTCATATTGTTCATAATAATGAATGTAAACAGAAAGAATCTGTAATGTTTTATTTATCATATAATTATAAATTACCTATAATTCTTCATTTCTTCCCATGTGTAAGTCTGTTAAATGCCCATATGCCTGGGAATAATATAATATATGGCTCAAAAATATCATGGTGGAAGCACTGGCTGCTGTGGCTCAGTGGATTGAGTGCTAGCTTGTGAACCAAAGGGTCACCAGTTCGATTCCTGGTCAGAGCACATGCCTCGGTTGCAAGCCAGGACCCAAGCGGGGAGCTTGTGACAGGCAACCGCACATTGATGTTTCCCTCTCTTTCTACCTCCCTTCCCCTCTCTCTACAGATAGATAAATAAAATAAAAGAAAGAAAGAAAGGATGGTTTTCAGATGGTTTAAACTTTGAAGGAATGGATCATGTAGAACATTTAAAATATTCCCGGGAAGAAAAAAAAGGAACAATCCCCAACTCATTTTATGGGTCTTTTATGACTTTGATTTGAAAATCAGACAAGAAAAGCATGGCAATGGAGTTAGATTAGAATTCATTTCACTTATCAGTAAGTCCCCAGCATTTTCCATTTAAAGAATCTGATTACACTCAACCCAATAACATGTGTCTCAGTCTCTGAAAGCTGTTTCTGGGAGGAATATTAGGCATGTTCTAATCACGACTCTAATGATGACACTGTCCTTGGAATAAAGCTTTGAATTTCCACAGTTTTGAGGAAGTTTGGTCAGAAGCCATATTTCTTGTTTTATACGTTAAACCTATTGGCTTAATTTGTTTTCAACTTATAGAATTCAGTTAAGACATGTTATAATTTTATTAATGAAAAAGAGAAACCACAAAGTAACATAAAATAACATTGGGATCTAAGCAAAGATGAGCAATTGTTATGTCCAAAGGGGAAGAAAATGCTTATTAAGCATTATGAATGATAATATCTCATTTAACTCTTCTAGATTTATAACAAAGATAATTAAGCTTGTTGTATAAATGAACAAACAAGTTTATATAGGTTAAATTACATCCCTAACTTCATACATCCTATAAATAACAGGCCAATGATTTAAACATAAGTAAATTTTGGCTTCATTTGCTATGCTTATTTTGGGTTACTTAAATATTATAGGAACTTTAGATTTTGAGACTATAAATGAAAGAACAGGTTTCTAGTACTGTGACACTCATTAATGTTCATAATTGATTAATCTTTGCCCTTTTTCCAATCTTTGATATTCAAATCATATATAGACTGATAAACCAAGTGAGTTTTTAAATAAACTGCTTTTATTTTGGAATAATTTGGGATTATTGCAAAATTGTGAATAATGTACAAAGATTTTCTTTATATAAATAACTCATTTACTTCTAATATTAAATATTCACATTGGTCAAAATTAAGAAGCTGAGAGGTAGACAGAGACATTACCAATATCATGAATTATAGAGAAGATAGCACTACAGACCCCACAGATACTGATACTTGATGGTGAAAGAATGAAGGCTTCAGTATAAGATGGGGAATGGGGAACAAGGTAGGATGTTTACTCTCTCCATGCCTAGGTGCATTGTACTAAAACTCTTTAGCTAGTACAATAAAGCAAGAAAAATAAACAACATGCATACAAATTGGAAAGAAGTAAAATGTCTCTATTTGTAGATTACATGATTATTCTATATAAAACATACAAAGGAATCTCCAAAATGAACAAATAAACAAACAATCTTTTAGAACTAATAAGTGAGTTAGCAAGGTCATAGTATACAAGATTCATGCATAAAAATTGGTTGTTAAAAAACTAAAAGCTTAGGTATAAATCTAACAAAACAGGTATAAAGTCTGCATGATGAAAATGACAAAAAGCTATTGAAATAAGTCAGAGAAAATTTTTGCAAATTATATATTCAGCTAACAAGGGTGAACTTTACTTATGTAAATGTATCTTAATAATTTTTTTGAAAAACAATATATTATAAGAACAGGATTATTTTCTCATTATACTGACAAAGGATATGATATTCAAACAAGAGAAGTATGAGCTCATGGAGATTATTCTAGTTTACCCAGGCTCCTTACTCTTAAATTAATTGAGAAAAAAAAGCAGGCAATAAAAAGGGATTCATTCTTTCTGAAATAGATGAGTTAAGAATTTTTTTTAAAGTAAAGGAAATGTAGTATTCTGGGAGTAGATGAATAGAAATTCTTTTAATTTTTATATATCTTTTATTATAATTTGACTCAAATACTTTTCTAAAGGTTAGTATTTTAATATATATTTTGTATAATTTTGGCTTCATTGATGTGTAGTTGACAGATAAAATTGTAATAGGATCAGGCACAAATAATATCCCTTTTATTACAAAATATTTTATTACATAATTATAAACATGTAATTCTGTAACATAACAATATCACACTCAAGCACAACATATGACATTTAGGTAAATTGTTTAAACGAAAACTGTAAGTTATTACACCCATATTATTACCCTACAAACCATGCTCAAGCAGGCACTGCTTCTGCTGGACCCTGTATTTAAGGTGTCCTATGTAATGATTTGACATACAATGTCTTATGAAAGACTTTCCATCACCCAATAAGTAGAATTTATCATCTCACATATTCACTTGATTTCTTTCCTCCTTCTCTGGCTCCTCCTCCTCCTTCCTCTTCTTTCTTCTCCTTCCCCATCCCCCTCCCCTTCCCCTTTCTCCTCCTCCTCCTCCTCCTCCTCTTCCTCCTCTTCTTCTTCGCTCCTGTTGAGAACAACTACATTCTTCTCTCTTAGCATATTTCAAAAAATACAATACTGTATTAACCACCACAGTCACCTGTAATACACTATAACCTTAGGCCTTATTCATTTCACAGCTAAACGTTTGTACTCTTTTTACCATTCTCTACCCACTTCTTGTACCTTCTAGCACCTAGAAACCATCATTCTACTCTATCTATGAGTTCAACATTTTTTTTATTCCACACAGTATATATTTTTCTCTGTCTGGATTATTGCATTTAACGTGAGGCCTTCCAGTTTCATCTGTATTGTCACTAATGTTAGGGTTTCCTTTTATTTTTTTAAGGAGAGAAACTGAGTGAGTTAGAATTTGGTAATAATTATCTTTTCTGCAAAGCAAGCTAGACAAGGTAAATCAATTGGAATAGTATGGAGTCTTGGGTTACAAACCTGCAAATAATAAAAACAATATGTTTATTAATATCCCCAATTGGAAAAGGAACAGTAGCTTCAATGTGTATCCCTAGCTAGTGTCTAGCATGGTAAGTACTCTAACAACATTTACTGAAGGCACAGTCGTTGAAAGGAAATTAGGCAGGATTATTTATATTCTCATTCATCTGTCCCTATTTAATCTGACATGTATAGTCTAAACAGTATGATCTTTTCAACTGATCATGTTACCTCCTCTCTTAAAACTATTTCATTATTTCTCTTTTTTTCTCAAGCAAAGATAATACTCTCTCAGGTGATTTACAAGGACCTGTGTGGTTTGGCTATTATATGCTTTGCTAAAATAATTTCCCTCCATACTCAATATTTTAGGAGAATGCTGATATTTATCTCCCATAAACCATATTGAATTTTCATTAAAACTGTATTGGACTAGTTTTGTAGGCTTTTCTCCTAAGTCTTAATGGCCATTCTTTTACTCACCCCCTCCTATTAGGAGAACACCTATTTCTGCATAAACACACTGGACAATAAGTAAGTAATTTAATAAATAAGGAGAGAGTAGACATGACCAAAAATTTAGAAAAATAAAATTTTAGCCACATTCACAAAAGTATGCAAGAAAAGCAAAATCTGTTATTCACACTTTCTTCTCAAACTTGCTTCCCACAAGGAAAAAGAAAACACTCAGCCATAATATCCAAGTCATTCAAAAATCTAATCAATTCAATATTTTGCCAAACACAAAATTTAATTGAAAAATAAATTATTTTGTATTATAAAGAAGATTATTTTGAAAACCATTTATATACTAATTAGAACTCTAATTAGTTTTCTATAATGAGAAATATGTTATGAAAATTTTATTTCTCTAGAGATCACCAGGGAATATTAGTAAGAATTTAGTTTAGAAACAACAGCCAATTAAGATTCCTATTTTGGATAGAAGAATAAACATTAAAAGCACTTTACCTACTAGCTCCTTAGAAGTAAAATTAATGACATATCACTATGAAATAATTAGAAATGAGAATGTTGTAGTGATCTTTATTTTGTTCTGATCTAGCATATGACAACACACACAAAAAAAAGATGGTACCTTTCTGTTACCAAATCAGGCCCATAGTACCTCCCCCTTTTTAAATATTAATTCCCTCTCTAGTTCTCATCTAATCCTGATCTACCTACAACCTACAGTCAGATTTGTGTTCCTAAAACATGTCTTCCATCACGCCTTCACTTTCCTAAGTACTCCAAGATTTATTGTAGTTTTCTTTACCTCTCAAAAATGACACATCATAGTCTGGTGTCAACAACAGCTGCTTACCTCCCTTCTGGACATTTCTTTCTTTCCTTTTTAAAATATGTTCATTGGGTCTCCCAGGTATTTTTTTCACCAATCCATCCTTCCTTCTTTCCTTCCTTCCTTCCTTCCTTCCTTCCTTCCTTCCTTCTTTCCTTCCTTCCTTTTTAGAGAGAGCAGAGGGAGGGAGAAAGAGAGGGAGAGAAACATAGATGTGTGAGAGATACATGAATAGGTTGCCTCTTGCACATCCCCACCAGGAACATGGACTGGAACCCAGGCATATGCTCTGACTAGGAATTGAACTGGAGACCCTTCTGTTAGCAGGCCATCACTCAGCCCACTGAGCCACACCATTTCTGTGATATTAAAAGCAACCATTGCTTTGGCTGGTGTGGTTCAGTTGATTGGGTGTCATCCTGCAGACTGAAAGGTCACAAGTTTGATTCCAGGTCAGGGCACATGCTTGAGTTGCAGATTCAGTCACTAGCTGAGGCACATGCAGGAGACCACCAATCAGCTCTCTCTTACATCATTGTTTCTCTCCCTCTCTTTCTCCCTGCCTTCCCCTCTCTCTGGAATCATTAAAAAAATGTTGAAAAAAAGGAAAAATAGCAACCATGGTCTTTTTTTAACCACAGTTCTCTTACTTTCCAACCTGTATAGCAGTATTTTTGTTATATCTCTGACAGAATAAAAGCAAAAAAATATCAAAGGTAAACAGAGCTTCATGGAAATTTGGGACACATTAATTACACCAATATATGTAGAATGAGAATACCAGAGGAGGGGAGATAAGAAATAATTTTAAAAATATTTAAAGAAATAATCTGAATGCCTCCCAAGTTTGACAAAGAGATTAATCTACTTGGTCAAGAAAGTCAATAAGCTCCAGGTAAGATAAACACAAAGAAATACACACCCATACAAATATTAGTCAATATGTTGAAAGTCAAAGATAAAAAGAAAATCTTGAAAGCAGTAAGAGAAAAATAATTTATTGCATATAGGGGAATAGCATGAAGATTAACAGTTGACATCTCATTAGATAATGGAGCACAAAAGATAGTGGGACAACATATTCGAAGTATTAAAAAAAACCCAAAAACCTCTCAACCAAGAATCTTAAGTCCAGCAAAATCACCTTTCAGAAATAAAGGACAAATAAACACTCTCTCGTATTATAAGACAAACAAAAACAGAAAAACAGAATCCATTGCCAGCCAACTTGTCCTATAAGAAATTTGTCTAAAAGCAAAGTCTCCTAAAAGAACTCATCGTAAACTCCCTGTGAGCAAGGAGGGAAGATTGACTTATCACTGGAAATGAAGAAAAGTCTGTGCACTACACCTGAACATTGTCACAAAGCTATTATATCTTCCATCTATTCTCTTAGGGGCTCACTTAGCTTCCTAAAAAAGTTATTTACTTTTCCTTAAGTGGCCATTTTCTTCCTCTTTTTCCCCTATTAAGATAGTATATAAGCCCCAAATTCTTACCATCTTTTTCAGTTTCATTTTTGTGACCTCAAATGTCTTTTGATCAAAATAATATTTATGTCACAGTGGCATATTCTATACCCCTTCAGAAGTATTAATGTGATGTCTTTTGTAGAGCAATTAAATTATTCAGAAGGAGGTTCAGAGGAACACTAAATGTTTCCATAAAAGTCACAAAGCTAGAAAATACACTGAGCAAGGTAAACATCTGAGAAGTGGTAGGAGGGAGCATGGGAGAGAGTGCTGCTTTCAAGGAGGCAGATACCCAGGGAGATAGGCCAGACAAGTTTTATAAAGGACAAAGGATCCTACAAATGCCAGTCCATGTGACTCCTGAGACAAACTAGTGAGATGAGCATGATTGCTGTCTTTACTTTTGTGGAAGACAGAGACTAAGAGGGGTATTATTCAGAGAGCATCTTGTGGAAGGAGTATCCCAAAACACACCTTCTGCTCTTTCAGTTGATCTCATATACAGTTTTGCAAACCAAGTCTTCACAGTCTAGCAGAGACACCTACTTGACATGGGTATAGAGAAAGATATACAATTATATATATGGAAAGCACTTAAATCAGTGTCCAGTACATTGTAATCACCTCAAAAGCATCATCTGTTTTGAGGCCACATTTGAAAGGCTGCATAGGTTAGTGGTCAAGAACATGGACTTGGAAACCAAATTTCAGGACATAAAATCAGCTTCTTTGCATACTGACTGGGCTAACCTCTGTGTACATCATTCTCCTCATCTTTAACATGGAAAATGTAGAGAAACTGTCTCCCATGTTTCTTCTTGTTTTTTCTAAATTTGAGTTAAATGAGTTTATATATGATAAGTACTTTGAAATTTTTTGGTAGGAAGTATGTAAGCATCACTATTACAAGATCAGCCATTAGCCAAACGGTTCCTGCTATTCTACAGTTTTTGCAGAGTAGGATTAAAAACAAAAGTAAAAAATTCTACCAAGAACCTTTGGGTGATGGATTTTTCATTTCTGATTAAAAAAACATTGATGCCCACCAGTTATGTAACTTACACATCCATATCCGTGATTCAATCTTTTGTTTTTTGTTTTTTGTTTTTTTGTAAAAGTGCAATTGTATCTAGTGCCTGGAGTTGTCTAGTAGTACAAAGTTCCAAAAAATGTTTGTGATTTGAGGATAATATTTAAATATCTTTTTCATAACATAAATACAATGAAATTATTTATTAAGAATATAAATCAGTTAAAAATAAGAAAATTTAAAAGTGAGATTGAAAGTAATAAATTTGTATAAATTAATGAGGGGAAATTAAAAAAGGAAAACCAGAAATCTGTGAAATAACAAAAGAACATAGAAGTGTACTAGCTAAGAATTCCAACAGTGAACTTGGCAGTAAAAACAAAAAACATAGAATTATTCCCCCAAAATAATGAATTAGCATTGAGCAGGAGCAGTAAATCAAAGTTTGAGAATTTCTCCAGATGATTATTTAAATATGAATTTTATTGTTATAAAAATTCAAAGGAGCCTAAAACTTGCTAATGAAGAGTTGCCACAGTAGACTATCACTTGTGGTGACACACACTGGTCTTACAAATCATAAAGGAGATAGTCGGACATTTTTTTAAATAACAGAAGAAAATTATAAATAAAGAAGTACCAGGTTAGTCTCCAAATCTATTTGAACAGTACAGCTCACTTAATAAGAGATAAACACTGTGTTCCAAACCAAGTCTAATCTGTTCCAGACTTTTCTGAGATTTAGTCTAGTTGGGAAGAAAGAACATGGACTTGGGCAAAAAACAATTTGATTATTAACTGGCAATCTAGATAAAAATACCTGGCAACTTAATTACTGTGTTACAGATGCTCCGACTTGTGCTATTTAAACGTTTGATAGCGTTATTTAAACTATGTTATTTCTTATGTATATTCTATTTGAAAAACTTACATCTTTGAGTTCCTTCATATTCTTTTTTCCACAAAAAATAGCCTTTTTCTCTTTATTTTATTATTCTTTCCTGACCATATAAGAGGAAGCAAGGACTTCGTTCTTCATCACATCTGACAGGGTTGATGGAAAGCAGAGTTATCTGTGCCTAGACCATCAGCTTTTCCCTAAATGCTAATCAGTGGGATTATCCATCAGGGGGGTTGTTCCATATACATCTCACGTCTCTGAGAATTGGTCTCAGCAGCTCTGGAGAGAAGCAGCAGGAACAGTGACTCGAGGACAGAAGGCCTAGGGGTCAGAGAGTGGGAGGACTGGGGTGGGAGGACTGGGAAGAAGTGGAAAACATCAGAGAGTACTCAGACTGCAAGACCTGCACACTTGGGTAGAAAATTAGCCATTTCCATGGACAAAATAATCTTGAAGTTTTATTATGAACACCAGACGTGAAGCTTGATCAGGATGCTGCCATGAAGACCAGCCTGGAAAAATATTTAGGTTCCCAATTCAGTTTTAAGAATAGTTCCCTGAGGCATGGGTTGTGAGAGAAGCTTTCATTAGAAACCACATTTTCTAGGGCTACTTGGGTCTTTCCCAGCATCTGTATCTCAGAAAAGAGCTTTCTTGTGAATTAATAAAGGGCTCAACAGCCTAGAACATTTAGGGATGTAACTTCCTATTCCTAACAAATACCCCCTGTGATGGTGGACATCACGTGCAGCTCTCTTGCAGTGATACCAGCCTCCACAGTCTGGAGGAAGCACGTCCTTCAGTGCCCCAGGGTTCTTTTCATTTTAGACCAATACAAATAATGTATTTGTTCACCAAATGCTTAAAGTATAATAATAATAATAATACTTTTTATTGATTCTAAAATGCAGGCATGTGATTTAGGTTCTGCCAATCTCATCCATCCATGAAAGGTGCACAAATGATTCAGAATTGACTTACATGAGGAAAAGAGAGAGATGTGAATGGAACATCAGTTTTCCTTCTGTGTGTTGCTAGTTAGCCTGGTTCGTACCTAACATTATGGTTGCGGCTTCCTGATTTGAAATAAATATGGTATTACATGGCTGAGCAGGTTCTACAAAATGAGATGGAAGTTGTCCTGGAAGCTCAGCCTCTAGTCCATCCCATTAGCCCTTCCAATGCTTTGGAAATTATTTGTGTATTATCTGTATAACGTACAGGGAACCCTTTGTTTTACAAACTAGAGTAAGTTTTCTGGTTAAGAATTCAAACCCATAAAAATCCTTTCTAGTTTTTCTTTTGTAAGACCCCCAGCTAGATGTCCCTGTAGTCTGTTCTCAAAGGGAGTTTGTGGGCGTATGTAATAGGTGTAGCTCTGTGTGTCCATGCTCTGTCTTCTCCTGTGTAAGCTCTCTGGGGTGAGGCTCATATATTATTCATTTCTCTTTCCAGCACTATCCTTAGTACACAGCTGGCACTCATAAATAGTTCCTGAATAAAAGAATGGCCAAAGTAGGCAAGCTGTATCAGAAAAAAAAATTCTAAAGATCCTGTAGAAAGTCAGGCAGAAATACCCTCCTTTATGGAGTTCTTTTTTTTATTATTTTATTTTAATTGTTGTTCTTGTACAGTTTTCTGTCTTTTACTCCCATCCCAGCCCACCGCCCCAGCCCTCCCCACCTCCCTCCCATTTCCAACCCCCTAGTTTTTGTCCATGTGTCCTTTATACTTGTTGCTCTAAACCCTTCCCCTTTTCTCCTGAAATTCCCTCCCCTCTCCCCTCTGGTGACTGTCAGCCTGTTCTCAATTTCAGTGTCTTTGGTTATATTGTGCTTGTTTGTTTGTTTTGTTGATTAGGTTCCTGTTAAAGGTGAGATCATATGATATTTGTACTTCCTGGCTTATTTCGCTTTCATTAATCAAGCTTCCTACACTCCCCATCATATTTACCAATTAAGAGGTAATTTTTTTTTGTTTTGTTGTTGCTGTACAGGGATAGTACTAGTGAGCAAGACAGTCATCTGTCCAGAGAACAACTGAAATGAGTGCTGTGTGCTTCTGTCTTGTTCCCCAGCCCTGCCTCTGATGGGGCCACCTTGGTGGATGCCAGCCAGTCCCTTATGGGGAATAATGGGGTTTCTCATGCTCTAGTGTTCTCCTGGCAACTTTAAAAATTCCCGATGCCTGGGCCATACCCCAGATCCATCGAATTAGGAGCCCTGGAAGTGAGTCCTGGATATTGATTGTTATTTTGTAAAACTCACAAGGAATTCTCATATGTAGTCAAGGCTGGAAACATTGCTCAAATGATTTAATGCTTTAATATACTTGAATCAAATATATCTCTAAGAAAGTCTTAAAATGAAAAGCTGCTCAGCTTTGTTGTTATTGAACCCGTCTAAAAGAGTTTATAATGTGAATAAATGAGTAAATAAGATTTTTTCTCTATTACCAAATAAAGCTTATTCCACAAATGGAGGATGATTCAATCTTATTAAATCTACATACAGTAACACAGTAATAAGTCAAAACATATGAATAACTGGAGGGAAACCAAAAAGTATTTAAAATACCTTTACAGTTATTTCTGATTTTTTTTCTTTTTCATTGAATTTATTGGGCTGAAGGCATCTTTAAAATATCCTCAAAGTGAGAGATTTTAACTCCTATTCATAATATTGTGTGCTAATCATAGGCTTTTAATAATCTAAATTATTTGATTCTATTCTAATTTAATATCTGTATTACTCTAATTGAGTATCTATGTTCTCTAATTGATCCAAACACTATTTCAGAGTTTATGACAATTAAATTTTCTAACTAAAACAAATGTTTAGTTTATTCCAAATAAGAAATAATCAATTCCTTTCAAAAACTGCCAAAAATTAAACAGCAGCTTGTTTACCTTTTAAGTTTGTTTTCTTCAATTAGTGTAATGAGTTTCCTTTCAACGAGGAAGCAAATATTTTTAATTAGGCTAATTAGAAGTACAATAAGTATTACTCATGGTTAAATATGCTTCCTATACATATATAAATATGATCAAATTTATATAAAGTTATAAGGTAACATCTAGGGAAGAATTTTAGCCAAGTGTCTGACTGCAGATTCTTCTGTGCTCTCTTAAAACTTAATGTTTTCCTTGTCCCACAGGTACTTTCCCCTCCCACCGTTTTCCATCGCAACTGTTCCCTCCCAGCTGGACTTCTTGACTCTTTCCTCCAGCTATTTCTATAGCGTTGACCTTCTCTGCGCCTAGAATGGCTGGCTGACTTGGTTCAAAACGTCACAAATGAGCTGAATTTTAATCCATTTTGTTTTCTTCCCATACACTGGGTGAAAATATTTACGTAAATAAGAATCTGTGCATCGGAATTGAATCTAGGGGAGTGGAAAATGCTATTTACTAGCCAGGTGATCTCAGGCAAGCTATTCATGATTCATAATTTCTAAATATTTAGTATGTGAATGGGAAGACTTAATTTTCATGCTTATTATAAAGATTATAGACAAATTAGGTAAAGCAGCCTGGCACATAATTATGCTGTAGCCCCTCAGAAAATGTTATTTCTTATTTTTGTGTTGTTATTACAATTGCCAGGATAACATGAGTGGCTACATGATCAGCATAAATTCTTCATCTATAAATATGGGATTAAAAATAGCTATGTTTACAGTTTTGCTATTTGTAATAAATTAAGTGTTATATATATATATATAACACTTAATGATGTGCAATTTATAAATCACCATGAATGTTAACTATTATTAGTAGTTTATAGTAGTATATTTCATACTAATATAAATGATTTTGATTTTTTTAAGTGTCTTTACTAGTCAAACTTTTGGGAAAATATATAAGGGCTTTAACTAAATAAAAGCTATAAAATGTAACAAGTACAAATCCCACAGGAAACTGATTTCCTAAAGCTGCTAGAAAAAGGCCAACTACTTAGAGGGATGGGGGTGGATATTGGAGGAGATGTAGCAAGCTACCAATTTCATAAGGTCTGTTTCCTCCCTGAAATTCCAATAAAGTACTGGAAACCCTGAAACCAACATAGACCTTTTTTTTTCCAAGTAAATGCTCTGTTGTCTCCATCCTCAACCCCTCAGGTTATTTCATTTCACCCTCTCTGGAAAAAAAATCCCCTCTGGATTAAATTTATGAAGTTGACATTTTGATGTCGATCCATGTTAAATTGGCCACCCACTGAATCTTGTCAAGATTGGAGATGATTTATAAGAGTGTTAAACTTCAGTTGAACTCCAAAAGAACTGCAACTGAAATACTAGGAGACTAATTTCTATTTGTATTCTTTGCCAAAGATAAAAGAGCCACAAATTTGGCTATAATCAGTCTATGTGTATTGCAAATGATGTATAAGTTGAGTTAATAAAAAGTTACTCAGCTTTTTATTACACATGTAATCAACTGTGACAACTGTAATAATCAATAAAATATAATTAAAAAATAAACAAATAGAAGAACATAAAATCACCTGTGGTTGCCTATCCAGACATAACCACCTATAAGATATTATCATTTTCATGTACAGTATTTTAAACAAAAATGTATCTTTGTATAAACTGATTTTTAAAGCTTAGCTACATGTTTCCATATAGTAAATATCACACAATATCATATTAATATTTTCATACCATTTTATCATATTTAAGTTCCAAATTTTTGTCTATTTAAAATGTTTTAATATTTTTTTAAATTATAATGTTCAGTTATGTATATTAATCTTTGTACACATGCACTACCATCCTTCCAACTGATTCTTACAAATAAGATTGCTGTGCCAAATAATAAAAATTAGTTTTAATTATTTTGATACACACTGACATAATTGGCCTCTATAAATTTTTTATTTTTATTTTTATTTATTTATTTACCAACTTCTTCTGCTAATAGCAGTTTAGGCTTTTGCCACCTCTTTCACATAGCAACATTGGAGATTATCATTACTTTCCATCTTTGCTGATCTTACATAGGGAAAACATGGTAATATTGCTTTTCAGCATGTTCTTTGATTATTTGTGTTGTTAGGACTGTTTTACAAATGTATTGTTTTTGTATTTATACTTATAAATTGGCTCTTAAGTATCATTTCCACATGATTATTTTGTAGTGTTGCCCTTATTAATATTTAACTGATTTGTTGTTATAGAGGCTGACCCTTGCTCTGGAAAATATGCTGTAATTATTTTCTTAGTTCATTTATCTTTAACATCGCTTAAGGTGTTTTTGACACACAGAAAGCATATTTCTAAGCAGAACTAAAAATACTTAACCGATTTTTATTGGTTTCTGTCTTTGTGTCATACTTTGGATAGAGTTTCTCTACACTAAACTACATAAAATAAATTTCCCTGTGTGTTTTTCCTTCTAATTATAAGCAATTATAATTTACACAAACAATCTATGAGAACATTCACATTGTGAACACTTGACACAAAATGGAAATACCTTGTCGAGTGGAAGTTTTTCATCAGTATGAACCCCACCAATCCACTTGCTACCCTAGAGAGAGCCATCGCACAAGGATCCTGTTGCCTATGTACCCTTTGTGATGGATTTCTATGCACTTAAAATCAGATTTACATACACACATACATACTTTTATTACGTGCTTTATATCTACATAAACATGCACCAGAAAGAGAGCAAATTACTTCAGTAAGCAACCAGTGTACCTCTCTCCATATCTTTATATATGTGGATATGTATATGGATAAATATAAATGTTTGTCCTGAAAAAGCCCAGCCATTGTAAATATAATGAGAACAGTTCGTGTGATATAAATGTAACCTGATAGCCAAGGAGAGTAGATAGGAATGTGCACGTGTGAACAATGACAACTTCACTGTACTAGTCAGACTAGTCAGTGGGGGTGGTAGATGCCATCAAATGAGCATGTGTACTGTGTGGCCATCGCATTCAATGACTGAGCGAGTAGAGCAATGAATCTACATCAAATTTTGCATTAAGCTTGAACATTCCTTCACAGAAACTATTCAGATGATTCAGAAAGCTGCAGCTATGGGCAACTGTGACTGGCAGCTTCATCAGGAGAACGCATCTGCTCATTCATGATGTCTAGTGCACAGTTTTTTGGTGAAACAACCAACCACCCAGGCGACTCAGCCCCTCTACAGCCCAGATTTGATGTCCTGTGACCTCTGGCTTTCCCCAAAACTAAAGTCACCTTTGAAAGGGAAAAGATTTCAGACCACGGATGAGAATCAGGAAAATACAGTGGGGCAGCTGGTGACAATTGGGAGAACTATGTGAGGTCCCAAGGTGCCTAATTTGAAGGGGACTGAGGCATCACTGTCTTATGTACAAAGTTTCTTGTATCTTCTTCAATAAATGTCTCTATTTTTCATGTTACATGGCTGGATATCTTCTGGGCAGTCCTTGTATATTAAAAATCACTGAATTATATATATTTAAAAGATGAGTTTTAATGTATGCGAATTGCATCTATTTTTAAATGTTTATCAAATTTCATCATGAGAAAAGCAGTATGTAAAAGTATGTTTAAGCACATTAGAATCCTAATATTGCACTCCTCTCCAAAGAATAAAAATGCAAAAACCACGAAGAAAAAGAAAAACTATTAGGTATTTATTATCCTTTAGAGAGGACACAATAGAAATATTTCCTTTAAAGAAGACACTGTGTTTTATCTTTTTATTTCCTGCAAAGCATTAGGGATTGACTAAACTATAACAGATATTGAATTCATATATGCTAATAAAGTCATATCAGTGAATTACAGGGCTAACTTTTATAAGCAGCCACATCTTCATGTAATTTTGGTCCTGCTACTTAATAGCCTGGTGATTTGGGGGAAGGTTTCTATATCTGTCTAGACCTGAAAAAACTGGATGATTACAATAACTATTTCAGAGACTTTTAGTAAAGATGATATGTGATAAGGTATGTAAATCACTCATTGTAATGTCTGCTATAGAAATACTCAATAAATAGTATCTATGTATTTATCACCACTATTATAAGTAGTAATGTTGAGTTTTATTGAATTAACTATCATCCTTCATGAATTATAAACAAAAAACAACAGCTCTTAGAGAGGATGCAGATAAAAGGGAATCCTTGTACACTATTGGTGAAATGCAAATTAGTACAACCACTATGAAAAACAGCATGGAGATTCCTCAAAAAATTAAGAATAGAACTACCATATAATCCAATCATTCCACTTCTGAGTATTTATCCAGAGAATGCAAAAAAAACACTTATTTTGAAAAGATATATGTATGTAGCACTATATTTACTGCAGTATTATTTACACTAGCCAAGATATGGATATAATCTAAGTGTCCACTGATGGATGAGTGGATTAAGAAGATATATACATACAATGGAACACTACTCAACCATAAAAAGTGATATCCTGCCTTTTGTGACAGCACGCATGCACCTGTACAGTATTATGTTAGTGAAATAATTCAGGCTGGAAACAAATATATGATTTCACTCATGTGTGGCATATTTGAAAAAATAACAAGATATGGACAAACAAAAACCAAAAGCTCGTAGAGGTAGACAGTAGATGGTAGTTACCAGAGGGGAAGGGGGATGGAGGGAAAGCAACACAGGTAAAGGGGATACCTGTATGGTGACAGATGGAAACTAGACTTTTGGTGGTGAGCACTATATAGTTTGTACAAATGTTGAATTAAAATATTGCCTATCTGAAACATACAACATGTTATAAATCAATGTTACTTCAATTGAAAAAAAGGTAACACAAAAAATTGAAAGCCTACTAAGGCTTTTATTGTGTTGGTTGGCCAGCTGTATACCTCCTTATCAACATTCACTTAGCCAGTTAGTCTATAAATATTTATTGAGCAGTATGTAAATTAACTTCTGGGAAAAGTCAAGTGTCTGTGACCTATTTCTGGCATCAATTTTGGCTCTGTGCCTATGTGTCCTGACTGCAGGCACTCTAAGCCAGCGTCTCTGTGCCCAGTGATATGAGCTTTATGGTTTGCTCTGTCTCCAACTTTGATCTAGTTGTTGTTCAGCCCCCTGGTTTATATGCCAGTCTGCCTTATCACCAGCTCCAGGATTTATGGCCTTTGATTTGCAGTTTACATTAATGAACTGATCTGAAGTTCAAATCAGGTGTGAAACCTCTTGCTCCAGTCATCTCTACTCCTTTGATGTAAATCTTGGCAACCCAACTCTATTTATTCTCCTACTGGCTAAATTTGCTTCAACACTAGGCAATAAAGTTAATCCTGTAATCCCAAATTCTTTCTAAAACACCATACTGTCACCTTGAATTTTGTCTTCTTAAGGTAAATAGTTTAAAAATATATGTCTCATTTTCTTACTAATTTCTGTGTGATAGTAGTATGTAATTTACTAACCTTGATCTCCTTTCCTTCCTTCCTTCCAGTCATACATCCACCACTCTGTATCTATCTATCTATCTATCTATCTATCTATCTATCTATCTATCTATTCATCTATCTATATACACTGCTACCTACTTACTATTTAAACTGAGAAGTTGACTTCCCTAAAAACACCCCAGTCAGGAGCAGCAGAAAGTGTTCAGGGTTCAGTAGCCCAACAGTTGATTTCATCTCATGTGCATTTTCCTCTGTTTCATACATTTCATAGCTTCAGCGAGAAGAAGGGTCTATATTCAGATATTATATTCAACACTTTGCCATTTAAATTCATCATAGGAGTTCATTAACCAAATAATTTCAGTCAGAAACCAAGTGTTTTTCCTTCCTTCCTTCCTTCATCTTTCTAGTCATTTGAATTTAGCATTTGATTTTAAAGACATTGGTTATGGAAACTAAGTAGAAACAAATATTAGTAATATTTAGTATTACTGAGAAATATCTGATAGGAAAAGATTACTATATATTTTTACAACTTAAATCTATACCAACATCTACAGCATAGTGAACATAGTCAGTAATATTGTAATAATTATGTATGATACAGGTGGGTACTAGATTTATCAGAGGGAATCACTTTTTAAGTTATATAAATATCTAACCACTATCAGTATATATCTGAAACTAATATAATATTGAATGTCAACTGTAATTGCAGAGAAATTACACCAATATCTTTTACCTATTTTGATTGGCCTGGGACAGGGAGAGAGAGAAAAACAAAAAAGATATCTGATTAAACATTCCTTTAAAATAACATTTTAATTTAATGCTATATAATATGTTATATTATATATGCTGTTCTTTATATAATTGCTGAAGCCTACTATGGACAAGATAGAATAAATAAATAAAATCCTGTCTTCGAAATGTCTAAGTGCACAGAGCTGGTACATCTATTTCCATGGGTCAGTTTAAGTTGACTTAGGTGAGTCTCTTCATGGCTCTGGTTCCTGAGGTTCCTGACCTGCTCTGGCTACAGGCAGGCATTTTATACCCATTTCTACCATTCTGGCTTAACTGTCTTAACACTGCCTCATTTCATTCCTGAACAGAGCTTCCTAAACATTCCCATCTCCTTGTTTCCTCAATCTAAATGTAATCAAAATCAGTAGCAAAGAACTAGTGGTGGAAAGAAGGGAAAGGGACTAGACAGAGGACATGTATGAATGACCCACGGACATGGACAACAGTGTGGGAATCAACTATGGGAATGGGGGGTGGGATGGGCAGAGGAGGGCAAAGCAGGAAAAATGGGGACAACTGTAATAGAACAACAATAAAAATGATTAATAAAAAAGAGAACTAAAGGCAATTGTGAAACATAACTAACTTGTTTTCTCTACAGTGTGCTCACATGTCAACAGTGCTAACTCTTGTGTCCTGCAGGGTCAAGGAGAAGTGTTGTCAATGGATCGCTCTTGCTTGGGTACCCCTGCCCCATGAAGCCGACATTAGTCAGGCTTGTTTACCTGGTGAAAGATAAGTGCACACTCAAGTTGCTTCAGTAAAGAGGATTTGGGGACAAGTATGTGGAGAAGTAGACAAAAAAAAAAAAAGCTCAGGACAAATGTACATAGACTTAGAGAAAACAGAGAGTAATGGCTTGATTAACATGAAACAAGCTGCCGAGTTTCAACAGCAGCTCTATTACTAATAATTTCCTTATAAGCAATTATTTGTTGATTTCTAAGTCCTGGAATCTCCTTTTGCACTTGGCTTTGACAGTTCCCTGGAGAAGATCAGACTAGCCCGGACTACCATCACCCTGCAGTAACGCAGGTCTGGCGGAGTGTTCCCAGTATGAGCCTCCACGTAGTTCCTGAGCAGCCCATGGGTGCTGGTCTGGTCCACTCTGGTCAGGAGGGTGGTACAAAACCTGGTGACCTAGGAGCAAGAAACCTTTCTCAAGGAGTATAGGTACCGAGCCGACTTCCTATGGCACATGTTCAAAAATGATCTCAAGAAAAGTGACAGTATCCAGGAGAGGGATTTCAAATTTGTAGCACTGTTATTAGAAATGGCTTATGCTCCAATTTTAATTAAGGATCCCAAAGCAGTCCATTGGAAAATCTATAATATAGGTATGAAACAATTTAGGCATCTTTCCTTCTGTGATCTGTCCAATTCTCCTTTGGGATTCTAGAATATGATGTTCAAGTTTTATTCTTAGCTAATGATCTCTCAGAACACATAAAAAAGATGGCTTACAATGAATTTTCTAATAACTATCCAAGAAGTACAGTAAAAGCTTCAGGCAAAATTATATACAGCTAGGTTATTTTAGGGGTTAGGGACTCCAGAAAAGAAATATGGGATTGTAGATACAGATGGAAGTGCACCCACATTGGGTGGTATTGGTGGGTCCGTTCCATACACCTCCTTCCTTTTCTGCACCGTCATCCTTCGGCTCTATTTCTAGGTCCTACGGTTTTGGGGTTATCCACCTATGATCTTGTAACTGTTTATCTCACTGGGATTCTCAACCCTTTGATGTAAAATATAGAAGGTACAAAGAAAATTTGATTGGGATACCAGCAGGCAGTTGATTCTCCAACTTTGTTCATGTAAAAACAAAAATCAAAGCAAAGAACAAACCATAATTTCTTATCTCACTGGATAATAAAAAGTGAATATGATAGGTCATTTCTAAATAGACATGTTTTCTGTCTAATCAAAACTCTACAGTTTAACTCTGTTAGAAATAGGAATACCTTGGAAATTTTTGTTTAACATAATAAACTGAGATGGAATCCTTCATTATGCAGTTTCACTCCTTAACGATCTATTTTTTTCCCTCCAATTATGCAAAAGTGTGTCCAGAATTAACTCATTTCAATTAGTGGCCTGTCAACTCAGGGAGGCCTATTTAAAACAAATTAATTCTAGACATGCACTTGATAATGTAAAGCCACATGTAAATTCATATCATAAGACAGAAATAGAAAAACCTGGCCATCCTTTAGAGCATACGTAAGTGAGTCTGAAACCAGGAATTTATTCTTAACCTGCCCCATTTTGATTCACAGAATGAGTGAGAGAGAGAGAGTCACAATGAAAAGATGTTTAAAGCTTTTAAATCAAGTCAACTAAGGCAGAGTTTCTGAAACTTTAACATAAATGTGAATCACCTGAGGGTCTTCTTAAAATGCAGAGGCTGATTCAGCAGATAGGATGAGCCAGGTGAGGCCAATGATGCTGTCTTCCAGAAAACAGCACAAGGTCTCTGGTATTAGAATCCATGGAACTAAAAGATCAGGGTCCATGGTAGTAATCTTATGATGGTACTTTGATAGAGAGAGTGTAGTAAGTAAAAGAGTGTCACTTTCTGCACTGTGTCACCACAGACTGAACAGCTTTGTAATAACACAGGTTGCAGCCCCACGGCCTCCCTGTGCCTCCTGCAGCAGTGGCAGGACAGCTGGCAGACACTGAGAAAGGCCCCCAGGAGGAGCAGCAGGCCACCGTACTGGGTCACATAGACTTCAATCTTCATTCTGTAATTTCCTAGCACTGTGACCATGCGCAACTCACATAAATACTTTAAGACCCAATAACATTACGACAGAGGGATAATTAACTTACTCATTGACAAGTGAGGGTTAAATGAGAAAACGTGAAATATCCGGCACATGGATGTGCATTTTTTATTTTCTCTGTGGGCTCTAATTTCTTCATCTGTAAAATAGAGATAGTATTATAATTGTTCCCTGTTTCACAAAGTTGTAGTGAGAATCAAATTAACTAATGGACATGAAATGAGCATTCTCCTTAGACTGGTAATTTCCTATGTTCCTGAGGAGGAAGATGGGAAACTCTCTTTTACAGTCCTCCTTGTAGCTAGCTTTTTCTGCTTCAACTAGGTAGGATGGGTGCTAATGCTTGCAAACAGGAACTCTGACTAGTATCAAGTATATTGCATTTTGGAAGCCACATATTGTGACAAAATGAACATGTTCTGAATCAAATATTTGAAAATTTTGGACAAACTTCAGGAAGTCTATCAAAACCTGGTTCAGTTAAATCTCCTCATCAATTCCCCTCAATGTAAAGTAACATTATACATCTGAGAGAGACCCAAGATATCTTACTAAGTATTTATGACAATAGTGTAAATATATTTTTAAAAATTGGGTTACCTATCTTCTTTTTACACCAGTATAATCTATCTATCTATCTATCTATCTAGATAGACAGATATATAGATAGACAGATAGAAGATATCTATCTTCTAGATAGAACCAAGATTTACATGTAAAAAATGAATTAATAAAAATATCTTAGAAGAATGTGTTTATTTTGAAATAAATCCTACAATGGAGAGGCAAAGAAGTTTGGACAGACTAGCTAAACACAACAAAGTAATGATTGATAGTGGTGATTTCACTGAAAATCAGAATGGAATTTTTTATTTCTTTTACTGAAATTTCATTGTTAGAATATAGGAATGTAATGGACTTTTATATATTGGTTTCCTATTCTGCAACTTTATTTGTTTATTGTTTCTAATAGTGTGATGGTAAAGTCTTTAGGGTTGTCGTCTGCAAAAAGAGGCAGTTCTACTTCTTCATTCTCAATTTGGATGCCTTTTATTTCTCCCTCCTGAATGCTGTGGCTAGGGTTTCCAGTCCCATGTTGAATAACAGTGATAGGAGTGGACATCCCTATCTTGTTTCTAACATTGAAGAAAAGCTTTCAGTTTTTAACCATTGAATGTAATATTAGGTGAGGGTCTGACATCTACAATCTTTATTACATTGCGGTACTTTAATTTCATAACCATTTCGTTGAGTGTTTTAAATATAAATGGATGTTGTACCTTGTCAATGCTTTTTCTGCATCTATTAATTATGATCATATAATTTTATCTTTTATTTTTGTTATTATGGTATGTTACATTGATTGATTTACATATGGTGCATCATCCTTGTGCCCTTGGAATGAACCCTACTTGATTGTGATGTATTATTTTTAATGTATTGTTGTATTCAATTTGCTAGTATTTCATTTAGGAGTTTTGCACCTGTATTCATCAGAGATATTGGTCTGCAGTTTTCTTTTTTGTGTGCTATTCTTGTCAAAAAAAAAAATCACCAGCAGCAAAGTCAAAAGACAAATAAAAAACTGAAAACAATTTTTCAACACATATCAAAAATGTCTAATTTCTGAAAAATCTCATATAAAAATAAGGAAGAAAAAAACCAATAGCCTAATAAGATACTGAATTTGAACTATTTCAACAACAAAAAAGTAGTTCAAACAGTATTTTAACATAGAGAAAATAACCAAACTTATGTGAGCTAGGTAAATAAATGTATATGACAGTTATAAGGTACCATTTTTATATATCCAATCAAATAATTTGACAACAGCTTGTTTTGAGGGGGGCAAAGAAAATTAGTACTCTCAAACATTGTTGGTAGGAGTGTAAGTTGTTGCTAATTCTATGAAGAAATACTAGCCAAAACAATTAAATTATTAAATGTATATGCATTCAGGGTCCAAATTTTAGGAATTCATGCCCAAATAAGATACTAGTGAACCAAAAATAATATCCATAACACCATTTATTGCAACATTGCTTAATTTAGGAAAAGATTAGAAAACCTATATTGATGAGGAACTGGTTAAATAAATCACAGTAACTCCATGCAGTGAAATGGGGTCAACTTCAGGGTTGGGGTTATGGTCAATGTGAATGCTGAGATAGAATTGTCAAGACAGCTTAAGTAAAAACGTCAAGATATGAACAGTGCTTGATATCATTACAGATTTCAGTAGGTGATACTTAGTTTAAGACATGTGCTTTGTGCATATAGAAAGTCTTTGTGGGAACACAGAAGACACTTCTAACCATGGAAGGCAAGCAGCTGATTGACAGACCAAAAGCAGTCTGACATTTTAGGACATAAATGTCTGTATTTTGACTTTTGTACAATGGAAATGCATTATTTCTTCAAAATTGGTTAATGACAAATAAATTAGACAACAGAATAACAAACAGACTTCTGGTACTGCAGTTGTATGTGACTTCCCTGAATTAAGGATATTAGAAGCAGAGCCAGGGGTAGACCTGGGTTTGAAAACAAGACTTTCTGACTCCAAGGTCAGATTTTTTTTCATGATATTACATTCATGTTTAAAAAAATTCTCCAGGGGTAACAGAAGTAACTTAAGTAATGGAACGTTACCTTAATGTGAACACTATTACATCTTACATAGTGTGAAAAAACAAACTGTATTCTTCCAGAGGATAACCAAAAGAACCACAAAGCCCTGTACATCAGGAACTTATTGATTTACCCAACTGAAACTTAACACCGGGTACCTTGTACATTGATTTCTCAGAAGAATGCTTTGAAATGCATCTGCTCATCTCCTCCTGCTGAGTCTGTAGACTTGCTGTTAAAATCAGCACATCGTTTTGAATAAAGCTCCACTGAGAGCCAATTAGGTTTAAGTTTGGGTTAAAACTGAATGACCAGGAATCTATATTACATGATGTTAACAAGCATTAACTTGAAGTTATTATAACTAGCAATTTACAACCTGAACGAATCGCAGTTCAAGAATTGCCCATCTGCAATGCCCTACAAGAAGTTCACACTCCTCTTGCTACAACAGGACCCCTGCTAAGATGTTCTTTTTAAACTAAAAATATTTAAACCATGAAAAGCTCAGTAGAATCCCTAGTTTGTTATCCTTAATTCTGTACTACACAGCAGTTTGCAGGATTCAAAAGGCACCTGTCAATTTTAGATGAAGAACAAATTGAAAACAACTTAGAGACTTTATTTTTTTCTATGTCGCTTAAGTGCATTATGACTCCAAAGTATTTTTTTTCTAGTAAATTTTTCAAATGTCCTGGTAAATTAGGTTATTGCCTACCTGGTTACCTCTATAATAACAATGATTTACACTGAATGATATTGTAAGTATAATACAAGATACTATATAAAAGTATTTTTGACTTTTATATTCCCAAGATCTTAATTGTACCATCCAGTGCCAAAGTAGGATGAATTCCACCCCAGGGGGTCTAGTGGGGACCCATACAGTTGTGTGAGGAGAACTGAGCTTCTCTCAGATAGAGGATTTGGGGAGGGCAGAGGGAGAAAAACCTCTTGAGAAAGGAGAAGTAGCCAGATATTTATTCAAAGGTACATTTTAAACCAGAAGAGATATTATAATATCTTAAACTCACCACTAGAGATAAGATCAGCTTATTTCCAATCATTAAAGAAAATAACATCATTTTTGCATTGCACACTCATAGTGTGCAAAGTTTAAAGCTAGCATATGTGTTTTAAAACACACAACAATCCTTTTTTTAAGCAGATACATTATGGCAAGGTATAAGTTAAGGCCAATGTTGGTTTGCAAGTGATGGAAAACCCAAAATAAGTGGCTCAAACATGATGGAAACTAAGTTCACTCTCAGGCAAATAAAATCCTATAGAAACAATGCAAGAAGAATATAATGATGGCATGATAAATTTTAGGAACTCACAAACCTGTACCTTGTTCTTTGTCCATTTTTAGCACTGGTTTCTACCCATGATCTATGGTGGCCTCTCAAAGGCAGGAAGAAAAATGAGATGACTGCTCAGGCTCCAGCCATTATAACTGCATTCCCTCAAAAAAGGAAAAAGGAAAGAGATGATCCCACTCACTAAGACGCATCCTGGAAGTTGCACGTAGTATTTCTAGTTTCATTTCATTGGAAAGAATTTGGTTGTCTGGCTTTTGATCTGGCTCAAAGAAAGGCCAAGCAGCCAGCTAAAGATTGAGACTGTGTTCTCCAGAAATAAACATTAAGCAAAATGTAACCATTACAACTGTGGTTTCTCAATTTAGCAATGAAGAAATGACATGAAGTGTACTGGTGATGTGGTATTTCTTGAAAGTGTCTTAGATTGCCTTTAAGATTTTCTTCTCAGCTGCTGAAAACAATTCCCCAGGCTTAGTTGGTAGTGGTCATTCCCAAAAATAACTATTTGCTTCATCACTATCAAATGTGTACCTTGCTCCTCTGTTTCTATAACTTTTTGCATAGAATTTTCATTTTAATGTCAAATGAGAATAAACCATTTTTTAAAAGAAATTGAAAAGGCAGCCAAACTCAAAGTGTGTAGTATGAAATAGCTCACACATCAAAAGAAATGATGACAAACATCTCTGACCAAGTTTTCACATATAGAGTTTGTGTTTTGGGGGAGGCTTACATGTGTTTGTATGCGTGGCAGGGTGTGAGTATGGTTGCAATAGTGTTTGTGGGGACGTGTGCTTGTGGGTGGGTCTGGGCAGGTTGTGTGGGTGTGTGTATGGATGTTCATGTGAACAAGATGTGTTAGTTTCTGTTTGTGCCTGGGGGCACTTATGTGGGTACATAGGTATGTGAATGTATGTGCCTGTGTCTGAATATGTTTGTTGGGGCAAGATTGTGTGTGGAGCAGTGTTTGTATTATGTGGTGTGGTGCATATCAGTGTGTGAGGGGCTGAATGAGCGCATGGGGTGTGGAGTGTGTATATTTGTGTGTGGGTTTATATGTTTAGGTGGGTAAGGATATGTGTTGTTGTGGGTGTGGAGAGTGGCAGAGGGGGCTGGGTTAAACACAAAGGACTTCAGGTGATGGAAGTGGAAGGAAAAACCATGTTCAAGAGCATCAAAGTGACTGAGCAGAATGCCCCAGTCAGGCTGAAGGATGGTGACATACAGGAAAGAGGAAAGTGACTTGACCAGTGATGGGGGGGCAGGAAGTTGATAATGAGGGGCTCCACTGTCTGTTGCCGAAGACTCTGTTCTCCTGGGCTAAACTTAACTTATTCCTGCAGTTTGGGGGAAAGGGAAAGGAAAGAGATTTTCCATCCATCTTCTTGATTTCTCCCTTTGTCAACTTGTTCATTGACACGTTGGTTTGGAGAAAGTGAAAGGGCACTCCTTCCCAGGCCAAAAGACAAAGTAAAGATGCTAGAGAAAGAGCTGTGACTGTGGAACCAAGGTCCCAGAGGTGGCTTGAGAGTACAGATCAGAAGCAAAAGGAGACAGATAAAATGGTCACTTATATATTATTTGTTTTGTGCCTGGAAACATTTGCCAAATGAACACTCTTTCCTCAGTGAGCTAAGGAATAAAGTCATGTGTTGATGTTCCAGACAGGTTAAATAATTTGGGTTTAAAAATTACTAACACTTGTAAACAATTTAGTCAATAAAACAGTAAGTTAATTGGGGATAAACAAATCCCTTAAGTCTAAGGTATACATATTTTTAGAGTGATTTCACTTGTCTATGTCGCATGCTTGATTTCTGCTTCAGTAGGTCTCAGGTGGGCTCTGGAACTGGCATTTTTGTGTAGAACATGGATGCACTTTTGGACAGTTTGCACCAAGTATGGAGTGACATTGAGAGATGACCGCAGATTACCAATTGTGGGAGGCTGAGAGATGTCTCCCGAGGTGTCCGTGCCTTAATCTCTAGAAACTATGAATGTTTCTTACATGGTAAGAGGGACTATTCAGGTGTGACTAAATTAAGTGCCTTGAGATCTGGAGAATAGCCTGGATTGTCCAGGTGAATCTAATATAATCACGAGGGTACTTATCAGAGAGAACAGGAAGCTCAGAGTCAGTAGAGGGTGATGTGATGAGGAAGCAAGAAGTTGGAGGGATGCAAGGAAGGGGCCACGCATTCGGGTTCTCCCCTCAGAGCTTCCAGAATGAACCAGCTCTGATAACCCCCAGGGAGACTGCCTTTGGACTTCCAACCTCTACCAGTCTCAGATAGATGAAAAAAATCATACTGTTCAAGCTATTAAGTTTGCCAAGAAATGCACTGAACATACATTTTAGTGAAGTCTGCTGTAAATTTATTTAAATCTTCATTTAAATAAATAAAATCCATTTAGGATCAATAAGTGATAAAGCAAAAGACAACTAGCCTTGCCCAGAGTTAAAGATGATACGAACAGGCAGGCGGTGATCCGTAGAGTATGTGAGAAGGTGCAAATACGACTAGGATTTAAAGGGTAAAGAGAAAAGAAGCCTGGATGGGCTGACAGTCTGGTAGATGAACATGAAGCTGAGGAACCTCTGAGGACATGTAGGTGAAGGGCAGGATCTGTGGATGGGAGACGGCGCACAGAGGGAAATTTTAAGAGAGGGATATTGGCAAAGTTTGACATATCAAATTATTTTTGAAATGCATTAGCTAACCACTCACTACAGACCTAGCTCTGTAATTGCTGAAGTAAAAAGAAGTGGGACTCATGAACAGTTTGCTAGCATCCACATCCTTTGTCTATTTAGACAAATTCAATGAGTCAGACACAGATTTGGAACCCAATGATGGGAGTTACATATGCCTTCTGCTGTAGCAGACTGTGGATTTTACTATGGCAGTTTTATTCCAGGGAAAAAAAAGCACTTTAAATACAAGTCAAATATGTTCTAGGAAATCTACAGAAAAAATACCACATAAAGAACAATATAGATTCACAGAAATGGTATAGCAGGAAAGTTCTTCTTAGACTGTTTGATCTATCTTCCTCGTTTAGCAAAAAATAAATAAATAAACAGGTCCAGATGAGACAAATATGTTATCTAATGCACATAGCAAGTAAGTAGCAGAAAATATAAAACCAGGAATCCCATATGACCAATGACCATACTACATGTCAATTAATGAACTTGAAAAAGAAAACATTGCCTAATTGACTAACTACCAAGGGTGAATGTCATTCATAGAAACTGATAGACAAAACACTCCTATCTGGTCCTAGGATTTCCTCAAATTAAAAAAAAAATACATGAATTAAATTACTTCTCTGTGCCAGACACATTGCCGATAATACAGAAATAAACAGGACACCCTGCTATGTTGGAAAAGTAGACATATCCGTAGACTTCCCTACATATACGGGTATTCTAACTTTACTCTAAGTAATGTCCAGTGCTGGACATTAAGCATTTCTCAAAATGTCTGGCATATCAGTGAAAAAGAATACCTTGAATTATTTGAATAAACAGGAACAAGGAGAATTTTGGTGAAAAGTTGCAAAACATCCTAAAAGGAAAGGGAGTCAGAGAGAAGGTTGGTTGAAGAATAATGCAGTTACCTCTTACAGAATCATGTCTCTCTTGCCATATATATTCCAACCAGGTCCAATGGCTTAATATGATAGGGAAAATTATCTCTAAGAAAAATTAATTAACATGCTTCTAGATATTTTGTTCAACATCATGAAAAAAGTCAAAAATGCTTCAACACTTGACCCCAGGAAGGAGGCCCCACCTTCCCCACTGTCACATAAACAGAGTGTATTCAGCACATTGGCCACCAGCAGTGAGCACAGGGCATTTGCAGCCTCCCGGGCTAGGGTGAGGAAGGTCTCTGTCACTCAGGAGCAGCACCCTGGGCAGCTTGCTGGGGGAACATGGGCAGTGGTGTGGAAAGAGCTTGCAGCTTCCCAAGCAAAGATATTCATCAAATAGGACCAGAACAGGGAAAGAAGAAAATGACAAAGCTGCTCAGTGGCAAAAGTCACTGTGGAGATCCTCAAAATCCTCTGAAGGATTTAAAAGCCTAGAGAAGCTGCGTTAGTGGATGAAATGCAATTCAAAGATATGCTATTTTAAAGTTAGCCTGACTCTTATTATCTCCCACAGTTAGTATTACCTAGGAAAATGTGGGCTTCACATATGCAGGTAGCTGAAGAGATAGAAACAGACAAATACTAGAGTGTAATACATGCTGTGGTAGGAAATTATACAAGCTATGGAAAATTCAGACACACATGCAGTCACACAAGTGGCCAAGTATGGATCATAAAGACTGGTGAATTTTATGTTTTAAACAATTTCTTCTTGCATTTTCTCAAAATACACATATCTCAGATGAGACTCAGCCTTTCTACTTATGGCAAGAATAATAGAAAATTAAAATTTTATAAAAGCATGTGGCCCGTGTCAAATTATAATGACTTTACCTGTAATAAAGGGTCTATTAATATGGATGAGTTAAAAATGATCTAGTTAATCGGTTTGAGACATGATGAAAATCTATCAGAGCAGAAAAAGAACTAAAAGTCTATCCTTTCAAAAGTCAAGAACAATTAAATCCTCATAAGAAAAATGTCAAAGGGAATTTCACAAATGTGGGCAAGTGAAGATGAGGAGGCTGAAAGACATCGCTCAGTCGATTCCCTGCCATCAGGAGATTGCTTCTTGTGATGGGGGTGGAGCTGCATGCCTGCTGAGTCTTCTCCTGGACACAAGTACTAAAGGGACAAAAGCCTTTGTTTTCTCTAATTCCAATATCATCTCCCAAGGGTATGCCAAGGGTATGTGTGTACGTGTGTGTGCGCGTGCATATATATACACAAACGTATATATGTGTATATATACATATATGTGTGTGTATATATGTATATATGTATGTATATATACTTTGTTAACAAAAGACCAATTGTTCTGCTTGGAGCCTTGAGGTATTTTGTACATAAATCGATTATTTTTAAAACTGTTTGTTGGGACCCATTAGTGTATGTAGTAGTCAATTTGGTTTCCAGTCTGTATAAGAAAACAGACTAGACTAGACAGGAATAGGTGATATCAGAGCACCTCTTACCTAAAAAGGGTGCTCTGAAATTTTTGTTTCATTTCTGAGTGTGTACTCATTTGTACGAAATTAGTGTTAAATGTGTTTCTTATAGTGCATCAGGGTGAAAAAATGTTTAAGTGCATGGAATGAACAGGTGGGGCTCACATTCTCACTGTGCCCCAGACCACAGTTCCTACGGGTTCAGTACATCAGACAGAGGTTGGTGTGTGGAAGTAAGGTGATCACACCATTCTCCACAAACTGGTAGCACTCTTGTCATTTCCGGCCTCTCTGCCAATGTCATCATAAGGAATGGAACTTGATGGTGCCTCATTCCAAGTATTCTTGTCTGCACCAAGACTGCCTCTTGCCCATCCTCCAGACTAGCTTCAGTTTTCAGTACCTGTCTGTGTGCGCTTCAAGACAGCGCTTCTGTTTGTATCTCATTTCGACTTTCTTACACCATTTTCTTCAATGTATGTTCTTTCGTGTCTCGATATCGTCAACCACCTTCAACCTACTTACATCACAAGAATCTAATTCATGTTTTATAATAACAGTTTGAAAAACATTAAACATCAGTTGATGCAAGTATAATGTGCCTAGTACTGAGATGTGTGTTACAGGATATAATAAATACTGAATGTTTCACTGTCAGGAAGCATACAATCTAGAAGAAGAGGGATTGATTGATGAGATCTTTAATCAATACAAGCCATTATGTAATTAAGGACTAAATTGTATGGGTGGTGTAGATAATAACTATAATAGTTCAGAGGAGAAATTGATGTGCAGAGACTAGAGAAGTTCAGGAACACTTTAGGTGAGTTAATGGAAGATTTTTTCTTATTCTGGACACTGGGGGGAAATAGGACAATGAGAGTTTTGTTGACTCGAAAGTGAGAAGGATGATGATAACCTTAAGAGCATGGGAGACCTTCAAAGGCAGGCCTGCCTGGCTGTGACTTCCCCTGGAAGAGCCCTGGGCAGGCAGGGCAATACCTGGGGGATTCAGGAGGGTGGAAGGAAGGCTGTGGAACCAAAGGTGAGAGTGAGTTAAAGATAATCCAATGCATGTGAAACTTTCTCCAGCCCAGCTCATAGTAATTGATACTCAAGCAAAAAGTGGAGAAAGGTCGTAAATGAAGAAGTGGGTTGAGGGAATTGTTTGCTTTTTAGAAAGAGAGGATGCTACAGATTACTTCAAAAGACTATCAGTGACATGTCCTGGTGACTTCTATCCTTTTAGCTAAACACTGCATGGAGTTTATGTACTCGGAAAGACTCTCTTCTTTATCACAAACTGCTTAGCTAAAGAAACAAAACTGGCACAAAGATAAAAGGACCTTTCTTCTTCTGCTTTTTAATCAACCTTTTACCTCTGTAAGAAGAGATCAAATAATTCAATAACATTTGGCTTAGTCTTCTGCTAACTATTGCTGTCTCTGAGGAACTAGGTTCAGTCATAAAGAAATGAATATATTCATAGGCTGAAAAGTTAGTTGTTGCAGTCCAGAGGTAGGCAGAACAGGGTGATAGATCAGCATCGTGTTGTCAGCAACGGCACAAGCTTTGTCACATTTTTTTTTTCTACCCACTCCAACTTGTGGTTTTCAACCTCACACTGCTCCAGGGTAAAACATTGCTGCTGGAGCTCCAGCCATCACGTCAGTGTTCAAACAGGACAGTGGGAAAGGAGAAGGGATCTTGCAAAAAAGCAAAGGCGAGGGCCAACAGCCTGAAGCAGATAATCTCTCAGTTTTCTTCCAGCTCTATGAGTCTAAAGGCATGGTGCCGAGTATTCTAATATTACTCCAGAGCCATTAAAACACCCTCTGTACTCCTAGTGCTGTGATAAAAACATAAATATTCTGTTAGAAGAAAACCTACAGCATATATGTACCTCGATGTTAGTATTCAGAAAACTATGGATTATATCATAATTATGATGATAATCAACATTGAAAAAGTTCTTAAATATGGATGAGTAAACTGAGGCTTAAAGAACCTGCTAATATCACACAGCTAGTAAATAATAGGATCAGAATTCAAATAAATCTGCTAGAAACAAATGCATTTAGTTTAATACATACTAAAAAGAGAGAATACTGTCATATATATTTTTAAAACTGCTTCCTTGAAACTTCCATAACTGGGACTGGGCTTGGCATGGCAGGAAGTTTATAGCTAGATCTCCACCTGTGACCTCAGGAACAGTATCCTTTTCCATCGCACTGGTTTGGTGAGACACCAAACATGGCAGCTCACCACAAAACCGACTGAACAAGGAACAGAACGCTTGCTTTAACATCTCCTACAGAAACCAAACTAGAACACCAGGCATTCCCTTTAACTAATAATCTTTCCCTTTCCAGAATGCCAAAAGAAGCTCTGAAATATCTATTAAGAAACATCGAGAGGCTCTACAGTGATTGGATCTGGCATTCATCAGATTAAAAAGAAAACAGCTATTTGGTTAATGAGGATGTTTTATAACATTAATAATGAATAATGAACATGAAGCTTAAAGCAGGAAAAGAGAAGTTCATTTGTCTTATTAAAACAAACCATAGTATCTTATATTTTTCATACAACCTTACATGAGGATTAAACTATTCCATTAGTATTCCATTAGCAAATAAGTTTAATGCTTTTATGCTAACTCACAGACATCATTTTCATTAAAGTTCATAATTATAGAGCCACGTAATCTTTCTATTATATTGTCCCAACAAAACAGTTTCCTCTTCAATCAGATGCTACTGAACAAAAAGCAGTTCTGAATAAAAGAAAGTGAGCCAGGTAACAGCCATCGATAGATTATGTAGGAAGAAACAATGACATTAACAGCCATCGATAGATTATGTAGGAAGAAACAATGACATTTTGATGGAAAAGTAAGCTAAATTGGAAAAAAAAGTAAAATGAACTAGTAAAAAAAAGAAAATATATACAGATAAAATAAGAGAGTGGAAATGTGGGGGCTAGGAGCAGAGAGAAGAGGAAGAGGAAAGAGAAGAAGAGGTGGAGGAAAAAAGAAAGAAGGAAGAAAGGGAGGAAAGAGGGAGGGAAGGGAGGAAATATAGGGGAGACATGATGATTTTAAATCAATCCCAAATTTAAAAAACTTGAAAGCGAGAGTTCATTGAAGAGTTGGAAAGCCTCACACCCTATCAATATTTCCCTCTTCTCATTAACGCTTCCTCCTCAGCTACTCACGTAAATGCAGCCATGTATCTGGTGTAGGACACTGGGATAGGGAAGCAACTCATGATGAATTGTATGATAAGGTTCTGACTGTAGTTCTGAAATAATCACTGTAAGCCATTGGATCAGTTACATGATCCCTGGGGGTCTTGCCTTGTGTGCCTTCCTTTCCTGTGCTTATAGAATTAATAAATATAAAGACTGGTTTTCACTTTAAGATTTTAAGTTATTTTTAATGTCTCTCTCTCTCTTCTCTTTCTTTATCTCTCTCCCTCCATCTCTATCTTTATTTCTAAATCTTAGAAAATTCTCACAAAGAGACAGACTTATCCTTGTGCGACACTCAGTCTTTGGGTACTGTGGATTAAAAAAATGGGGGGATTCTATTGAAATTACTCTCACAGGGCAATCTGATAACAAATCCCTAACTGGCCAGGTCATGCTGAGTAGTCATGCCCGGGGCAGGTAACTTCTTTAGTGAAAGACTTATCTTCACCTTAAAAAAGCCCTGCCCATTATTTCTGTGAATCTATGTTAGCATATCTTTGAAATACTTATTTTTAAACCCCTCCTTCACTCCCTGTTCAGGTCCTCTGTCTAAAGTGGACCACCCTCAGGCAAGCACACCATCTTAACTACCCTGTAATCCAGTCGTTGCTTTATCCCACCTTCATGTACTTTCCCTTATATTCCCTCTTAGATCTCAAATGCATAAAAGAAACTGCAAACTGTTATTCTATGAGCATCTGAGATCTTACTCTCAGCATGTCATCAGTTCTGCTCAAATAAACTCATAAAAATTCTCTACAGGTTTGGACTTTCTTACAATGACAGTTCCTATCTTAGGCGTTTATCACCCACCGCCACATGTTTGATTCAGAGCCTTCTGGCAGAGCATGCTGCATTAACTGGTCAGAATTGACTTAAAAAGTATGACTACGCAGGCGAGTTTGCCTTCAGCACCTCTCCATTCCTCTTTGCTGCTCACAAATATGCCTACTGTATCCTCTCACCTCCCCGCCCCCCCCCCCAAGTTCCTGCTGTGCCACACCTGTGGGACATCTTGTCCTTGATAGCACTTCTCTCAACTGGACTTTCTCAGGCCACTATTACTCCCATAGTACCCTGCTATTCACCAGTTGCTGAATGGCTGACATTGCACAGTCCAATAATGTCACCACTGTGAACGTTTTAGCAAGCTTCTAAATTAGCCCATCCTTGTATAGAGAAGTAGCATGAACACAAATAAACCCAGACTTGCACCCATCTTTGAATATTCAGGGGTTGTTCTGTTGGTACCAAAGAGTCATGGAGTCAAAGAGTCATTGAGAGTGAGGATGGAGGGTTTTTTTTTTTTTCCTGAAAAGAATCTATTACATAACCATCAGTCATTTCGGGAAGAGCTTAACATTGAACAAGAAATTGACAGGTAGGGAAGTGAGACTTAAGAAAAATTTTCTTTTCAAACTAAGGTTTGTTTGAATTCAAGGTATCGAAACTTTGGGGTTCTAATGAAAAGCGTTTGAGAGACCTTTTTAAAAAACCTATATGCTAAGTTTCTCTATTTTGAGAAGAATACTAAATGGATTTGCAATTTCCATAAAAGACTTCCAGAAAGCCCAGTCCTACCATTCACTTAAAATTATCTTCCAAGCTGTTCAGACATGTAGTCTAATATAAATTTATTCTATCAAATTAAGTTCATAGTCTACAATGAGTTTTTGTTAAAGTTCTTAGGCCAATTAACTGAACCAGAAAGCTTTCCAAATGTAGATTGCTAGGGGAATAGATTGTTCTATTAAACATGTGTTTTAGATGTCTCTAAATTATTTTACATTTAAATTTCTATGGCATTAGATATGATGTTTACTTTAAAACTTTCTTAAGTTATGGGAAGTAGGCATAATTTAACATTATTCCTAAGTCATTATTTATTACCTTCAATTTTAACATAATAATATTTGCAGGAGCTCTTGAAATATGTAGACTGTATCTCTCTGTAGGAAGTTGCCATATACATATTTTAAAAATCCCTTTGGACTATTTAACATTCTCTGTCTCCTTTCTTGCTATCAGGCATAATGTGATTTGCTCTATGTTTTGTCTTCTCGTAACCTATTTCAACTCTTCCAAATGATGCATTCTATCTATTGTAGTCTTGCAGACTTACTGGCAAGTAGTTATACTTGTGTTCAAATGGTACCGTGAGAAATTTTTGAGACATTGAATGAGGGCCATGCTTATTGATACATGCTTTAGAACTTCTATTTTTTGTTCACTCGTACATATTTCAGATTTTATTTTATTCCCGGACCTGTTTGAAGTCTGTATGTTTAAAATTGCCAGATGAAGGAATTCCAGTTTGTTAAGATGTCTAGAAGTCAAAAGATGGAAGCTTGCTGTGGGATCATTTCATGACAGATTGGATGGCTTTTGTCATTATTGCTAATAAGGCAAACATTCACTTTTATGTCATTGTCTGCCTGACAAATTGATAACTGCTTCTTTTGCTCTGTTCTTCATTATCTACTACCTTTCTCTTCCATCGAAATGTTTAATAGCTTTTACTCCCGCAGGCACTTGATTAAAAGTCATTGAGAATCATTCAATGAACAGCACACTGTCTGAGTACAATTAACTTTTAAAAATAAAGATAAAAGCCACAACCTGATTTTAATCTTGCACAGGACAAAGTAGTGTGTCAGGAGCAGAGAAGAACACTCATGTGCCTGTAAACAGATGGTCTCGGTAGCACAACTTCACTTTGGCTTTAGTGTTAAGTTTTGATTAATTAAGAGATTTTTGTTTAGACAATAAATTATCCCTCCCAAATTGCAGGTTAGGGTTTGAAACAGCTTTTTGATTATTTGTCTTTTTCAAAGTAGAGAGTCATTAAGATCCAAATTAACTGCTATATGTGGGATTTCTTTGTTTTGAAACTATTAAAAATGTATTTCCAGAGATGAATGGCCTGATCAGGGAGTCTGGGGCAAGTTAGTCAATGTTATTTGAGGATGCCCATGCTCTGTCACCTATCTCGAAGGAAGAATGGTCCTGTCCCAATAAGGTGACAACTAGGGGCATACAAATGAAAAAAGTCATGTAGGTTCTATAAGGCCCCTTTTCTCTGGTTATGTGCTGCGTGAACCACTGTCACCGGAGCGATGGTAAATCAAGCACTAAGTTCCTGGTGGGGGGGTAAATGATCAGTCCCATCTGCTCCCTCAGAGGAACGAGGTTACCACTGCTGCGGTTTAGCATCCTTTTCTGCTATACATCTTCACACCCAGACCAGATTGTTTGCCATTTCAACTAATGGCTTGACACCAGTGAACCAACAGCCAGACATTTGCTACAAATAGAGACAGGCTCAGAGAATGGCAAAGGAATGAGGAGTTAGTATATTCTCCTAAGTAAGCCTGTATATATAGCCTTCCATGCCTAGGGGATAGAGAGTTAAAAATTACAGTGTGGGAAAGACAATTCAGGCTGACTTATACATAAAACACATTTTAAGATGGATGACACTGAACAAAGAGCCTCAAATAACACTAAAGGCCTTTGCTGGCCTTCAAAGGGCAGCAGAAGGGCAAGAAAGCTGTGACTTGAAAGTATTATGTTCCTATAGTCATTTTTTCCCGGCCATTTTAGCCCATTGAAAATGTTCACACTTTATTTGTACAAAAGGCAGCATTTATGATTCCCATGACTTCTTTCTCTGATCTTGTTTTGTCCGGAAATAAAGCGTCCCTTATCTATAACCTATATCTTCATGAATAAGGTTTTCAGAAATACTAACCTGCTTCTGGGGTGGGATCTTGGAAGCGCTAACAGATTGCCAAGGAACTCTGAACTTCCTCAGCCCGGATGTCCACTACTGTGGCCCCAAAGACTTAAAAACATGGCTCCTGGTGCCAACGCCAGCCCTCGAGGGAACGGCATACCTGCTGGTGTGAGTTCAGGGCTCACGCTTCTTGGGACATTATTCCAAGCAGTTTTTATGTATTAACTCATTTAACCCAAGTTTAATTTCAAATACCAAATTCTTAATACTAGTTTCTATTTTTTTAGGAACCCTGCTTCTCTTTAATGATTAATACAAAGGGAGGGGGAGACCTCAATATTGACTTTCAGAGAGAGGAATGTTGTTGAATGTGTGTGCTTGTGGGGAAGGGGCAGCAGGTAGGTTTCGATCTGCCTGACTACAGAGTGGGATCCGGGTCGTGGGACAGACTGTGGTGCGCACTCTGGGTCGTAGAACAGCCTTGGAATCCGCGTTAGGAAAGCAACACGTAATGCCAGCTTTCTACCTGTGACTCTGTTTGTGGCCTGCAGGAAACCTGTTAATTGTATGGCTCTTAGACCCCTGACCTCCTGAATCTGAAAAATAGGAGCTGGTCTAAACTGTGTTTAAGGTTGCTTTCAGCTTTAGCATTTGGTAGTTATGATTTTAGCATGTGATGAATTTCTGAGTGAAGAACAAAGAATAATAAACAAGGGATTTTGCTGTAGAGCTGAAGACCTATGTGGAGAGTGTGAACAGCACCACTGAAGCATAGATGCGCATGTTATATTTGATTTTTCATTAGCCTTACTTAGGTAGCTAGTTTCTGGTTGCTCAGCAAGAACTAGAAGTCTCTAAGTAAATTTTAATCTAGTCAGTCTTTGAAATCAAACTAATTTTTCTTTCTGTACATTTATTATTTTGAGCCAAATGAAAATAAATTTTACTTAAAATTGTAGAATAAAATTATAAAAACTTCTTGGAGTCAATAATTATGATCACATTAGTGAAAAGAAGAGTTAAAAAATAAAACAGTCCACAAAATTTTGAGTTCAGAAAAAGCTTACATATTAAACATTGAGAGGTATGAGTATTGACATTAGCTCATTTCAGTGCAGCGGTGCCCAGCTTCAAAGGTTATTGTGAAGATTAAATGAGCTAATGCATTTGAAATGATACAAGATATTGGTTGAGGGTTTCTTCACTTCTAGGGTAGGAGCACATTTTTACATGGAGCTACAGCACTGATCTTATATATTTGAAATCCTAGTAAACCAAATATTAAACAGGCAGGGCCCCTAAGATATTGCCCTAAGTGAGGAAAAGTATTTTGCTCACACACTCTAATAACTGGCGTGTCCTTTACATTAACACGTTGCAAATGTCTTGTGAAAAGATATGTTCTCTCAAGCCTTCTTCTGAACTACTTGAATTATATAATCAGATGAATTCCATGAGACAGATAGTTGTAATGAATATTTGGGACTTTCATAGAAATTTAGAAAGGGGAAATTTAAAAACAACTTTTGGTAAGAAATGGTTAATGTGAAAAAGTTTGGTTTCTTGGAAACCAGAGAAAAAGACAGATGATGAAAGGACCTCCCAATGAGACTTGGGGGAATAATGGAGACAAATGGAATAAATGAACGGAGCCGAGATTTATGGAGGTTTCTGGTGGATGTTACAGCCTTTGAGGTTTTTTTGAACTGAGCTGAAGACTGGTTTGAAAACCTGTAAGACTTAGTGCTCCCAATTCTACCCTATTTTTTTTTTACCTTGTAACAACTTAGAGAAAGCAAAACAAAGGAATAAAAAGAATTATCTGGATATGTCTGAAATTCTTCATTTTCATTTATACCCAATATATAGCTGGTAGGCAGCCAGAAGTCCATATGAGCCAGTCAGATTACTTTCTTTATTTCACATAACTCTATAGCAAATTCTGTACAACTATTCTATTGATTGGCAGGCCAAACAAAACCTCGAACTTGTGGTGTCTCGCTCCTCTAGGACCTCACCTGACTTCAAGGAGATATCAGTAGTAGTGATGGTGGTTGTCTTGCCATAGAGTCACACAGCCTGCTGTGAAGATAGCCATCCCAGACTGCCTGCCCCCCAACCCCACCCCAAGGCCTACCCTGCGTCAGGCTTGGGCCAATCTTAGACTCTAGGACTCTGGTTTGCCTTCCTAAGCTCCTATTGCCTGTGGGCGTTTCTGCCTCCTCAGCAAAACTGCCAGGAAGAAAGTAATAGACTAATCCCCATAGGAGCCCCTCTATCAGCACTAGATGTCTCTTCCTGTTCTAGAAAAAAATAACCCCTTTAAGTTATTTCAAGGCAGTCTATCTATACTGGGAATTTCGTATTTTTTCCTAAGGTTTTGGAGGGGGCCAAAAAAGTGACCTTAACTTTCTATGTTGCCACTTGCTTTTCTCTAAGACAAAGAATTACAAGGCTATGTATCTGCTGAACTAGGGGAACAGCAAGGGGAAAGAAGAAACAAGAAAAAATTAATTATGCCTACACACATAGAAACGTAACGAGTCTAAACAACTTGAGGATAATACCAACTTCTATATACCAGTAGGTGGAGCTGTAAACTATCAAATAGCTACCGGATAAGGTTTTGGGAACAAAAATAAAGACTAAACATTATATAATATTACTATTTGCCATGCACAGGTCCAAAGGTTTTTAATGTATGGACTCAATATTCCAAACACCTTTTTAAGTGAGTAATGTTATTGTGCCCGTTTTATAGATGAGCAAGCCAAAGTTCAGGGCCGTGGAGTAACTTGTTCAATGTCAGACAGCTTAGAAGTGCAGACAGGCGCTCGACCTAGAGAGTGACCTCCAGAATCACACTCCTACAAGCAGAATACAAAGCTTCTTTATATCCCTCTCCATCTATAGTGAAGGGATCTCTCTTTCCTCCCTCTTTCCTCCGTCCTTCATTTTATAACCAGTAAAGAATTAAATACAAATCTTCAAGCCCTGTGCCATGTGTTGGCCTCAGATAGAATAGAAACAATCGTTACATTCTGCCTTTGCTTTTCTTGGCTCTCACAAGTGTTGTTTTAAATGAGCAGTCTCCTCTCATCTTTCTAACTTGCTTCATGCAGTTCCCTCTGCCCATAAGCCATCCACTGGTCTTCTTTATTCAAAAGATACTTGTCCTTCAAGTTCAGGTCCATACGTTGCACACTCCATAAAGGCAATCTCATCTCACTCTATGCAGGGGTCGGTATTTTCATCTTAGTTTTCTTATACTTCTGTTACACTGATGATCATTTTCTAAATGTAACGTACCTAATTGTGCGTCTGGTCCTACACAATGTACACTTCTTGAGGTAAAGGTTATCTCATGTCTTCACTTTGCATCCTAGTACCTCACACTGGCTTAACAACAATAGGTACTCAATGTGTTTTTAAATTTTTTTTAAATGAATGAGCCATTTTGCAGGGATCTGTGGGGAAGAAAGGGAAAAAAAGTAATCAGTGTCTCCTGCTGTTGGAATTGTTGAGCTTTGGAAGGGGTTTCTAGCACATGTTTTGAAATTTATACTCTTTTTGCCTTTTCCCAAATAGAAGCAGCTGTCCCCTACATTGAAGACAGAAACTTGGTCTGGAAAGTGACACTTGCTCTGCGTGTGCAGATGTCTCCAAGAACAGCTTGTGTGGGCGCAGATGCACCTGACAGCGAATATTAAAGGTTTGGCCTGCTTCATTTCTCGCTTTCACAGGGAATCATATTTAAATAAATTTTATCTCACCAAATAATGATCTCATCTCTACTTAGCTAAATACCACATTTTCTTGAACAGACTGCTTTCAGGGAATTGCTGACTGAGAAAGTGGTCGAGGATAAAGGGTCATAGAGTCTCTCCAAGCTCCATGCTTCCAATTGATCTCAAGA
This sequence comes from Anoura caudifer, assembly GCA_004027475.1. NCBI lineage: Eukaryota > Metazoa > Chordata > Mammalia > Chiroptera > Phyllostomidae > Anoura > Anoura caudifer. The sequence continues at coordinate 200,980 of PVKU01002795.1, forward strand.
GGCACCTTTTTTCAAAAAAAGTTTTATTTATCTGTCTTTAGAGGGGAAGGGAAGGAGAGAGAGAGGGAGAGAAATATCAATGCACGGTTGCCTCTCTTGTGTGCCTTGCCGGGAACTGGTCTGCAACCCAGGCATATACCCCTGACTGGGAATCAAACGGCAGTCCTGTAAGTTCATAGGCCCGAGCTCAATCCGCTGAGCTACACCAGCCAGGATTCAAGAAGCACCTTAATTAGGCAGCTTAAACCCAATTCTTCAGCTAGCTCCTGTTTACTTAGGAGGCGCTATTCAAGCAGGTCTAGCTAAGTTTTCCTCTGAATCAGAGAACTCAATAGACTAACTCATGTCCAAACGCTGTGATATATGCCTGCTTAATCTTTGGTTGTCCCAGCTTCCAGGGCACTCCACTTTGCTTTATTTTTTAGCTGAAAATGCTATGACTGTTTAATTGGAATAAAGTTTCTGATAGGCAATGACAATATTATCAGATTGCCCTCTGTGTTTAGAGACAGCTTCTATTCAAATCTCATGTCCACTCAAGGATCATTTCAAAACAGAAAAATCAGTAAGTACATTTTAATTACATAGGTTTCATTAGGGTTCACAAGGAGTAATTTCGGCATGTGCTCATTGTTAGGGTAAAAAAATAGAACCAGGTACATGAATACTGAGATTCTGGCCCTATTTTTAAAATATCACTTTGATTTTGATGTTTGTTCCATACTGACACAGTTCTTACTACAGACACCAATGAACCCCATAAAAAATCAAATGGGCATTGATCAGTCTAGATCTTACCTGATCTCCTAGTAGCAATCGATACTGTTAACCACTCTTTCCGCCTTGAAATACTTCCTCTTCTTGCTGCTCCCTGTGACGCCCCACTTACCCCCTATTCTTACGCTCTGAAACAGAGATGTAAAGAGATTTCAACATTTAAAGGTCTGAGAGCGGAGAATGAGACCACAGAGAGTATCAGAGGGAAACTCTTCTCTTCCTACTTTATTTCATCATGTCCATGGCTTTTTCATTTGCTCTTGATATGCAAATTACTCTCAGATTTATACATGCCCTTAGTCCTATAAGTCCTCTGAGGTCCAGATCCACATTTCTCCCCGCCTACTCAATTCCCTAATATATTGTCCAGCTCCCTCACATTCTGACAAAAGTGGGCGCGTGTTCTATGTCATCCATAAGTCTATACTCTGGCCTTCCTATCTTGCAAAACAAATTCACTAATTTGTGTGCAAACCAGAAAGCTAAGGAACATTTTAAACACCTCTCGGTCTTTATCTGCCCTTATTTAATTAAAATACGAAATTCTAATTTATTTTATGAACACCTCTGGAGTCTAATTACTTGGCTTTCCCTCATTTCCACACCCTAAAATGTTCCAGTCCTTTCCCACTCCCAACATCACACGGTCCTTTCATCAACCATTTTACACCGGGTCACCAGAATGACTTTTTAAAATTACAGATCTGATCAGGTGGCACCTCTAATTAAAACTCTCAAAGAATTCCTATTGCTCTGAGAAAATAGAGACCTAGATCCGCAAAATAGCCTGCCAGGCTTTGCTTGCTCTGGCCCCTGCCTCTCCCACCTCACCACATGCTTCCTTCCGGGATTCCTTGGTGGTTCAGCCGCTCTGGCCTTTCTTTGGCTTCTCCAACATGCCAATCTCCCTCCTGCTCCAGGGTTTCCCCTGTGTTACTCCCTCTGGATGCAAAGCCTTTCCTGGTCCCCACTTCACCCAGTTAACTTTGACGTGGAGGTCGGCTCAAATGCCACTTCCTTTGGGAGGTATTTGCTGGACCTACAGATAATGCCACATTTTTAGTGATAATCCTCCATAGAACACTTTAATGCATTTTAAAGTAATTCTGTTTAATTAATTCTTTCTCTATTTATATACTTGGTAGACTGTCAGTTCTCTAAGAAAAGGCCCCGCTATTTTGAGTTTACTACACTATCATCCATAGCTAATGTCAAAGATAAACACAGTTTGATATTAAGGTGGTGAATAGAGATTTTATTCATTAACTACTTAAAGTGGGGAAGGGCTGCGCTCCATTTCTGATTCATGCAGAGGTGACCGGACGGACATTATAGAGGAAGAACAAGGACGAGCCACAGGCTCAGCGGTCAGTGTCAATGTGATCAGCCCAGTGCACTGCTAGCTGGCAGTGTGGCTGTGTGGCAGTGAGGGTCCCGCCTCCCCCAGAGACTGGGAGACAGAGCCCCCACCTGCTTCCTGATGATTACATTTCAAAGGGATGGCTCTCAGGTAGTCGGAAGAGATACATATACAATTGTAAAACCTTCTTAGTAAAGTTCTAAGAAAGAGAGAGTCAAGGTCAGGTGTTGGCTGGAACAAACAATTCGATTTTCCTAGCAGTGTTGAGCCTTCTCAGGGCAGGCATTTCAATGCTTGGAGTTAGTTATCTTTGGAGACAGAGCCTTTGGCAGCTAGAAACCATGCTATGGTTTGGTCAAGTCTCTTCGTGCAGGGGTTTGATTGCTGTGAGTTCTGCCGTTCTCACTCACACAGGGCCTACCTGGCGTAGACACTCAGTGGCACCTGCTGAATGCCTGAGTGAATCCTGAGCCCCTCAGGGAGCACGCTCAGAACGCTTACTAAGGAGAAGAAGCTTGGCATGATATAGCACACCCAACTCTTGTCAAACAACTTACTGTCAGCATATCTAGTTCATTTGGCCATTATAGTTATTAAGGAAGGATTGCAGGATATTTAACAGGACAGGTTAAACAAGTGAGTTTCAGGTTCATTTCCCATCACTCTGTCATTTCAATGTATTTGATGCCACCATGCCCATATTCCCACACACTGCTGGGTAATCTGAAAGTCGGGACGCTTCTGGTTGCAGGTACAAAGAGCTGATCCAAACTCAGTACAGAGAATTGTTGGCTCACATTGCTGAAATGTCTAGGGAGGAAACTGGCTGCAGTGCGGCGGTGCTGGAGATTAGATGTTGATTCCAGGGCTCAGTTTAGGCTCTGTCTCTGGCTCTGCCTTCTGCTGCATTGGCTTCAGTCTCAGGTCCCACCTGGTAGCAAGATGACGGGAACAGATCCAGTTTTTACAACCACTCAAGTTTAGGTTCAGCAGCATAGAGGAAACCCACTCCCCCAAAAGGCTCAAACAAAAGTGCTTGCGTTGAAGCTTTGGAGCTCTGACTGGCCTGGTAGAAGCATGTGCCCCGTCCTCACACCATCCTCTGTTAGAGGATGGAATCAGCTAACTGGTTTATAGGCATGACTCACATGTTCTATTACTGGGTCTGGGTTAGAATCAGCTTCCTATATTCTACAGTCCTCAGAGTAAGGAAGATGGGTGGGAGTCCTAAACAGACATGGGGGCTGTTTCTCATAGTGTTTGGTGGGATGCTTTATAGCTCAAAATACAACAAATATACTCTGTAGTGACTTCTTATTGCATTCTCCAGGTACACAGGTACCTTCTCTGACTATATCTGTTAACAAAAAACTGGAATTTTAACAACGTAATTTTTATTCATTTACTAATATATTTTTAAGTGTTAGATATCATATAGGTTTCCCAGCTCTCTGCTGTAAGCATTTTTGTTTAATTATTTCAAAAATCAAAATGTCCTTGAGCTCTTCCCCACTGCCCCCAGTTTAGGAATAGTGACAAAAGTGAGGTTGTCCCTGATTAAGCTCATGGGGAATTCCATGGACATTGCGTGGTGTCCTCAGTGTACGTATGAGCTTTTTCCTCCTGATTTCATCCATACTTCTCTTTGTGAAAGAGCCTGAGAAAGAGAGACATGTGGCTTACCTGTTAGCATTTCTAACTCATGAATTCAGATGTTAGGTTTGAGCTCAGACTTTAGTAGAGGGAGAGAGTAGGCATTTATTCTTCTCCTTCAAGACATGGAGAGACATTTTGTGCAATAATAGTTTTTCTGAGCCTAACAGCACCTGCCAAAATGACACATTTGTAACCAGAAAGTAGCTCAACTCATCTACCAGAGCCACTTTCAATATATAATTAGAATTCTGCTGCTTCAACTCTGGGTTCTAATGTCAGAATTATTTCTGGCTGAGTATCACAAACACGATTCTATTTAGTATACATGGCTTTCTTGAATGCTTTGTTCTGGGAACCATTTACCATTGATTTGTGTCCAGGTACATTTATCATGTTAGCCCAGCACAGTAATTAAATGGCTGGAGTGATTCTGTATATGAATACTCTGTGATCATTATTATCATTCCACTTAATTCGGCATCATCTGTAGACTTCTAAATATTGCTTCTGCATCATCTGGTACATACTCAATAACATTCCTGCAATTTAAATGTCTTTCATCTCCAGCTGTGATTTTTGCTCCTAACGTTTCTTCAATTGTAGATCACAATATAGATTTGTATAGTAATAAAAATGCAGCTCTGAGGAAGACTTAAATACTTCTTGTAGTTTGTCCACTGCCTTTAAAATGAATCTCATTTCAAAATATTAGATTTCATCTTATTTTCACACATTATTGAGAAAAACGTTCAGTCTTACTCTAGTGCTTGACAGGCCTTGTATTGCAAATATGAAAATGTTCTGCTTAGTTCTCCCACTGCCGGAAGTGTAACTGACTGACAACTCCAGCTGCTAGCCCTCCGGATCCACCACATTTTCGCCAAGGTCACACCTCCCGACACTGCTCCCAGGCAATGCCTGCCCACTGTGGGGGCTGGAAGCAAGCTCATTCCAGCAAGATGTGTTACTCTCCCAACAGGTGACCTGGACTTGGGGCTTCCCATTAGCCTTGCCAAACCTGTCTTCGAACTGTGCTGCAGTCGGAGCCTCCTCCTACCCTAGTCCTTCTCCCTTCCATCTCTCCTTCCTTAGGCCCCTGCCTGCATCACTGTCGGAAGCCTGTCCCTTTGCCTCGCTCTGTCCCCCAATATACCTTTGTCATTTCTAATCCCATCTTCATGCCTGCTTCTTGTAAAACAGAAACTAACACAACTACTTACTATTAAGGAAACCTTCCTTAGTTTCAATTATAATTCTACATACCAGCAAAAAAAATTACCCTTCCAGTTGGTTTAGTGGAGATAGAAAGATAAAATATTCCTATATCTGAAAAAATATTCCTGTATCTGAAAGACTATACTAAGATATTTAAATCATTCTTTCTTCTCATTACTAATCCATGTACCTAATTTATTGTATCCTTTCATCAGATCTCATATATTCTAAGGCAAATTTTTTAAATATTTTTAACATTTCTAATGTTGGGATGAATTTTACAAGTATGGGTGTATCATAATTTAAGTCACATCCTTTTTACCTTAGTAGTAAGTAAATAGTAGATTATAGAGGACATTACAGTCATTGCTCTCAAAGTTCTATCAAGCTCTATCTATTCTTGCTATTCAGTTTCTCTGTACTGTGTGTGTGTGTGTGTCTGTGTGTGTGTGTGTGTGTGTGTGTGTGTGTGTAAGCCCTAAACCAAGCATTTTATATCTTCCCCAACTCCATCTAGTTGGTGGTTTGTGGAATAGAGGAGGATCTTTGAAGTAGTCCATGTTTCAGCTCCACTTAGCCATTCTAATACAATATTTCTCTCCTTGGTATCTGAAAGAAAATCTTAAAATTATGGCCAGGAATTTGTAAAGTTTGTATGCCATGAGGAGATTTTTTTTTCCCTCTACTGAGTCAGTTTTTGCAAATATAATGAAGACATGATAAGAATGCTCTTTTGGAACCTAGACTCCGTCTATTTTCATCAACTTAAGTCTGCATTTGCATTCATTTCTGGTGCTTTGCTTCCAAGAAGCAAAGATGTGAGAAATTTTAAAATGTTCACCATGGTAGATTGAAATTACAGTACAATTTCTGACACACAAGTTACAGGTTCAACATCATGAGATAAAAAATATATTTTACTGATACTTATCGATAATGAATGGAGCAATAAAGAACATATTGTACAGAGTCATATTTACTTGAGCAAAAATCAATATGACATTGACTAGCCTTAAATATTTGATATTTTTAACAATTACATAGTGACCTTGCATCTCACTAGTAATCAGCGACATCAGCTCTCAGGTCCAAGCCCACCCATCTATGTTCTGCCTTGCGATGCTGGGCCTGTGACTCCACAAGCCATTTATGCTTTGCTGGTGGTGTTCTGCTGGGCTCCACACTTCAGGAAGACTGAACAGCTGGAGGAGGCAGAGGGCCCTCCTTCCTTCTGTTTGCTTTTCCTCTCAGTGTCACCATAGCAACCCTACTCCACTCCAGCAGCAGCTATTCTTCCTGTGGCAGCTGCCAAATCCAATTTGTGGGTTTTCCAGTGTTTGCAGAGCTTTAGGTAGCCAGCCAATGGGGGCTGGTGTCCCTCCTCAGAGATTTGGGTCCTGGTCCCACAGGGTCCTTCCTCCCAGACCAAAGACTCCAGCGCTGGTCAGTCAGCACCTCTTCCTCGGAGATCAGAGTTTCAGCTCTTTGGGGTTCTCCTCTAAGCTTCTGAGTTTTCATAATTCCAATCTCATCTCTTGTTTCTGGTCCTCAGCAGGGTAACTTCCTCCTGCAGCTGCGACCTCCGGTGTGTGTGGTGCGCTAGAATTTCTCATTCCAGCTTCCGTAAATTCCTTATGCTCTTCTCTCCCCTACTTTGCATTCAGAGTGGCATATTGGTAGCTCGGCGTCAGCCAGGATGACCATATATACACCAGTGATATCAGCAAACACTAAAAAGCAGAGTTACTCCCACACCCATGTCACAGCATCCGTTTACCAGCATGTCACATCTTCGAGTGAGGTGGCTTTAACTTAAAAGCTCTCTGTTTAAAGAACTTGTGAGGTTTCTGACTTCTGATTGGACCCTAAATGATCCAGTATCACATTTCTCAACTGTGAAATAAGGGAAAGAATCAATATTTTACCTCATAAATTTTATGTGAGGATAAGATGAGACAACATAGGATTATTATAAGCATTCTATAAAGGACTTGGGGGCCTCACAATTTCAATTTTGAAATCTGTCTTTTTCTGAGCCCATATATTCTCTTTCTCTCATTTTAAGCCTTTATGTGGTTAGAAAGTTCTCAAAGTAGGTAAATTTGACCCAAGAGAACATTTGGTGTTCAGTAATATTTGTGGTTGTCACAGCTTGTAAGGGAGGGTGCTATGGGCACCTAATGGGTAGAAGCCAAGGATGCTGCTACATGATATGGTCTGCAGGACAGCCCCGCGTGATGAGAAATTATCTAGCCCCAAATGCCAACACTGCAGAGGTGGAGGAACCCTGAGTATTTCCTTTCTTCAAGGATTTTGGCTGAGCTGAAAACATAAATTTCTCAAATTTTATAAAAGTCTGTGTTTACTGAAATATTGATA
>PVKU01002796.1:0-100413 GCA_004027475.1 Anoura caudifer
AGATCCTCAGGACTCCTGAAAGCTACCCCTGAGTCTCACAGCCCATCCGGTGCCCCCCGCCCGGCTGATGGCTTTGTCCTCAGGGAGAGGACCCTGTCCAGCTCCTGTCCAGGGAGAGGACCTGTGTGTGGGCGAGTTAACCTCGACATCTCCAGGTTAAACCATGGCGAGAGGAAGTCGGCTGGGAAGACGGCACAAGCTGCTGGGGCCGTGACCTTCGACCCCCGACCTCGCCTTCCGCAGGACATCCCGAGGCGGTGAGCAACTGGGCAGGGCGCACCTGAGTTCTGCCCAGTTCAGGTCTCTGCTCCCTGTCTCTGCCCTCAAAACCTGAGCCCCAGTCTTCTCCCGGAAACCTGAAAAGGACCTTTTTTGGGTGGCTAATGAGTTTTGCGCAGGGAGTAGAATAATTTGACTTAGAGAATAAAGAATGGTGGCTGAAGCTCATTTGTCTGCATTTAGGATGTTTAAATACCAGGAATGACCATGGAATTCATACCTGGTTATGCACGCGCAGAGGAGATACAGAGGATTTAATGAAAACCCGCGGTGATTAGCTAACCAGAGCAGCTCGGCGACTCTTGGTCTGTGCCGGCAGGACAAGAATCGTTAAGTGACACTTAAAGGTATGGAAACAACATTAGTCAGAAAGCGATGTGCCCAGAGAAGGCTCCAAATGGCCACGTTTAACGGTCCTCTCCGCGTCGCCATGGCAACTCGCTTTGGTAACTCACATCGCCGCGGTGTGGGAAAACAAGGGGCAGAGTGTTCCTCGGAAGGTGCAACCCGCTCTGAGCGGGTCTCTGAGCATCGCAGATGAACAGAACTTCAAACATTCCGCCATGAATATTCATGAAGTAAGTTGTTTTTTGTTGCCTGCCTAGTCAGCAGTCACGAAACACATGGTGTGTGTTGGCAGCGTCTTGCCTAGGTGGAGGGCTGTGGACTGAGGCAATGGCAGGAACCGGGACCTGTGCGGCTGACTGACACTTCCATCTGCGGCGAAGGCTGGTAATTAACAGGAAGGAGTGTGCCCGCAGCACCGCGCCATCTGCTCGGGGAACGGCTCGGCGAGAAGGGGGCTGGAGAGCATCGCTGCGGCGGCGGGCTGCTTCCGACATGAGGCCGGGCATCTGTTAGCCGAGGAGACAGACTATTAGGAAAGTCGACTGGGAATGAGCAGCGTGGAAAGAGCACTCTGACCCAGCCCGTCGGGGCGGCTCTAGGAATGGAGCCTGTTCATCTCACTTAGCCGAGCCTTCTGAAAATGGTTTGCTGGGGGACCATTACAGAGCTGTGTGAAGTAACACAATGCTTTCAGAAATGCTGTTTAATTCCAACACGAAATTCTTGAAATCAGGATACAGCTGTCATCTTTTGACAATAGAGCTAATTTCAGAGCGAGGATATGAGGTTAAATTCTTCCTTTTGTGCTCGGGGGAGCCGGGTGGGGGGAGAACAAATGGTTGTTTAAATGCCACGCTATTCAACATCGAGAAGGCAAGAACACCCTGGGGCGCCCTGGCAGAAAGTGAGCCGGTCAGAAATCACCCCCCCCAACCCCCGTAATGTCTTCTAGTTTCTGCTTTGCTTGTCCTGTACGGTGTCTCCACGCTCCCTGCAAATCCTCCTCGTCCTGGGAAGCCCTGCTCCTGGGCTTTGGGCGCGGCCGTAACCTCACTAGCCTTGGGACCTTGGCGGAAGGGAACTTCGGCGTTTCTGGTGCCAGATCTAGACACTGGAGTCCACTTCAGGGTAGACTTGGTGTGGATCTGGGGCAGGATGAGTGGGAAGCTCATTTCTAAATGCCCCCCCCCACCCCCATATTCTTAGGACACACATAATAATCCTCCTCTGCAGGTGGACTCATTTTCAGAGGGGCCAGCGGACGGGAAACTTGGGCTTCCCGACGGCTTATCGGTGAACGCCACTTTTAAGACAATGAATGTCTTACTAGTCTTTCAACAGCCGGGAGGAAGCTCCGACTCCCTGAGGCAGGCTGGCGGTTAGGGCCTGTGAGCAGAGAGCTCTGTAGATGGGCTACCAACGGACTTGCAAAGTCCAGCAGGTGGCAGATGACTCGAATATCTCTGTGTGGGACTGTTACTGAATCAGAGCCACCGAAGGAGATTTGCTGAGACCTCACGGTGCCATATGGAACCGAAGGATATACAGGCCTTGGCACGTGAATTCCTCTGGGACAGGTGGACACAGCCTGCAGGGTTAGAATATTTTCCCCCCCTCTCTCTTGTGAACGCCGATCGGTTTACTAATCCGCGGGTGCGCGGTGCCCGCAGGGGCCGGAACCCAGCAGCCAGGGAGAGCCCCCCCTTGCTAGTTATGAGAACGCTAAATGTAACTTTACCTGCGAGGACCCAATTTCTCCGGTTGCCTGCTGGTAACCGTTTCATGGCTCTCTCTAAGGGTGGGGGAAATCCAAAAAGGGCCTGATTGGTAGCTTCTGCCAACTCCCGCGGTGTAAATACTTCCGCTCTTCCTGGCGTCAAACTAACGACGTGGAGATTTGGAAACAGACGCACGGGATCATCAGCCCTCTGAAGCCGGGGGAGGGGTTCCAACCCGCCACTGCTCTGGTCCCTGTCTGATCACTCCGTGAGGGTCGGTGTGTGAGCTGTGGTTACGTGGGAGAGAGGGGCCCCCTTTATTTAATACCGTGAGTCACTCCTCACAATACTGGGTGTCGTGGCCGATAAAGTTCACGCACGTTCATTCATTCATGCACTCGGTTTTCCTCCTGGCCCTGCTGTCTAGATAGGAGTCAAAGCTACGTGACCTGGCCTAGGCCATGGCGTTTAGTATGTGGGGAAGTGAACGAGGTTTCTAGGAAGGTCTTTTTAAAGTAAGAGTACAGAGAAATGCCTGTTTATCCTTGGACGTGGACTTGACCATCCGTTGGGCCAACGCCTTTCTTCCTGTCTCCATTTCTGTTCTGTGCTGTGTCACTTCTCTGTACTTTGTCCTCCGCCGCTGCCTTCCCTTGGCTTCTCAGCTGCAGTAGGTGAAGTTCCCCGAGAATGTTCCCGGCCGAGCCGTGGTGTGCGGTCAGCACACCCATCGCCCGGCTGGCGCTGCCCAGGGCACGGCTCCTCCCCTGTCTCCCCTCGGAACAGGGCACGGGCACGGGCTGCATGGAGCATCACCATCTGGGGGCCCGCAGAGCACCCTGCTCTGTCCGGGAGCTCATTCAGTGTCACCTGTGGCTCACAGGACACACCCATTAAGTGATGGATGGATTAAAGTCCACTCAAGGGCAGCCTGAACTAGTGGACATCTGTGTGGCCGTGCAGGACGCTGGACAGCTTCAGCCAGAGCAGGTGGCAGGGGCACACCCATCACTGGCACCCTTGTGCAGCGACTCAGTCACCCCACAGAGCGGTCCCACAGGGCGAGTGTTCTGCTACGTGGAGGGGACGCAGAGACTAATGGAAGTCCCCATCCTCAAGGTTGTCACCGTAAATATTGTCCTTCCGGACGGAGGAAAGCATTCTGGCCGCGAGTCACGTGGCCGCTCGAAGCAGCCACACTCCTCCAAGTGACCTAGTAAATCCATGAGAGGATTGCTTCTCTGGGAGAGAGCCGCCCCCCGCAGGTCCCCTGTGGGGAAGGGAGTGTCCCGGTTCGGCGTGGGGAAGACCACCGTAACTTGCACCCTCTGCACCAGCACAGGGCACCCCGGGTGAGAAGGGAGCCTCAAGGGTAGGAAGAGCCTGTCTTTCTAAACCCAGGGCTGCTGGGCACCCGAGACTCATCATTCCAGGTCCCACTCCCACCCACGTGGCGACGGCACATTGAATCAACGGAAGTGAATTTAAATTATTCTGAGGGTTGTGGCGATGACTTCAGCTGACCCCTCAGAGTCCTCCCGATGTGCACAGTCCCGCGCTGGTCTCCTGGTGAACGTCCCCAGATGGATGTGGGAGCTGGGGGTGGGGTTGCTTAGCTGCGGAGGGAGTGGTGCTGCCTGGGGCCCAGCACACCGCGTGTGGGTGCCGTGGGTCTCGTGTGCAGGGTGCACGGGGCCTCCCCTGACACGCACCCGTGCCCAGCGGGAGTCACACTTGCCGCACTAGCTTAGTGAGCACACGCTCTAGCCCCCCAAAGTGATGCCGCCCTCATCGGGGCAGCGTTCCAGTTCCTCGCGATCTTCTTCTCTCGCGATTTTCTCAACACTGGAGGGGGGACCTGTGAGTGATCTGGGCGTTAGGAGACATGTTCCCCTTTGGCTCTGGGGCATCAGAACCACTCATGCATTCCCCCAAAACAGACGTAAGTGCCTGTCATGTGGCAGCCAGTGTTGTCGATGCCTGAGCAACAGCAAACGCAAAACAAAGCCTTCACACACACACACACACACACACACACACACACACACACACACACACAGTGCATCCGATGATGATGACCAGTACGAGAAACAGCAAAGTGGACGTGGCGAGGGCGGGGTGGCAGGCATGGGTCGTCGCTGCTTTAGACACTGGAGGACACGGGGAGGGCCTCTTTGATGAGGGTCGTGAGAGGGGATGGGAGTCAGCCCCGGAGCACGGGGAGGAGGAGGAGGAGCGTCAGGAACACGGGCCCCCATGGTGGGCCCCACGGTGCTGAAGCTCCGAGGCAGCTGCCTGGAGGGCGTGGGCGGGTTACGGGAAGGGTGAACCGCCATCCCTAAGAAGGTCCTTCTCGATGTAGAGATGGCAGCTGGTGAATCTCTGCCTCAGCGTATTCTGAAAACTGTCATGGGCATCCCCACTCAGAACACGGACGCTCCCTGGGCATTTGCATCCTCCCCCCACACTGGGCTCCGCAGAGCGAGAACCCCGTGGGGGACGAGCAGCTCTCTGCCCCTTCGGGTCTCGCCCCCCAGCAGTGCCCGGCAGGTATGCGGATGCGTGTTCTTCTGCCACATCGTATTTTTTTTTTGCACAGAATTGTACTATACGGTTGACCGAACTATATTTAACGAGGTCTTTATCCCTCAAGTCCGGTCGTTTGAAGTTCTTTTCTCGTTACGAAGAACGCTGTGTTAAACACAACGTTAGGTGAGTCTAATGGCCAGCTACGCACCTCTGTGTGACGTGTCCCGGGGGCAGAGCTGACGGGGTGCGACCCTCTGCCCGACGCACATCTCTTCAGGAGAGCAGCCCACATGTCCATGAGGCTGTTGCTCCAACCAATGGATGTGAGCGATGTCGTGCTGTGGTCCCATGTCCCCAACGTGGACAGCGAGGGGCTTCACCGCCCAGGGCCGTTCTTACAGTGCCCGAGCTTTACCGACAGAGGGCTGCTGCGCCCGGCACCCACGCTTCTCCGGTGGATGGGCCGCATGGCCACTCCAGGAGGCATCCGGAAGGTGAAGCGTGGTGGTATCTACGAAGTGCTTTGGAGCCCACGTTTGGACAGCGAGGAGCTATTGTGCGTAGCCATCCTGTGTTCACTTCATCAGTGACGTGGGAGGCGGGGCGTTTTAAGGAAGACTGAAAACATCCAGTCTTCAAGACCCTTCATTCAAGCAACAGGAAATACGGGAGCTGGTGTTCGCCTTTCTGTCCCCAAAGCTGGGAGATTCTCCCCACACCTCCCTGGGACACAATGGTCTCTTAGGGTCCCTTTCCGGGGGGGGGCCTGCTGGGGGCCTGTGGACGGCCAGCGTTTCGGTTTGGGTGTGGCTGATGCCCTATTCCCTCGCGCAGCTGTGATTCCATGAAGTCACATGGGTTGTCAAGTACATGCCGGGGTTTCCGGTGAGGCGTGCGGTTGGGCTGGGTGGTGGGTGTGAGTCACCTTAGGTAAAGTTATTTCTTGCTCATGTAGCAGCAGAGCCTCTCACGATAAACAAATCCACAACGTTCTTCAGAAATACGTACTTCGCAGGTAGTGAGAACTGGGGAGTGAGCGATTTCTGGAAAGGGGAATCTTCGCAGAAGTCAGCATTTTACCCGTGGACCCTACGGCTTACAGAAAGTAAGGGAAGCCTTTTTTTTTTCCTTCCCCCTGGGAGTGAGCCAAATCCCCCACAGGGCAGATAATGAAACAGCCACTGAAGGCTCCAAGGAAGCAACCACATCCCGTGTCCGGAGATCCGTGGATGAGCAAGCCCCCGAGCAGAAAGCGTGGGACGCACATGCCCTTCCTGCCCCGCCCCCTGGCCCCCAGCGCGCAGGCGAGCTCCAGAAGAGGTCCGAGCTGGGCAGTCCTGACCGGAACTGCGGCGAGACCGTCCTGGACTCCCGGGACCCGCTCTGAACCGTGGTGGCTGTGCCTGACGGAGGGTCTCTCTGTACAGCTGGCGGAAGGGGCAGACCTACCCGCCCCTCGCTCACACCTGCTTTCCTGCCAGCAGGGTGCCCTCAACCTCCAGTCAGGGGCAATGTGTCCACAATCAACATTTCTCATTTTTGATGCCATGCTGAAGCTTTTTTGCAGCTGTTTGGCCACCGAGGGGCTGCCAACATCCTCTGAGAATGTGGCCTGCTGCGCGCCCGGTGGTCCCTCCCCAGAGCTCTCCAAGGAGGTGGCGTGACTTGTCTGAGGCTGCGGACCGGGCTGTGGCCCCTCCCAAGGCTTCCCACTTCCTGCAGCCCAGACGGTGGGGGGCACGATGGAGCACAGAGAGGCAAATCATCTGCCCGAGGAGCTCTGAGTGGACAGAGCCCTGCAGAGCGAGCTGTGTCCCTTGGGTGCCTTGGAAGAGCCCCTTGGGCCCTCTGAACTGGAAGCCCCTGTCACGTCCCTGTTTTCTACTGAAGTGCTGAGCGGGACCTCCTCAGGGAAGCCGGCGCAGGTGTGAGCTGGTCCCGCATACCCGTCGGTTAATCTGTGAAGTGATCACTCTTCAGGAGTGCCGTGAACCTTCCACTGAGCGTTTTAGAAGGGGTACCTCCGTGCCCAGTGACACGCTGACCACCACGCTGCTCTCGGTACCGCAGGCTGCCCCGGACTCAGGGATGAGAGGCTCCCCACCCCGGAGACCCTCAGCTATGAGCTGACGGATTTGCTGAACTTGGAAAGTTGTATCTTCTCCAGGCCTCACTAAACACCTACGAAAAGAGAGGCAAAGCGTTTTTCACTTCAAAGACCTGCTGCTGAGCTTCCACAAAGACGTGCTGGGTCAGAGGGTCCAGGGGTGACATCGCTGATCTGCCACGTTTTACCGACTTGGAACCCATCTGTGAAATGAGGATGCTGGGGATGCAGAGCTGGGGAGGGACCCAAGTTCATGCAGACGGAGCTCTCGATCGCGCGGGAATGCCAACGCGATTTCCTTCTTCAGTTGCCCAAATTTAACACTCCTTTTAAGAAGATGTCAGAAACTTGAAGATGCTGAAAATAACCGATTGCATCCACAGTCACTGAGAATTTTTAAAGCAGTCTCACATCTAGAGAACCTTCTGTGTCTTTGCACTGGCTGAGCAGGTGAGTCATCAGGTGGTACAAGAGGTAAAATATTCCGGTTAAAAGACCATCAGGCCAAGTCTGATTTTGTCCCGGGAGTTTAAAGATGCACCTCCCTGGTACGTGCGGCATACACTTCAAGCCAACTTGGATGTCAGCTTCTCCTCTTCTTGAATCTTGCACCTCGCTCTGTAGAAGAGATCGAAATCGCCTAAACTTGGTGTTGATGGAATAACACCGAATGAAGGACACACGGCCTAGCGCGCTACCTGTGAGAACGGGGACTCTTCTCTTACCTCTCTGATTTCCGTGTCCCCATCACAAGCGGGGCAATAAATCCAACTCCATTTCCTGTCCAGGGTTTCTCATCAAGATTGATTGTACGACAGGTAAAAAGTTCTACAAGTGGTTCACGAACGATAGAAACTAAGTAATAATGGTAGAGGTTAGATTTACCCTTTTAAACTCAGTAGAATCGGGGCACATAGAGAGTTGTAGGAAGGGGAGCTTTGGCTTATCGTAAAGAAAAACTTCATACCAGAGTTAGCTGTTGAACAGTAAGGTCAGGTAGAGTGAGTTCTTTGTGACTGACACAATTAAATCAAGGTTAGCTGTCTACTTTAACAGCAGTTACACTGGCCTTTCCGTATGATACTTAAATCATACAAAGGGATACTAACTAATGTGCGTGTTACAGTCACAGTGCAAGCATTCTCCGAAGCCTAGAAATAAGATATGAAAGGAAGAACCGTTCGTGGAATCTAAATAAAGGAACATGGATACCAGACTTAATATCATAAAAATGCCATTGTCTCCAAATTAGTTGATAGATTCAGTGAAATTTCAATCAAAACCCCGAACGTGTTTGCACGGTGCTTGATTCTGCTACCACGGCAGGGAGAAGGGTCGAGAGCACAGGGTCCCCGCAGACGGTGTCCGTGGCATTGGGCCTGCCCCCTCTGTGAACGACGACAGCGCTGGGAAGACGGTACGAGACCAACTGCAGCGTAACCGTGTGTCTAAGCCCCAGCCAGCCGGAGAGTGGAGCGGCGAGCCCCACGCTCACTGGGCTTTCCGACCGGAGTCCTTTCTGATGAGAAGATCTGGGTGTCCTGTCCTTTGTCACCAGTGTGAGATCCAAGCCAGTAGAGGCCCTTCCCACCATAGGGACTCTTACCCCAGTCCCAGGCCTTAACCCGAGTGAAAACTCTGGCCGCTCTCCTCGCTGCACGCTCTCCCAAGCCGTCTCAGACCCGCATCAGGGGGTCTTCCCTGCTGCCTGCAGAGACCGCAGCCACATGCGGAGCAACTATTTCTGTGCCCGTGTGATGTGTGTGTGCACGCGTGTGTGCGCGGCATCGATATCAGAAACAAGTTTGTGGTGAGGGGCTCCCGTGCCTCTGCAGGCAGGCGGCCGTGAAGATTGCATCGCAACCCAGAATCTTGAGATCAATGACTTCCATGTGGACAGACATGATACCTCAAGAAAAAATGAGCGAAGAAAATCTGGCCCACATACGTGACGATGCAGCGTGGGTAAGGGAGGGTTATCCCAGGAATGCAAGGTTGGTTTAACGCTGGAAAACCAATCGGTGCAACTTACCGCGTGAACAGAGCAAAAGCAAAAAAGCACACGGCCAACCCGACGAGTGCAAAAGAAAAATGTATCTGACAAAATCTAAAACCAATTCCTTATAAAAAAAAGACTCCCAGCGGGTTTAACAGTTCGACCGCAGTCTGGTAACCGTAGGCGTCTGCGGCCTGAGCAGAACCGACTTCCGGCACCTGTCAGTGAGGAGCGCACACCTGGGTTACCACGGCTCACCCTTCTGCCTTTGTGCCCCTAATTTTGGATGAGGGGAGCCATTGAAATTCACAAGAAAAACCATGCTTTGCAATCTGATCAAATAACATTATTTTTCAAGCTTTTGTTTGCTTTTCTCGCCTTTAACGGGGCAGAGATCCTGGTTCTCCTCGTCTTTGGGAGGCGAGAGCCCCCTTCAGTCCTCAGGCGACCTGCACGGACCAAATGTCGCTGAGTAACTGTGTCTGCCCGGCCCCAGTCTTGGCCTCAGTGTCCCCACCTTGTTGACCACGCAGGCTCCTAATCCTGCCCTCATCCTGTTGGAACCCTTTTAGCAGCAATTATGCAAATTCTGCTGTCCTACTTGCATTATTCCTTCTCAATATAAATATTTTATCGATTTCTCCAAGAGTCTGTCTGTGGGCTTAGCTGGCAGGTGGAAATCATTTATTCCAACGATGGTATTATTTTTGCAAAGACTTCCTCAGAGGGAATCGTCACGCCCGTCTGGTCCGCCGCTCCCTCACCGGCGGCGTGCACCCCGCCTGGCTTCGGGTTGGAGACATGAGGGTGTCTGACTGAATGGGGGCTACGCAAGTTTTTCCTGCTGGGCCTGGAGAGGGCAGTGGGCCACGCTGGAGGGCGGCTGCCCCGACGAGGCGGACGTGGGTGCTCACCCGAGCCGGCACGGCTTTCAGATCTGTGGTTAGGAGCCGGTAGCCACGAGAGAGAGTGGGCTTCCATCTGGGACCTACATCTTAGTGTTTCAGTTTTCTTAGCGAGCGCACCTGACGCTCAGCGGCAGCGCGTGCGCTTCCCCCGTTGGTAGACGGCGCCGAGGGCTGCCGTCTGAGGGCTGTTCCTGAGGGCTGCGCTTAAGGCTTCGATTTTAAAAGCCACACGCTCATGATAGACATATTTATTCCCCGCAAGTGTTTCTTTTTTGCCCTAAACAGATGGTTTGGACACCACCCAGGCTAGTTTTGTCCGATCTTTTTTATATCCAGACAATATTTTATTATCGTGACGAAACTGTAGAGCGCAACAAAGAGCATAAGTGCTATTTATGGGCACTTAGAAAATTTCCATTTCAAAAAGTCACCGGAATTAAACTCCTCCAAGCATGTGACGATCAACCAATTTTTTTATTTGTCTTAGTAAATGCAAAAATTAGTAACTTGCTGAAATATACCCATGTAGTAGATTAGACCTTTGTATTCACTGACGACATTATTGACATTATTTTATTTATTCATTCAGTCTATAAATAATGATAAGACGTCCATCAAGTAAAAGACACTGTTGGACACACTGGGAGACAGACATAAATACAATTTACACAACAGTCCTTCCATCAGAGATGAAAAAATAGAGTACAAAAGAGAAGACACGATCACACAGGGCAATCATACCAAGCAGAAAGTGCATGCGCACCTTCAGACAGCAGGATGACACCGGGGTCCTCGTACGAAGGTGATGAAAACCATCACCCAGGCTCTGGGCATCTACCGAGCCCCCATGGCGGCAGCTCTCACTCTCCACAAGCATGTGAAGGGGCCCGAGATCCCACTTTAAGTAAATCGTGCCATCGAAGGTTACTGCTGATGAACGGATGTGAATGAGGGAAGACAGACAAGACAAAGCATCTATTCAGAATTTAACGTTCTCTTCTCTTCCAAACGATACCGTTCAGCTCAGTTCGAAGTCGCAGTACCATTTCCAAGGTGTATTCAAAAGCATCCAATTTACAGCTGAAGACAGGAAAGAAGGATACATTCCATTTTCTTGTCTCAGCAAGAGTCAGTGAGACTCAGCACGTGATTTGCGAGAGTGGGCGGATCCTTTTCAGAGACAAGACCCTAGATTGGCTCCAGCTGGTGCTGTGGTGTGTCGGGCAATCCATGGGAACCGGTGCCGTTTCGGCTTCCCCTCGGCTTGTGAATGGAGTCGCTGCCGCCAGGTCCTCCCCGACCCGCTTCCGAGCATTATTGCTTTCTGCTGCATCGTTGGATATGTGCACTGCCAGAAAGATTTTATTCTTTGACCTCTCAAGAAAGATCTCCCTGACAGCCAAACAAAATCAGAGAAGAGCCGAAGCTCCACTCTGCCACAGGCTCACTCCCCAATTCCCCGAAGGCTGTATTTTCATACGAAGTGTATTTTGAACCTGGGGCAATGCTAGTTTCATGGCAATTGCAGCTTGGAGGTAAGTATAAAAGGCAGTGTTTACAAGCTGTAAGGTTTCTTATTCTAACAGACTCTTTTGAGATAAAAATGTAATGGAAACATTTCTTCTTTTTCAAAGATCATCTTGAACATCATCGGTTCGGCCTCCGCTGCCTTGCTTTCTGAGGTGGCACTTGTCATCTGTGCCGGGAGACCCCAGAGATGACACAGACCGCAGATGTTCACGCCGAAGTGGAAACTCGGACGCTGGAGCTGGGGTGCCACCAACCCCTGAAGTGCCTTGTTTTGTGAAAAGAGGAAGAGATGTATGTTTTTATAACGCATTAGCCTTCTTTAAGCAGAGTCCTGAAAAGAGGAAAAAGACTATTAACAAGAACGGTTTGGACCCTGGCCAGGTAGCTCAGGTGGTTAGAGCATCATCCCAACGAGCCGAGGCTGCAGGTTCCATCCCTGGTCAGGGCACATGCAAGAAGCGACCAACGGATGCCTAAGTGGAGCAGCAAATTCATCTCTCTCTCAGAATCAATCAATAATTTTTTTTAAAAAGAATGACTTGATTTTTCAATGAATTTAAGAGCCATCTTTACCAAGAAATTGGCAGCTTTTTGTGGCTGTTCCGGAAAAAAAAAAAAAACCAAAAACCCATTCCGAGGGCATCGGTGGTACGAGAAGCACGGCCGACTCTGTGTTCCAGCGTCTTTTGGCAAAGCTCCGGCCGCGGTGGGCACGGTCACGCAGGCGAACAACGGCGCATGCGCTCGGCATTTTCTTCCAGTTTTTCTGTAGAACAGTTTTCCTCTCACCTCTTTGGAGCATAATTATAAAGTCCTTCTCAGGAGCTTGGCCGCTATCTGACCCTGCTGTTCGCGTGCCGGGCAGGCAGCTGTACAAGGATTTTCGGGTGTTCTCGGTGCTACGTGGGTCTCCAAATGGCACCATGGGTGGGTGCTGAACAGCCCACAGCTGTCCTCAGGGTCACAGAGCCCAAAACATGTGTTGTCCCCGCGGTTCCGGTCTATTCCTTTGAAAAGAGAGAGACTCGAATTAGGCAATGGAAGAGACAGATACACGTGGAGCCCGAGAAAACCCACGCACAAGCTCCTGCTGCCCTATCCACTGGAGCTGCAGGGACAGCCGCGATTCTCCCAGTGACCATGTGTGACAATGTGTGGCAACACATGAGAAGTACAGGCCAGCCAGGGAAGACCCCGGCCTTGGTGCCCGGGGTTCCGTGGGGGTTCCGTCACGGGGGCTTGCAATGCCACAGAGCTGGCCCCTGCGACTCAGACCCCGGGCTCCCCGGAGGTCAGACCGGCCCCGCGCGGCCCCGTACCTCGGGCACCGGGAAACAGCCAGGCGCCACAAACCCCGCTATTAGCACAAATGGTCCGGCCTGGCCCCGAGTCTCAGGTGTGCAAGGCAGCCTTACCAGGCCGGTAAGGAATCTCCCGGGAACTGGTGAAGGATCGGTCCCGAGGGCCTTCGGGACATGTGGGGTTTCCGGAACCCAGGCAGCCATGGTGCCCACTACCGCACGTGCTGGACATCTAGTTCTTTAAATTCTCTTCTCTGGATATCAACGTGGGCTTCAAGGGGAGAGTGTAGACCAACAGATCGGCCCCGAAGTGAGAGAGGCCATCATGTTTGAAGCCGTCGAATTGCTGTGACGCTCTGTTTGGTTTGACGGCGAGGGTGAAATCCAGGCAGATTCAGGAGAGACGTGGCGGCGCAAGAATAAGAAACAAGAACAAGTGACTTTCAAAGACGTTTCCACCTCGCGGACTGTGGATTTGGGGCAAGTACCCAAGTTCTCCGATTTTCTCCTTTCTAACGTGTAGTGACTCCAACGTCACTTCTGCAACTGCTTGGAGATCACATAAAATGATGTACTCAGAGTCAGTTTTCCGGTGCTTCGTTCAGTGCCAGTTTCTCCTAAAAGTGTTTCTATTATGAATGCAACGTTACTGGCAGGAAGAGAAAAGCCACTGAGAAAGAGAATCTATTAGGAGCATGTTCAGTGTGTACTGCAAGATTTTTCACATCACAGTCCATGTCAAAAGCGATCATCGCTTCACCGACAGAAAGTGAGCCCGCTGGTGGAACTGGGCAGAGGGCCTGGTGCCGAGGCTGTGCCGGGCCCCTTCCCACACACCCTGGTCCCCTGGAGGACTAAGGGGGGCAGGGTGGTAGCCGGTAGGTGGCCTGTCATGGCACAGGCAGTGAGAGCTTCGCCTGATGCTGCTGGGAGACTTGCTGACCGGATGTGACCATATTCATCCTCACGGACGTGTCACGGTGGTTCGGGAAGTAAAGAAGAGCCCCCGTAGCAGAGACCACCTGCTGCCTCCGCACATCCAGCCGTCGCAGGGTCTGCGCTGCGCTGCTCCGCCCCCACGGTGCCCCCCAGTTTGGAGGGGAGGTGGACGAGAGCCAGGGAGAAAGGGAAAGGGACTCGCCGTCCCGGCAGGGCTGGCTGGGGTCGGGGAGCGGTGGGCCTGTTTAAAATCGTCATGGGGGAGCAGGGCTCCCCGGGTGCAACTGCTGGACTTTCTCCTCATCCGAAACGTGCTGCTGGGACTCGGCAAAAATCGGCACAGGGCAGTCAACTTCCGTAGAACGCGTTGCCGCTGCTGTTTCCGGTTAAGGAGCCGAGCTATGGTCATGGTTCTCCACTCTCGCTGCAGGTTAGAACCACCGGCAAAGCTTAACGTGAAACAAAATGCAAAACATGGAACAGGACAACACAGTGACGGAGTCGGGGCCCCGGCTTCGTCGCTGGGGACCCCAACATAACAGAACAGGGGTGGGCCTGGGGGCGAATCCTTTCCAAAGTTTCCCCAGAGATTCCAATGCCCCGCTGCTGCGCTAGCCAATCAGAACCTCTCCTGTTATCACCAAGGTGATACCTCTCATTAACCACCCAGGAGGCAAAAGAAAGAATAAAATAGATCGCAGCAACCTCGGAGTGAGCGATGGGGCTCAGAGAGCTTGCCTCCCTCCTGAGCACAATTTCACTGCAGTTCTGGGATCCGGTCGAAGCCGGGCAGCCTTACTGGCCGAGGAGGTGTTGGTGCAAAGCCTTGGTGAGCGGGCTGAGGAGCCCATGCCAGTGCTCAGGGCACCCCCCCCCCGGCCCTGCTGCCCTGGGACCGTCCCGGTTGGTCACCACCTGTCTCACCCTCCGGACACCCTCAGGTCTCAGGGAGACTGATGCGGCCAATTGATCACCCTCTGTACGCAGCGTTGCCGTTCAAAAATTTTTGACTGAACTGAGGCACGTAGAAAAACAGTAAGAAACACTCCACACCCCGTGTCTCTTTTATCGACAGAGTCATGATCATTTCAACAGTAGCCGACTGGTTCGAACACACAGCAGAGGGATAAATGAGGCAGGGAAGGAGCACTCTGCACCCGGTGGGTGAGAGAGTCTGACGCCCTGGCCGTCTGCAGGGGAGTCAGGGCCAGCCTCAGCTCCGTGACGGTGCCTGTCTGTGTAGGAAGCTGTTGCTTACCTGCCTGTCTCTTCAAGTCGGGGCCGCATCTCTCTTCCACACTGTGGTTAGGAGAAATCCGCTTTCTTGGTGAGTGAAGTGACTTTTTTTTTTTAATGCATGGTACGGAGACCAAGGAGTTAGCTACTGCTCAGTCTAGCAATTCTTACACCTTACTTGACTTTTTAAATACACGCTGGCGATGCCTGTGTCTGTGGTCGGGAAGACACACAGGCCCCTCGGACGGCCAGGTCCCATCTGAGTGACATCAGTGCGGAAGCGCCCGCCGCCTTGGGCGCTGGGCAGGCGTGCTGGCCAGCCTTCCTGGGCTTTGTTGCAGCGACCCAAACCCGATACAGCCACGGCTTACGGAACAGCAGATCCTCGCCTCCTCCTGCTCGCCCTGGCCGATGGCCTCGGCGGCCAGCCTGCGGTCACTCTCTGCACGGCCTCTACTCAGGGGACCCGGGATCAAGGAGCGGTCACAGGGGACACCCTGTCCCTCAGCGAGAGAAGGGCCAGGAGGACGGAGGGAAACGCAAAGTAGGGTGAACTTGCCGCTTGCCTGAGGCATGTGACGTGTTGCCTCACTTTCCACCGGCCGAAGAAGTCACGTGGCCTCATGCAGCATTAGCGGGGCAGGGACGTGTCCTCCCCGCCCAGGAGCAGACGAGAGTCACACGTCAGCGAGCCAGGACCTGAAGTGTCCTCACAGGAAGGGCAAGGAACAGCCGGAAACGGTGGTATAACCTGCAACCAAAGCTGCTCAGCCCCCCTCCACCTGTGCCTCCTCCTAACGAAGGGTGGGCCACAGACCCCCCGATGGGGTCCTTGTTGGAATTCAATGACACGGGGCGTGAGTGGCACGGGGCACCCGGGCTCCCAGAACGGTGTTCGGAGCGTGCTCCTCGTCCTTCTGCAGCAGGCGTCCTGCTGCGCTTAGGGGCCCCTGCGCTTTAAGGACCTTGGGAAACACCTAGGGGGCAGGGCAGCAGCCCCCATGAGCCGGGTGCCACTCGTGCAGAAGCGACATGGGCGGATGTGGGTGCAGGCTGAGCAGGCCGAGTCGGCACCATCCAGGCATCCCGCCAGGGGCCGCCGTTCCGGCAGAGCTATCGGGAAGCATAGTCTCCATGGGACCAGAGGACTCGGTGGGAGTGCCACCTCTCACTCACTCGGACACAGGACCGAAGCTGGCGGAGCCTCGGCTTCCCCATGTGTGAAGGGGAGGGTTGTGTCTGCCTAGAAGTACGATCAGGAAGATTGGAGACCAGGTACGCGCACCACAAACTGTACCAGAGACGCCAACCAACAATTATTGTTAAAAACGAGACCCGGGGCGGAAATGCTCGGCATCTCTGGACTGGGACCACGAACCTCTGGCTAGCATTGTATCGGCCAGGCCTCCTAGGCGATCCAAGGGAATGTTCTCAGAAATGCTGCCCAGGATACTGGTCTCCCAGCTCCCTGAAGGAGCCCAGAAGCCATGCCTTTAAACCTTCCACTTTGCAGAACAAGAAAACTGGGACCAAGTCAGGGGAAGCAGCTTCCCAAACCCTGAGTGGCTGAAGAGTGAAAGGAATCGGAAAGACCGGAGCACCTTGCTCATTCCCTGCTGCGGTTCCTCTTTATCGGGGTTCTCCCCAGGACTGGTGTACCCCAAACCACCAGCCCCAGGGCTGGCTGTCCAGGAAGGAGTAGAGAAAATAATCACTGTTTTTTTAACTTCTGACCGGCGCACAGCGTTTGGAGACACAGAGCTCATGGCCCTGGCGGTGGCGTCTGCCTGAGCGGCCCCGGCAGCGCAGCCGGTCCTCGGAGCCCGGATTGGAAAGGGTGCCGGCACCGCGGCTCCCGACATCTAGGGCACGCAAAAGTGACTGCGGGTTTCTTTCCTCCTTTTTATTTTACTTTATTTATTTTATTTTGCTTGCCTCGGTCCTACCACTGTTTCAAATTATTTCGTGGTCTTTCAAACCTTTTGTGGTGTCTCCTCGAGAAAGCCCTGAAGGATATTAATTCTTAGCCACGGGCCTCCTAAATGAAGGCCATTCTGCTATAGTTAATGGCAAGGCTGAGGCAGCAAGATGTCATTTGCTTTTTTCTCGGTTTTTAAATTGCTTTCTAAATGAACTACAGCTGTGAGGGCCAGGTGCTGTGATCCCTTTAGAAAGATCAGGAAATGATGAAATCCAAAATTTCAAAGTGTGATGGATGTCAGCTCCCGATTTGGCGTGCGTGAGGTCACCCCGTGCACCTGGTGCCGTCTCCACAACGGAGTTACTTTTCTGCGTCGGGGGAGAGGGGCGAGAGGCAGAGGGAGAGGCACGCACTTGTCTGACGCGAGCGCGACAATGAGGGAAACAGTTTATAATTATCTCTTTGTCTGCGCCTCATCTAGATGGAGATGGCAAAACGTGCCCTGCCTCCCCACCCCCACCCCCTTCCCCACTATAGGTGTCGCCACCGTATTAAAAACGGGACTTCTGTGAATCACGGAGCTGGTGCGGTGGCAACCCAGAAGCCACTAAAAAGCAAATGGCATGTTACGGCAATGGGAGGAGAGGAGGAAGGAGAGAGAGGGGGACGGGGGGCGGGGGTGGGGGAGTTTGTTAATACTCCTTTTCACTTCGTCTGCAGACATCAGCGCCCTTCATGTCAGGAGCCCTGTCTGCTCTGGGGAGCTCCCAGCTGACCCTGGGGCTCCTCGCCCCTGCACTCCTAGACCCCCTGCGGAGGGCTCCTTGCACCTCGAGTAGTGATTCCCCGCATTCTGCACAGTGGGCGCAGGCATGCTCTCCCGGTGCACGCAAGGGCCGACTGGCATTGCCTACGGACAGCACCCAGGAGAGCATCTGGCGTGCGGTCGGTGAAGGAGAAGCATCGAGGAGCGAGGCCCAAGGGATCGTGGCCTTCCACAACGCCGGAGGTCTGGTTCTCCCGAGTCACCCAGCCTCTCCGGCCTCGGTTTCCTCATAGGTACAAGGGGGACTGTCGAGTAGTCCGCCACCTTCATCCTCACGTGGAGAACCGGAGATGTTAGCTGTCCCAGCACTTGTATTACGTCAGGAGAGGACTGAGGCGCTGGGGGGGGGGGGTGACCACGATGTTGCTGTCACGTGTGCACCCCTGACCCCATGGTGGTGGTCCCCATTTCCTTCCTGCTGCCAGCTGCTGTTGGGTCTGTTTGTCCGTCAGTGCTCACGGCCCCCCTGCGTGTAACCAGGGGAACGAGGCAGGCGCCCGCTGAGTCTGGGGCGGGGGGAGTCAGGGAGGATGAAGAGGATGAAGACAGGTTCCTGACCAAATACATCAAATGCGCCAAAGACCTGAGACGCACCTTGGTCCCAGCCACGAGGCGCAGCTCTCCAAACTCACGCGGAGGAAGAACCCGAGAGCAATCCCCCGTGGGAGTAGTTTTGGAGGAAAAGGACAACGTGGTGACGTGGCCGTCGCCCGGGCGGGAGGGAATCCAGGTCCGTGTGAATAACAGGGGCCGAAACGGCCAACGTGGCTGCGTTGGAAGGCTTGCCCTCTGTGCCCATTGCTGCAGGGGGCGCCTCTCGAGCCGCAGCCAGAGCCGTCCCCGTGGGGCTCCCGAGAGAGGACTAGACGCACCAGGCTCCCCTCCCTGCTCCCAAAAAGTGACGCCCCATGGTCCGTGCCAATGGCAACATCAGGGAAACGGCTCCCAGTGGACATCGCCTCCCGGGGAGGAGACAGGCGTCATGAGGGGAACAAAGGTCCGCTGCCCACCGTTCCCTCTGCCCTGTGAACCAGGCCTCCGGCAGCCTCAAGAGCCACAGGGGCCAGTGGGAGCCAGACCTGCCCCCTGAGCTGCCGCCTGTCTCCTGAGCGGCAGCCCACCTTCCACGTGGGTGTTGTCCCCCCCACCCCCCGCCCCCAGACGGATATCTTCATCTCCCGTTCTGGGCCTTGGTCTCTCTAGTTCTCTCTCCGACCTTCCTCAGTCTGTCATGACCATGGGAGTGGCCCCAGAAGGAGTCACTCACACACGTGTTTGTGTCCTCCCACAGCGCCAGGTTCGTTAGGGGAGACCCCTCCCCACAACACGCCAGCAGAGTCCCGTGCAGGTGGCACGCAGGTGGGGGGGCGTGGAGCTTACTCCGCAGAAATAAGCAGAGCACCTGTCTGGCGCCTGGTCCCAGTCCCTGGCGGCGTCCACAGGTGGAGAGGCAGGTGGCCGCTGTGTCACATGCATCTGACAGCGTGGGAGCCCAGCAGGGCTCTGAGGGTGGCCCCAGACACAGCCAGGCTCAAGTGTCGGGCGGTCAGAGCTCTGGACTCTCACACCGCTCCAGCGTGAAAGTCCCTCGCGTATCAGTGTCCAGATGGCGTGATTTTTTGTGCACGCATGTATTCATTCGTGTTCGACTCTTTGCCATAAGAAAATCAAGGGTGGAGCCCCCAAGGACGCTTAAAAGATGCGAATACCTGAGAGAACATCTTGGAAAGAGCCAGGGCATGGGTGGGCGGGCACCGGAGACAGAGCCAATGCAACTTCTAATCTGCGGTTCTGTAGGGCGAGCACCCTCCTCTCACCCCTCAAATAGGGGTGCAAATGGTGAACAAATAGCTTCAGGTTTGCACTATGCTGCCCCTCTCAGCGCATGCGCCCATTGGTCAAAACCCTTTAAAAACGGGATGCCCAGGTGTCTACAGGAAGCCCAACCAATGCAAAGCACAACTCGACAATGGCCTTCACATTTTATTTATTTATTTTTTTTTGTAGAAATTATGTCTATACTAACGTAGCTTAAGAATGCACTGTCTTTCTTGGGTACCACTTTCCAATGTTGATTCACACTCAGCTGAGTAAATTCACAATAGATCAAACCCTCAAACACAGTTCTCACCTTTCTGCAATTAAGGTGTTTTCTTAAAGTCAAACGTAAGATGTGACCCCCCTGCCCAAACACACACTAAACTGAATTTTGTTGTATTTACTGCCATCTGTTTTGATCTTGTGCTGACCCAGCGCGGGGCTCGAAGTCGCGGTTTGCCATTCGGCACCTTTCTCTAGGCTGGCACCGGCCTGTTCGTCCGCATCGCTGGGGGCAGAGCCTTCCACCCACCGGTAAATCCTTCTGAGTCCAACGGCAGCCAATGACTCGCCTGTGTTTAGACCAGAACATTCCTGGCGACCTTTCAAAGGTCCTGCCCAAGTTCCGACCTGTGCGCTTTCCCTGAAACACCCGTTTGAGACTCCGATGAACCTGGAAACACAGCAATCGCTGTGTGGGTACCCACAGTGTCTCCCCGTCTTAGGGCTACTCGGCTGAGGCCCGCACACACACATGCTCTCACCTGGAATTCAAAGCAACCCCATAACGGCAGGGGAGACCCCCCATTTTACATACGAGAACACTGACCAATGCTGACCAGTGGTTGCTGGGATCAGAGTGGTTGACCTGCAGGCTGTCGGCCACCCACTGCAGAGCGGGGTCCCCCTTCGGTGCACCCAGGTGGCACTGGACCCAGCACCCACAGCTGTGGCCCAGCCTTTGACACGACTGAGCCCGATAGTCAGTTTGGGGGGTAGTGGAAATTCACAACACGCCATCTAGGCATTGCTCACGGCTGTCCGTATCATTGCAATGTGGGACTCCAACACCTGGAATCCTGTGACCCCGGAGTTGGGGGTCCCAAGGGTTGGCCTCCCCTGCACCCCAGAATCCTCACTACAGACCACCCCGAGGGGCCAGCGCCCCACCTCTACCCTGGCTGCGAGCAGAGCTCCTGTCTTTACGAGGCTGCCCTTCGCACCTGGCAAGCTAGTGAAGTCCCCCGAAACACCACGAAAAGCTTCCTCTGCCTCCTCCTGTGAGGCTGGAGATCATTCCCTGGCACCTGCCCAGGTAAAGTCATTTTCTCCCTCAGGTAGTTGAAGAGGAGCCTTGGCCCCCCCTTCCCCACGCAGTGCTTCCCCCAACTGTGTCGCCCACCCGCCCACGGCCCCTCCCCTCCACGCGCTCCGGTTTCTCCACATCTGGAAATGCGACACCGCAATTCAGCAGGATGCTCCAGATGTGCAGAGATGGGTGCGGGATCATCTCCTCTTCTGTTCCGGGCCGAGCTGTTGCCTAACGCTGTTTTCGCTCCTTCTGTGGCCGTTGATCCTGAGACCCCTGGAGCCCGGGCCTTTCCCCCCTGCACAGCCCGGGCCCCCTCCCCGCCCCCGCCCGGCCCCTGCGCAGTCGGTCGCTCCCACGCCACTGCCGAACGGCGTACTTCCTACCTGCCCCCGATAGATCGCATCTCTAGTTCTGGCTCGTAATTCAGTCCATCGAACTCTCTGGCCTTCTCCATGTTTACTCTCTGATCGCTAAATGCTAATTAACATGTCCTAATGGAATTTGGCAGGAGAGCAGCGAGTAACTTTTAGGAACGAGGCCTTCCGGCTCTGTTCGCATCTTCGTCACCCATTTCCGGCGCCCCTGCCGATCAGGACGCTGCTGCGCCCGTCAGCGCTGCTCCGGACACTGTGGGGACGCAGAGGCACACGACTCGTGGGACCTCTGACTGAGGGGACCGTCCGGCATAGGCGGAAGCAGCCAGGTGAGAAAAAAGAGGGCCAGGTGAGACGCTGACTTGAATGGGACCACACGCTTAAGAACTTCAGAGGAGAGAGCTGTCAGGGCCGGGGGGGCGTTTTGTAAGTAGGTAGAATGTGGACGTGGAGTTGCATGCAGTTGCAAGATGCTTTGTTCTGCGTTGGAAGAAAATTACGTACCAAGGGCCCGGCACTTCCGACTGGGGAGTGTGACCACAGTAAAGTGAGTGGCAGTTCAAGGAGAGGGTGGTGGGTAGCGGACGTGGGGAGGGGGAAGAGGCGGGAGCCGGGCAGAGCGGGAGAGCCTTGGGCTTCTCAGGACCCCCCTCCAGCCCCCACTTGCCCATCCACTTATTTAAAACCACCTGTAGAGTTCCGGCCATGTGCCAGGTGCTGTGTCAGGGTACAACCGCGAGTGAAGGAGAGAGAAATCCCTGCCCTCCCGGAGCCGAAGGCACAGGGCTGAGAGTGATAACGAGAAGACGGCGTGTGGGCTAGGGGACCAAAAGTGCTGAAGAAGGGAGAAATGAAGCAGGGAAGGGAGACAGATGAGGCAGCAGGTGGGGCACCTGGCGTTGTAGGTCGGGGCCCCCAGGAAGGTCTCACTGAGGGAAAGGACCAGGCTGAGCCGTCACCTGTGGAGGAGGCCTGTGGGGTGAACCAGCAGTGCGCGCCGAAGGCCCAAGATCAGGGTACACTGAGGACGGAGAGCTGCCGACATGTGTGGAACACGGGTAATGACAGAGGGAGGCAGACACCTGGAGGGGCAGCTGGCAGGCAGGGCGTAGGTCAGGCTGCCGCATGGGACCCTCTAAGAACATTGGCTTTTAGCTCTGGCTGGTGCAGCTCAGTGGATTGAGCACCGGCCTGCGAACCAAAGGCTCGCTGGTTCAATTCCCAGTCAGGCCACGTGCCTGGGTTCTGGGCCAGGTCTCCAGTAGGGGGCGCGTGAGAGGCAACCGCACATTGACGTTTCTCTCCCTCTCTTTCTCCCTCCGTTCCCCTCTCTAAAAATAGGGGGAAAAGGCATATTGGCTTTTAGTCTAAGTGAGAAGGGGAGACATTGCAGGGCTTTTAAGAAAAGATGAGGTTGATGTAAATTATACTTTCATAAAATAATTCTGGGTGTTGCATTGAGAAGAGACTATAGGCAGGTAGGAAGACCAGTGAAGGGCATGTATCCGTTCGCTTTTGCCACGTCACAAATCACCTCCAAATTTAGCAGCTCAACACAGTAAGCAAGCATTTGTCACTGCTTTACAGGTTGGCCGCGTAGTCCTCTGGGCTGGGTGGGGCTAACGCAGGGGTCAGCTCCCCTGTCTGCTGGTTTGCTTGCTGTGGGCTGGCCTGGGCTGACTCACTGAGGGAAGGCAAGATTTTGAAGGAAAGCGTGAATTGAAGCTTAGGCTCGGGGTTGGTGTTCAGGCCACGGTCTAAGCAAGCAGAGGCCGGATTCAAATGCGTATGAGGGGTAACTTCCTCTCTTGGGCAAAGCAAAGGCAAAGACTTTGCTCTTTGGACAGGTTGCAAATGCCGTGGACACCAGGAGGTTGATGACTGTGCCAGTTTTGTCATCATTTCTAAAAGGGTGGCGGTTGAATCCGGGTGAGCGTCCAGGTGAGAGACAGGGGGGCTTTTGTAGGAGGGGTGTCCCCGGAGGTGGGCGCGGAATTGGCCATGACCATGTGTTCCAGTGTGGGGACGTGGGGACGTGTTCGACGGCACGAGGGCTCGGTGAGGACGCTCAGTTTCAGGCCTTCCCAACGGGAGAACTCTGTTGCGAATTACTGAGAATGGGCGAGATGGCCAACGGCAGGTCGGGAAGAGCGGTGAGGAGCTCAGCTGCGCACGCGTTGGTGCTGAGAGGCGCGTTGAGCTCCAGGAGGGGCTCCCAGTGGGGAGCAGACCATGTGAGCGTGGACTGCGGGAGAGGGTTGGTGCGTCGGTGCCAGTTCCGGGGGGCACTGCCTGTGCTGAGACGCGCGGTACTTTAGGAGACGCGGGAAGTGGACCGTGATGAGAAGAGCCCCAAGGGTGGGGTTCCGGGACTCCAACGTGGGGGGAGCGGGAGCGAGCGAAGGAGACCGCGACCCCCTGGCCAGACAGGGGCAGCTGGAGACAGACGGACAGTGTGCTCGGTGGGCCAGCAGCACAAAGTGCGGACACAGGCCGGAGACAACGCTGGCGGGAAAGTTGGCCGTCTTAGGACGAGCCTCGCAGTCATGCGAGGAGGTGGACCTGGTTGGAGGCGAAACAGCAACTGTGGTGTTTAAGCATGAGAGTCTCCCTGCCTGTCCCTGTGGACGGACGTGGCAGTCCGAGAAGCCCAGTCTTTCTGACCCGAGTCTGCTGAGCAGACCATTCAGCACAGGGTGGGTTCGCAATGCATCATGGTCCTGGTGGTGACCTGGGTCTGCGGTGACCTCTGGTCATCGACACATGACGGATGCACAAGGCCATGACCCCTAGCCTTGCTTCACTCGCTCCCAAGCCCCTGTAGGCCTCCTGGCAGGTGACATCTCGAGTTCCGCCGAGGAACAGCTGAGGCCGAGTCACAGATTCACCGACGAGGGCCGCGATTTAATTTTGTCATCCTGTATCAGATTTCTGCCTCTCGCAGTGTGGGCCCAACAGGCGGTGACACTGTTAACTGTTACTCTTTTCACTTCCTTTTTTCCCCTCACTGAGCATAAACATATCATTACACAGTTACACGCCACTATATTTAGCGTGGATTTTTAACCATCTATTAAAACAGACGGGAGGCCGGGCTGCGCTACCTGGAGTCGGCGGGGAGGGCGGGCCCTTTGCTGGGGAGGGGAGGGGGAGCTGCATTGCCCACCCCACCCCCAGGGCCCTCACCCCTCTGTGTTCTGGGGACACGAGCCAACCCTCTTCACTGGGGCCCGGCGAGCATCTCGCCCTAACTGCCCTGAAAACATGCTGTTTGCCAGCGATGCGGCCTTCGGCTTCATTGGCCTGTACGTTGAGGGCAGCCCACAGGTGTCTGTAGCGTCCATTCCAAAGGGTGCACCAGGGAGAAAGACAAGGTCAAGCGGCCCAAGATGCCAGGGGCATGAGGTGCTCTGCACAACGCCCGTTTGTTCGGGCAACGGGCTTGCAGATGGGTCTTTGCCCGGCCTGCTCCTGGCTGTCTTGCGGCCCGTGGGCCTTGGAGGCAGCAAGGAGCTCCGCGCAGAGAGCTTACCCGACCTTGATCGGCCTGGGATTTCGTCCCCTTGCACGGGAGAGCCTCCTACTGTTGATAAGGCCCATTCGTACCGATAGCACTAACGGTTGGTGACTCTGCTACCATTCCTGCCGGTGAGCTAGTTCACAACACGCTACCCGGGCACCGCTCACGGCCTGTATCGCTGCGACGTGTGGAGGGCGTGGGTGTTTTCTCCATCTTGAGCCCCGAGAAGCTGAGAAATGGAGAGGTGGCAGGGACGGCGGTGGGGGAGCCTGGAGTCAGAACGTGGCTCTTCGGATATCCGTCTCGTCTTGCATTCCGCAGACCCAACGGCGCATGCACATGGGCGGAAGGCGCGGAATCCTTCCTGCGATGCTGGGTGCAGGGGGTGGGATGTGGGCACCCAGGCGGTGCTGATCGTGGGCAGCTCTTGCTGGGCACAGGACGCTTGGGGAAATAAAGGTCGGGAGGGCACTGGTGTCACACTACCAAGGGGCCAGGTGACCCTGTCTGCACCGTGAACTCTTCATGCCCTCTAATCAAATCGAATGACTATGTGATCCTCCCGAATATGGCCTTGGGGTGAAATTCAGCTCCGCACCCCGGGGGGCCGCACCACCGACCATCAGTGATCCGCCGGCTTTGCCACGAGGCGGGCTGCTGCTGCCTTCGGCACGCTCCACTCGTTTTCCACTTGTCTGATATGTGTCCATCATCTTACGCTGTCCTCTGTTTGTCTCTTCTAGCCTGAAAACGAGTGTTAGTGATCTCAGATAGCAAGAAGGACCTAAGAAAATGGCCAGAATTCGGTTCACTATTACTTGTTTGGAAAGATGTTTTTCAGTTCGTACACCAAGCTTTTTATGAAATGTTCTCGTCCGGAATGGGGGCATGTCAACCCAGAGACCCAAATGGCTCCTCTTCGCTCAGCTTCCTCACGGCAGGAAGATGCGGCTCCTCTTTGGGCGCAGAGTAGCCGAATCATTCCCAGGTCTCTGCCGCACCTTAAGGTCCTAGTTCTAGGTGGTGCCATGCCTGAGTACGAAATGAAGCCGCATGTCCCTTTTGTGGGATGCCTTGAAGCCCTTTCCTAATTCATCCTAAGGCCATGATGACTTCATTATTTGCTGCGCATAATGTTGTTGAGTATCTATTTTTTATTTATTTATTTATTTATTTTTTTGCCAGCCGCTGAGGATTCAAAACTGAACCCCTTCCTTCGGGTTCTCTCAGTCTCTCTCAGGAGCTCAACCTTCGTTCGTGTCTAAGAATAATTAAAATAAAGTGTGGCCCAGTCAATCAAATTAAAACAAAATGATGGTTATAGCAGCACATACATGCTACTCTTAACAGATCAGAGCTCACCAGCAAACCTCACCCGTGCCTGCGTGCAAGGCCCCCACTCGGCAGGTGCAGAACCCACGCACGGCAAGGGCTCCCGGCTCGGGGCTCTGCGCTTGGGGACGGAAGACAGGCATTCGTAAAACCAAAGCATAGAACAAACTAAAAAAAAATGCACCTTATACAAAATGACAATAGATATGAAATAGTCTCAAAAGTATAAAATTTCCTGCAGACAGTCCTAAAAAATAAGATAAATTTGGCAAGAAAGAGCTTTCTCTGCTTTATTTCGGGTGAGTGAGACGTTTTCAGGCAAGAAGAAGAGGGTCTTGAAGGATAAATATTTTGTGAATGGGAAGGCAGACGAGAGGTTTCCCAGAAGGCACTGCTCCAAAGCCTCGGGGCTGAGCTCGTTGTGGTCTCCGCAGGGCGGCAGGAGACCCGGCAGCGCCCCGGCCGACCGTCCCCCGCCTCACTCAGTGCCTTTCTCCCCTGAACGCTCTGCGCACATAGGTTTCTCTTTCTTACTCCGTTTCCCCAAGTCCGTCTGCTTTCCCACGCTTCCCTCCGTCTGGGGTGCTCCGCTCTCTGATGTTCCCCTGAGCGATTCTCTCTTGCCCATCACGTGTCAGCTCATCAGGGGGGTCTTCCCCGACCCACCCATCCGAAACCTCCATCCCCATGAGTGGCTCTCACGTTTCGCTAACTGAATCCTTGTCGTGCATGCTTAACGCGGCCTGACAGTTCTACCGTCCTTACCGTTGGGTTAAACAGCGGTTTCCTCTCCGTCACACTGCCCGAGACGGTTAGCATCAGCCCGACCTGGCTGTTTACCGTGAAACGCAGGTTAACCGTGTTCACTAAAATTCACCGTTCCGGTGCTCCGTCTCCACAGCCACATTCATCTGCTCAGGAGTCACACGCGGTCAAAGGCTCTGGTGCGTGAAAACGCAGCTAAGCGTACACTTTGTCATCACAGAAGCTGCTGCCGGGCACACAACTGTCCTTGAGTGTGAGCCCATCGAGGCCCAGAGGACTTGTTCGCCCCTGTGCCCGCTGTGCCCTGAAGAAAGTCTGGGGCGCGGACGTTTGCTTGTTGGTTGATGAACGAACGGGCCAGTCTCCTACAGGGAGAGGGTTCTGAGGGGTAGGAAAGGCAGTGAGGCCAGACTGGCAACTTGGTGAAGATTCGGCCAGAACTCCCGCCCAGGCCTAAGGAAGGACTTCATGCTCGTAGAAGGCAGGTGACGGTGACCGAAGGTTTTGAAGCGGAGAATGACAGGATGGAATCTCTAGGGACGAGGGTTGTCCTGCAGCACAAGCAGGACAGGAGGGAAGAGGGTGGACGGAGGGTGAGGAGAGCAGCCAGGAGACCCCGCTTGTCAGGGAGACAGGAGGCGGTCAGGGACCCACTCTAACACGGAGGGTCGGTAAATCTAGCTCCTGTGCTGGCCAGAGGAGGTGACGGCGTATCGAGGCCACCAACAACCTGGGTGTCCCTGCGGATGTCTGGTTTGCACAGAATGTCCCGTGAGGAGGCCGGCTGACGGAGGCCCTGACCTGCCTCCAGGACACGTGACCGCCTCAGTCACCGAGGTGGGGCGCAGAGCCTGGCGATCGTGGGGGGGCTTTCCGGTCCCCCACCACAGATGCAGCATGTGCTGTTTCCGTGACACCACGAGCCGGAACTCCCCCCTGGGGTCTGCCAGCTGCAGGTCCTCGGGGCACAGGGCGAGCAGAGGGACTTACGGACGGATTTGTCATGCGAACCGGTCCGGCCGCCACACTGCTCACCACACGTGCGGAAATATGAGAGGGGAGAAGACCCCCACGCGTCCAGGACCGTGCCTGGCCACGTGGACGGCACGTGTCAGGAGACTTCACAGAAACCTTCGCTGTCCGGAGCGAGGCCTGCTCGCCACCACAGGGAGTGGCCCTGAGCAGAGCATCCCAGCAGATGGCAGGCAAACAATGACTCAGACCTGGTACCACGACGGGGGCAGGCTCTGCGGACACGGGAGCGAGCGAGGCAGACGTCAGCCCCTCGCAACAAACCACTAATTCAGCGATTTCAACCTTTCCATCCCGTGGCACACAAAAATGAATTGCTGAAATTCTGCAGCACACCAAAAAATATATTTTTTTGCCCATCTGACAAAAAGAAGGGGGTAATTTTGGCTCATTCATGCCAGGCAGCTATTGTTCTGTTGGCTGTTGTCATTTGTTTATTTGACAACCTGGGGGAAGCGAGTCAGCCCCGACTGGGCGGGCATTGCACTTTTTACCAGTTCTTGTGGCGCGCTGGTGGGGAACCGCTGACTCATCTATAACTCGCAATTATAACTTCATCTGCTGAAAGAGAACGTATAGGAACCCACCACGGGAACCGTTTGGTTTTGTAATGCTAATTAACACCCGTTTTGTCATTTCTGCCTTCATTCCTGTACTATTTTCATCAATCCGTGTCTGCGCCGAGAATTTAGACCATCCCTCCGCTGAAGATGACTTAAAAGGAGAATTACTGTGTATGTACGAATGATAGGGACTTCAGTGGGCAACCCAAATACTTTATTTACTTATTAAACATTGTTCACCAATACCCTGCCACCAAGGTTTGCTCAGACACTTAGCTTCTCTTTATTTAAGCACTTGAGCCGCAGGGGGAGCGGCTACCTGGCCTGTCTCGGCGCAGTGCTGGGCGCAGCATCCATGTCCCAACGCAGGGCGCCGAGGGAGGCGCAGCGCGTGGTAAAGCCTGTGCCACGAACCACCAAACTTCCACATCAGCCCCACCCTCCCGAGCGGAACACCTCACCCCTGCAGGGGGCCTTTGCAGTGCCCGGCATCCAAGTCCTGAATGAACGTGGCTGCGCCGCAAAAACCGCGTTGGACACTGGGAACTAGGCGGCGGCAGCCTCCTCCATGACTGTGGAGTTAGTTCTCCTTGAAAGACCAGAGTCACCTCTACACAAGCCCCACCCCCCCACCCCGGGTGCAGCCACCGATGACCACATCCGCCTGGCATTTCTGGTGCCATCCTGTTGTTGGAGAACCACGGATACTGGCCAGGTGTGACCGGTCCAGAGATGTCCCCTCCGTCTGCAATCCGCTGTGTTTTCTCTTGTCCGATTTTCCTTTTAACGAAGCTAATTTCTGTGCCACCCACCTCCGCCAAATGCCCCTGGATTCCCAAGGGTCTCCGTTTCTTTAGCGGACACGTGATTGACAGACCCCGCCACCGGGACTCCCCCCACAAGACTGCACACCCCACGGACACTCCAGTCCCTGCCCACGCACCCCGCTAACGTCACAAGGACCTTGAGACCCCAAGCCCCTGGTCTTGGCAGATGATTCCCTTGTAAATCCGAGGCAATTTCCTTCCAAGCAAACTGTTCACATCGAATTCCAGAATTTCAGCCAGCGTTTCACGCTGCTGTCAGCATCTCACGGAGGCGAGTTTACCCGGACTGTGCACAGAGCTGCTGCCTCGAGATCTTCCCTCGGGTGCTCGGTGCCCAAGGTCACAGCACTCGGGAGTGTCAGCCAGGGGACATGGGGCTTCTCACTCCCAGGCCACTGCTCGAGTAGCATCAGCCTCACGCCCAGAAAGCTGAGCAGACTCGCTCACGTGCCCTTTGTCAACCTTTGATTACCGGGCACCGCTCCTCGGCTCCTGCTCACGGTGGCGTCCCGGAATACGGTGATGCTGATGGACTTTTCCCTCTGGTGATGGTGCCTGTGGGGTTTTTTTTGGGGGGGGGGGCTGGTGGGCAGCTTAGACATCTTTCAAACTTTTCCCACATCGATTAGGTAAAATTTTTATTTTGAGCTGTTTATCAGAACCTACTAGGCTGCAGAGTATTAGATATACTCAAAAACCTGAAACTCGATCTTCTTCTTTTGTGAGGTTTGATCAAAAAAGTCACCTAACAGTAAAGAGTTAATAGACATTCCTTTTGGAGCAACTTTATTTTGTTGAGAAAAAGTCAGTTAAATTTAAAATTCTGTGGAGAAAATTCACTTATTATAGAAAGAAGAAATCTGCTGAACTGCCCCAAAATAACTCGGGTTTGAGCACTCCCCGCGTGCAGGCCTGATTGATACATCCACTTGTATCAACCACTGCTCCGGGCCCATCTGCCGGAGGGGCCTGGCTTCAGATGGGCTGGTATTTGCGAGCTGAATTAATGAAGAGTGCGGGATCTTTAGAAAAAAAATACCCCACTTGATACATATTTAAACTGGAGTTAGCATATATTTATTGGGGTGTCCCTTGCGTTGCTTTTAATGATAAGATTCAGACTAAAACACGTCAATTCCCAAAGAACTCTTACCTGGCACAAATCAATCCCTCAGTGCTTAATGTGCGATGATGAAATAAAATAGGAATGTTTGAAGATGATTCTTTATAGCTAAACAGAATTGCAGGGCAGCTCCTTTGGACTGAATGAGGATGAAATAATTTGCTCGTCAATCTAAGTGGTCTGGGCTGGTGATTTACTGCTTCATTCACTGCCCAACGGCTGTAAGAAATAGCTAATACTTTTGAGTGCTGTCTCCCTCCTCGGGCAGATACTCGGACCCATCCGACGACATCTTCACCGGGCGGGTGGTGGGTTTGCGAGGGCAGGGGTGAGGTGGTGAAGCTGGTGGATGGGGGGCCTTGTCAAAGAGTCACTGACCACGGCCTTTGGGTCTGCCGTGCAGGCATCCACGCCCCCACGGAGCGTCACGAGTGCCCCACGTGTGCAAGGCTCTGTGCCCTGCGACTCGTGGGACGTTCTCTGCGGCCGCCGAGTGCACACACCAGCTGAGGAACACGGAGACGTGCGAGTGGCCGGGACACGGCCCCCAAGCCTCGGCGGCAGGACCTGACCGCGTGGACCAGGGTCCTCGCGCACGCCTGGTTTTCCGCGTGCACATGTGACCACAGGTATGGTTTTGGAGCATCCAACCCAGGAACAATTTTCAAAGGTTGACATTATTATGTCTTTTCAAAGATCAGAAAACGGGCAGCCCCGAGACACTAGGCCCGCCCCACGGTCCCAGAGCCAGTAACTAGCAGGTCTGTCTTCTGTCAGGCCTCCGGGGCTTTGAGCTCTGCGCGGGGCCTTAGTGCTCAGGCTGTCTTTGAACGTATACTCCTGGCTTCCTTCATGGCATGTTTTTTAAAAATTGTCTTGTTTTGTTTTTAATGAAAACAGTTTCAGACGAACACCCTGCACAAGCACTGGTAACACACCCCACACCCAGGAGGGTGACTCAGCCCCATTCATTGCTCTGCCCCAGGCCTTCCTCCTTCGAGAGGCAGGGAAGCCCAGCGTTACGGCTCAGTCCCAGCTTCCAGCGGCAGCAGCCACTTCAGACGATTTTGTCCGATGGGCTGCAGTGGGTATTCGCTGGGAAAGCCTTCTCTTCCTCTCAAAAAAAAAAATTAATAATAATAATAATAATTAAATAAAATTTTTAAAAAAGAGAGAGAGAGAGGAAGAGAAATGGAAAAGAAAAAGAAAGAAAGAAAAGTCTTGCCAGTAAAAGTTTTTCTGTTTTCAAAAAAAATTCCTCTCCTGCGTTCTTATACCTGGACATACAGCCACCCTCTCGTGGTCCCGAGGAGGCGCAGAGGAAACGGGAGCCTCCCGCGGGCGGTTTGATGGTTCACGGAGAATATTCCCGCGGCACCTTGGAGATCGCGGATCTCACCGACCCGCAGACTCGGTGCCAAGCCAGGAGGGAGCCCCTTGGCCTGCGTAGTCGTTTCCCAGGAACGATCCCGTGTGTAACTGATTCACGCGGCAACCAGCTGAACAAATGTGTTCCGCCCGCTGTTCGACCTAGCGCAGGCTGGAGGAGGACCTTAGGGCTCAACGGGGGTCTCGAGGTTATGTAATGGGGCAGTTGAGGAACCTGAGGCTCAGAGGGGAGGGGCTCGAAGGAGCAGACTCAGAAGCCGTGGTGGTAGGTTTCCTGACCCCCAGCCCAGTGCTCTCCTCCGCGACCTGAATCAGCACGTCCCTCGGAGAACTCAGTGCCGCGCTTCCTCCGGTCTTCCCCGAGTGCTGCCCGCCCATCGGAACGGTTGCTGGTGCCCTTCACTATTGGCAGAGATTGTAGAGATCAGGGGGCTGGGATGGAGGCGGGGTTGGGGCTGCGGAAAGGCCAGGCGCCCCCCACAGTGTCTGCCCGCCACCGCATTGGCACGAGGGAGACCCATGGGATAGGACGGTAAGTCGAGCACCGACCAGAAATGAAGACAAGTGCACATCCGTTTCTTTTAATTTTTCTGGTTAGAAAAAGGATCTTGAGATTCGTTTCTGCAAGGTGAAGGAGCGGGGCGGTTGACTTTCGTCGCAACGGTGTAGAAAGCTGTTAGGCAGGGGGTCCGCAAAGGGAGCAAAGAGCAGGCCAGAGCACCGGGTCCAGGAGAAGAAGGGTGCGCGTGTGCGCGAGTGTGCGGCTGGGGCGAGGGGCAGACGGGAAGTCGCCGCGAGGAAAAACGGGCTTGGCGGACAGGGTGGGGCGGCTGGACGGCACGCGGAGGCGCAGGGCTGGAGTGCCGCTCTGGCCCCGGTTATTTGGGCGGTCTGTCCCGTAAGAGGGTGTCCATTCCTGCCCGTCACCAGGCAAGTGCATGCATCCCTGCCGCACGGACGTGGGTTGGAGGGCGGGGGCGGCGGCGACGTGTCCTGCTCCAGTCCCTCTGCCGTGTGCTCGGCTCGACAGGCGCCGCTCTTCACCCGAGAGGAGGGGGTGGGACAGGAGGGGGTGGGACGTGCCCGGAGCAGGGCGGAGCCCGTATGGAAGCCCCCACTGCCCGATGGCACGGAAGCATTGGGGGGAGGGTTGCTTGTTCCTAAAACATAACTTAGCAGAAACTGGCCACACCAGAGCATATTAAGATCTTTCAGATTCTTTTATTAACATGGTTCTATAGCACAATCAGGCAAAAGCGCATGGCTGCGTGTGGTACAACATCACAGGCCACCACGTTGGCCCCGGATGTGACCCAAGAGTCAAGACATCGGCTGGGGCCGCGGGGCCCAGCCCACCTCCCGGTGGGCGTCTGCTCCCTTTGTCTCTCTGCCTCTGCCACCTGCGTCTCCCCTTCCCTCGCCCTCCCAGCCTGTCCTCCGAAATAACACGGAGTAATCTCCCTGAACCAGCAATGCGGGGAAGACAAACTGCGGCTGCAGAGCCCAGGAGCTGCTCAGAAGTCTGCATAAATACCGGCTCTAATTATAACATTAACATGGCTGGGATCACGAAGGCACCGACAACCGACATATGGCAGAAGTTGCAGGCCCCTCAACTGCACAGGAGCGATGCCTTCTGACAGCGGAAACAGGTTGCCCAGGAAAACCGCCGCCCTGCGAAGCCTGCGCCCGCAGAGTCCCAGTCCCCGAGCCTGTGAGCGGCCCCCACGTGCCAGGACGTGGCCTTCTGGGCGGGACTCTGCGCCGTCCGTCTGACCCCTCTCGCTGCGTGGGCAGACGCCACAAGCCAGACTCTGCGCTCGGCCTGGGGACATGAGTGAGACGTGGGTTCACCTCAGGGCAGGTGGGGACCCTTGAAAGACAAGGGAGCCTAAGCTGGAAGTCATAGCGTGACATGGTGGGTGGTGACAAGAGGGCTCAGATGTGGGGGCACCTGGAGGCCCGTGCGGAAAGGGGAGCTCACAGAGGACACGGAAGGCACCAGCCTGACAGGCACACAGGGTTCCTCTCAAGTCCCCTGCAGGTTGGGAGCCACCTCGGAGGTGGCTCCGCTGGGACCAGGCATGAAATCGGAGCCCCTGGCTTGACAGTCCCTTCTCTGCCCAACAAGAGTGCAAGTGTCCTGGTCTTCACAGGCACCTGCAGCCTTTTCTGACCTTGAACTGCCGTAGCCAGAGAGGCCTCTCAGCTCCCGTCTGGAGCCACATGGCTTCCCCATCCCCGGGTTTTGGACGGCCCTCGGGGGCTTGTTCCCAGAGAGGCAGGCAGGCTAGTGCAGTTCCCCCACCCCTGAGGAAGGCCACGGTGAGGTGGGGTGGGGTGGGGGGGTGCAGGCATGGCCTGGGGGGTTGGGAGCTGTGAGGGGCAAGGTGATGGTGTTCTTTGAGACTCTTCTTCACCACGTGATCCTGGTTCATTATCAAGGCCAAAAACCTGCTCATCAGAGATAAAGGTTGGCATCTATGCAGTTACTGCAGAAACCAGTTGAGTCTTTCAAGTGTGAACCCTGAGAAAGACGACACCTGCTAAGAAGGGCTTGTGGTGGCTTAACAGGGCTTAGACTTACAAAAAACAAAACCAAAACAAACAAAACCCCAGAGCCTCACAGCCACTGCTGCCCCGGGGCCCCTCACACACGACACTTGGGGGAGCAGCCTGCCCTGGACTCCCCACTCCTTCCCTGAACATCCCTGATAAAGCAGCTCCTGGAATCCTATTGCTACCAACAGGACTGAGGCTCTCCCTATCTAATTGGAGCTGCTCAGCTCTGACCAACCAAAACCAGCTGTATTCTGACCAATCAGGACAGTGCCTTTTGGACCAATCAAACTACGAGGATTTAGAGTCCTCATTTGCATGAGGGCAGACCAGTCAGGGA
This sequence comes from Anoura caudifer, assembly GCA_004027475.1. Taxonomy (NCBI): domain Eukaryota; kingdom Metazoa; phylum Chordata; class Mammalia; order Chiroptera; family Phyllostomidae; genus Anoura; species Anoura caudifer. The sequence goes on from PVKU01002796.1 coordinate 34,593, forward strand.
CCGGCAGAGACTTCTTTCTATGTAAGCCTGCTCCTCTCTGGCTCTGATCTCCCTTTCCGCCGCCCACTGCAGAGTGCGTTTCCCTGGCTGGGGCTGCAACCCCGAACCCGTCTCTCGGAGCAGCTGGAGCTGTCTCGCCGGAGAGGGGCCTGGCCCCAGGGCTCCTTTGCTCCAGGGCTGCCTAACCCCCCTGCTGCTTTTCCAGCTGCCCCGTATCAGCAGCGAGCTCCTCCACAGCCTCACTCCTCTCCCACCCCAGCTGATCGCAGTCGGGCTGTTTGCACTGAATAAAGTTTCCTTCTTCGCCCCTCCCCAAATCGGGAATTCCTCTTGGTGTTGAATTGTAGCAATACAGAAAATGGGTTTTAAATTTTACTAGTCAAGTTTGGAAAGGTGGAGTGTGCGTGCACCTGTGCAGGTTTTGAGTGTTTACATGTTTTAACGGAGTAATTCCGCTTCCGGTAATCAACGGCAGTGATTCGCTGACACCGGCCAATGAGCGCGCGCTAGGTTGCACAGGTGGTCCTGAGCGGAACAGCGGCGTGGTTATAAGTTACAGCGCATTTGTAGCAAAGCGAAGCGTGTAAGCTTCATTTGCAATAATTGTGGAAACTTGAACAATCTTCGAGACTGTGTATCTGGGGCAAATACTCCGCCAAGTTAATAAAGTTGTCTTGGGATTGTAAACCAGATGCGATTTTCCTTCTCGTTGTGTTTTTCTCGATTTTAAGATTAATTACAATGAGCCTGCATGTTAACCAGTCATTTTAAAAGCGCATGATGAAAAATGGCCTAGAAACTCCCCAGCCTTGGCAGGGCCGGCCCAGGAGGGGTGGGGGCGGAGATCTGAGGCAGGAAGGGGCGGGCCCAGGAACCTCTTCAGGCCTGGAGGCCCTGGCTGGGAGCCCCTGAGCAGACCAGCTTTATCTGGCCCTTCCGTAGGTGTGGTAGGGTGCAGTCACGGGGTCCCCAAAAGAAGGATTTATATTGGGGTCCAGAACTCAGGGTGTCCAGGAAATATTAAAAACATGGGATGTCCTCACCCCCACAAGTCTGAGCTGAGGAGTGGGATACAGGGAGCAAGGCCGTTGAGTTGTTTTGCATAGCAACAGTTTTGCAGATAAACTCTAGAATGCTCATTTAACATATCTATAACCTTTAACTGGTTTCATAGATATGCTAAATAGCTGTGGCCTTGCTCTGTGACAGGGAGAAGGGAGTGACTTCCACCCAAGATGTAACTGGGAGGCAGCTCCCCAGTTACGGTGCCTGGTGAGAGCTTGGAGATGGTTGGCTCCACACCATGGGGCCACACCTGCCCAGACTCACGATGGCAGCCCGGTAAAGCTGGAAGGATACGGGAGTGCTGGCAGGTGTAGCCGATTGTGGGAGGAGTCGGGAGTGGGGCTGCAGAGGAAGATTGGCGTGGGGATTGAAACCCAGACATGGCAGCCATTGGAGAGGGAGAGCTACACGCTTTTGGCAGAGTTAGGACCTCCGCAGCCACAGGAAGATCACCACGTGGTTTTATCAGAGAACCATGTGGTTCTGGCAGAGTGGCGACATGCCCCCCCCCCGGCAGCTTTGATGGAAGGACCCCCGTGGTGTTGGTGAGAGTGAGGACCCCATGGCTTTGGGGTGCTCCCTTTGGCCACACGGTTTAGGAAGCAGGAGAGACTTTGCCTGGAAGAAAAAGGAGAAAGGACCTTTACCAATGGGCCATGAGAAGGTGCCACATGACTTTGGATTAATTGGAGATCCCGGCAACGGAGCTGATGGTGCCGGGAACCGAGGGAGGCCTGCCAGCCAAGCACCGATTACTGGGAAGAGCGGGGGGCTGCCTGAGCCACGGACTTCTATTTCTGTTCCTGAGATACGGTACCCCAGACCGGGCAAAGGGGGGAAGGAAGTACTGTGTGTGTTTGTGGGTGTTTTAAGGGACTTTGGGATTTTGATGAAGACATTAAGTCATTACTCTTAGGTCTGCATAACTTGAATAAATAATTCCTTTCCTTTTCACCAATCTCTGACATGGAGAGCTACAATTCTCTGGCGATGGGAAAGGCGCACCTAGTACAGGGGGATCCCCTTCCCTGGCAGCCAATCAGGGAAAATCATGGGAGACCACACGTGCAGTAGCTTTAAAGCAATACAACTACTTGCACATGCGCAGTAAAATCCTGCCAAAACTAGCCAGGAAGGATCCGCCCTGTAAAAACTGAGTCCCTCCAGCCCATGAGGTCAGTCTCTGCTTGGAGCTGGCCTGCTCCCATGTTCTCTGCTATAAAGTCAGGGTGTTGGTTCAATTCTTTGTCCCGATCACCAAGAACCTGGCATTTACAGAGAACTAGGATGTGTCAAGTAACTTACTGCGCCCAGTCCGTATGGTTTCTCAAACTAAGGCTGGATAGCAGGAGAACCTGTCTTACCTGCCTGCTCACTCTGACCGGGAAATAACATTGCCTTTGTACGCGTGCATGCACCTGGCTTACTTTCTGGCTTCCCAGAGCCACCTCCCGGGCAAGCCACTTCTGGAGGGCCGCTCATGCCACGTGTATGTGGGAAGTCCCGCTGTCTGCAGGCCTGTCCGTCTGTCCACCCTCCTCCACCACCACCCCCCCCACAAAGCCCAGGCGTCCTGGACTGAAGGGCTTGCTGGCGAAGCTCCCTCAGCCATCAGCTGCTGTTTGTTTCTTCGCCTCCTCATTTGGCTCCTGGGAGGATGTTTCAGCAGACTTTTTAGAGAAAGGGAAAAAAAATACAATAGCTCATTAAGCTAATGACCCTTAGCCAGGCTGGCTGGGAGCGAACAGAGGCAGGGACGGTTGCCACCATTTCCCCCAGGAAGCGTTCCTTTCCCTCTCCCTGTTTTCTCTGCCTGGGGGGCAGGTTGGAGGCCCTGCTACCTGCACGTGGAAGGGGGAGGTAGGCTCTGCCCATTTCCCGTCAGAAGGGACTGTCCTCCCTCCCAAAACATGACCTTGGTAGGGGTGATAGCCCCCCGTGTGTGTGCATGCTTCTGAGTTTAGAAATCGTCCTTACCCCTAGTTCTCATTTACGCCACCCAAGTAAACGATTTCACCGTGCAGGTGGTTGCGGAAGATAAAAAACCTGGGAGGGATGTTTGTGCCCTGCTCTTTGCTCATCGCTACTGAGCATTGGGGAGTATCAGCAAGTCCTGCAGACTCTACCTCCACAATATTTCCCAGGTTAGTCCACTAATCTCTAATTTCTGTCATCCCACTGAAGCTGACGGTAGCAGCAAGACGTCCCCTTTGCAATCAGTGGGTCGGCATGACACTCTCTCCGCCCAGAATTGTGTTACCTCATTGTCCATTTATTGGCAACCATGACATAAAAGAATTATTACTGTTACAGCACAAGATGCAAAATTATTTTTATTATTTATTATTATTATTTTTGCAGAGGAACTTATCCAGAAAACAAGGCTAGAGAAACAACATTTAAGAAAAAAGTATTTCAGGATTGTGAAATTATTAAATTAAATGGAAAATGCATGCAGGAATTCAGTGGCTTTCCTCCAAAGCACTTGGAAAATATAATGAAAACTTGAAACGCAGCTTTTACGAGAGCAGCACAGTTGCCCGATATTTAGGCAGACTGCACCCAGATTAGGGGCGTGCTGTCTCGGTCCCTGTACGTGGTGGATTTTGACAAACGCGCGCTGGATTGGAAAGGTAAATAAAGGAATAAATAAGTGAGTTTGAATGCTATAAACTCGATTTAAGCCCCGTGTAGTCCAGCGGGAGCTGCGTAAACATGGCTAATCTCCATGCGCGCAGGGTCGGCGGACGCTTTGCTCATCTCGGTTTCCTTCACCGCAGCCCGTGTGCACGTGCCCTGGACAGCACTCAGCTGCCATGGGCCGCCGTGGGAGGTGACTTCTGGCGCAGACAGGTGGAGATTGGTTGGGACTCTCGACGCAGGTGCTGTGCTGCTCCTGTCTCCTCGCCCTCGCAGGACACGCCCACCCATTCCCGCCCCATCACTGTCGTCCATGGCTGTTGTGACCAGGGTCATCGGACAATATCTGGAAACAGAGAAGACAAGCAATAGCTTTGGCCCAAATGACCCCAGCTCCTATCTGTGGACCCTTCCAAGCACGGGCTCTTCTTGTCTCACCACCGGTGGAAAGGCAAGGAGCCTGCACGGGGGAGGTTACGGAGGCTGCGCAGCCTCCCAGAAAGGCATGCACATTGGTCTCCTGTGGGCCACAAACCTCCTGCCGGGATGAACGCCCAAGGACCGTGGGTTATATGTAGCCCTCCTTATCGGTCCTTCCTGCGAAAGGCCAGGACAATCCTCTCCCTGCTCTTCCGACCGATTGCAGTCTGGGTCATGAAAACGTGCCCATGCACCCGCTGGCACCGCCCATCTCCACCGCGTCCCGTCCTGCCAAGCCGCAGTCACCGTGGAGCGCGGAAGAGCGCTGAGGTCCCCCCGAGGCCTGGGCAGCAGCACTGTTCCAAGTTCCCGGGTGACCGAGCGTGCACCTGGGGTCAGACGTGCCCACGCCCGGCCATGGACCGTGGGCTGAGCCCCGATGCTCTCGCTCACCCAGTGCCTTGTTCGCGAAGGCACCGGCATCCCCGCTGCCGTGGGCCGCCAGGGCTGGCTGCTGGGCGGCCGTGTGACTCGACTTGGGCCCTGGAAGACCGGGTGCGGGAGGGGCGCTGCACATGGCAGGCGAGAAGAGAAGCAGGAGCGAAAGTAGGTCAGGAGCTGAGAGCAGATGTGGCTCCAGGCAGGAGGGCTGGAAAAGGGACGGCTTCAAACTAAGCAGACGGAGAGAAAAATGAGAAAAGTCAGTGTGAGGTGCCGCTTCGCGGGGAACGGTGGCATTTTCAGGCCGGTGGCCCACGGCCCCTCAGACCTACCAACACGTATGTTTATCTCACAAGATCATTTTTCATCCGAGCAACGTTTGAAAACTGGGAGTTTTCACATAAAAAGACCTGCCAGCCCTGGCCTTATGCTTCTCAGTCGTTGGCCGGAGCTCCAGGTCCAGGTGGATCAGCACCCTCGGCCCCCGCCCCGCCCTGAGCGCCCCCTGCACTGTGCCGCCGCCCTGCGCCTAGAGACAGCCGGGACCCCCGCTCAGCTGCGTAGCACAGCCTGTGTTGGAAGAGGCGGCATGACGCCAGCAGGAGCCGAATGGCAGAGCACCGGCCGTCTTGGCAGTTTCCCCCCCAAGGGTCCTTGGACACGTGCCCTCACCCTCTGCTCTCCGGTGTGGCCGTCTGAGCCATGATGAGGTGGAGGTGCCTGGTCCTCATGGCCCTTTAAACAATGAGGTTCTTTGATTCTGACCGGTGCTGGTTCGATCCCACCAGCCCGGGACATTTACTCGGTGGGCGGGGCCAGCCCCAAGCGTCACAGGACCCTGAGGTCAGAGGGCAGAGCCACAGCGAGCAACAGGCCTGAGGCATCAGTCCTGCTGTCCAACAAAGAAAGGCTCGGGTCAGCGTTCAGCTGCCGTGCCTTCCCCCTGGGTCTCTACTGCAGCTGGAAGAGCCACCGGCCTCGCCGGCCCCCCCACATGGAGCAATCAGCCAGCTGCTCAGAGTCCTGAAGTTCAACAAACCCTTATGCCGATCTGCTAGGCACCCCAACTCTCGGACACCCCCTTCCCAAACCCCATTGCACTTGGAGTTTGGGCGGCCATGAGCTCAGCCGAGCAGCTGCGGGGCTGCCGGCTCCCGGGCAGGAGCCTGTAGCCTCGCACTGGTGAGTGATTTTGTGCGTGAACGTCGCAGACAAGTAGTTGGTAAGATGAACACTCAAGTTTCCTGAAAACAAATGTAGTCACTGATGAGCACCTACCGAAGGTCCCAGTGAAGGTGCAAGAAAGACCGGATGACCCGCCCAGACTTGATCAGGACGGAAGGTCCAGACCGAGAAGTTCTGGCGGCACCTGCAGGAAGGTACCATCGTCCTCGCACTGCGCTGTGATTCTGGAACCCTGGGACGCATCGGGAACACCGGTGGGGCTTGCCGAACCCCGGCGCCTGGCTGCACGCCTCGGGTGTCCGACGCAGTACGATGAAGGTGGGGGTCTCAGAATTCCCAGGTGATGCTGCCGCGGCCGTGCAAGCACGACGCTTCGAGAACTGCCGCGTAATAGGACGCTCGATCCACACCGAGACAAAATCCTGCAGAGCAAGGGGCCTGGAGGACCGCGGCGCACAGCCAGCCTCCCGAGGAGCTGCATCCCCCAGGAGCTGCGGTGCCTACCCACCGGCAGCGAAGGTCGGGTGTGCGGCCGTCCTCGGGAATCCGCAAGCTCAGGAAAGAGATAAAGAAACACTAGAGTTTGCAATGTCGTCCCCTCCACCTGCAGGTCCAGTCCTGTCTATCAGGTGTGCCTCAAATACCACGGCGCTTTCGCCAAGGAAGGCTTCCCAGTTGTCCGACGGGGGGAAGCCTGCGGACTGTGGAGCGAGCGTTTCCAATGGTGTCTGTCTCTCCCGGTCTTGGATTGCTTTGTCTACGTGCATATACCAAATCCGTGATTTCTCCCCTCTTCCATACCCTGTAAGATGCGGAGTCAGTCAGCCTGGGGGTGCACCTAGGCACACATCTTTGGCCAAAGCGCAAAACCCTGAGATTTACGTGCCCAGATAAGGAAACACCTTATTAATCTGTGGGGCGGTGCTGACCTCACACACTCCCTCGGAAACAGGTGTGCACGCACATCCGTCCACCTGCGTGAAGAGGTACACCTTCCCAAAGGACCCCATCCGGAGCACAAGTGGAGGAAAAGGTGGTCGAACGCTCCAAGGAAGGAGCTGTTTTTGGAGGAATGTGGATCTCGAAATGGAGGAAGTCTCGTCTCTAACCTTCTCCTGTTTCATCCCCTCTCTGGCTCCCGAGTATAGTATCTTTTTGTATCTACAGGAGCCTTGAGGACGTGTGTCCATGTGTGTGCATGCGTGTGCCTGGGCGCGCTGCTTCTCTCTCTGGCTGTAGTTTCTGTTCTGTATTATACTCATGTGCATTAAGTCTGTTTGGTGGGATTCTTACAGATGGCGTAAAAGGGTATTATTGAAATGATGTTTCTAATAGTCTGGACATCTTCCAGCGCAGAGAATCACAGGACCAAATTCTTGCGTCTAATTATGTTTGAAGATAATTTAGCTGATTGACAGCTGAGGTAGAAAGACCTCTAGATCGCTGAGCCAAAAATGGCACATGTTTTAAGGAACCTCACCCCCTGCCATTTCCGGAATTTACCATAAATTTATTCTGCTGATATATTTCCTGCCATGGACGTGAATTGTCCACAGCAGAAATCTTATTTGTAACTTTGATTCATCGCCTGTACTATGCTTATTATGAACTTAAACTTGCGTGACCACTGATGGCTTGTTCTCTTTTCATGTCTTTACGAGTAAACCATTTGTAAACATCAGAGACAGAAATGAACAAAGCAACATTTTTATCGGCGGTTCTGATTTCGCATTCTACTAGGGCTTCAATGAACTAATGTGTAGCCATGTAACACATTTAGTAAATAATAACAGATGAGTAGGATCACCTGCAAACTCGTCCAGACAACTCACCACGCCTCTGCTTTGCAGGTCAAGGCTGTGACCACAAGGGAATCCAGCGGAAATGGATGGATCCGGACGGGGTTGATGGCTGCAGGAAGCACTCAGCGCCTGTGCCGGATGGAGACAGGTCTAACACGGCACTTTGAGAATGCGGGGCAGAGTGCTCTCTCCCAAGGGGTGCTTTCCTTTCCCCAGCCGGGATACCTCTCCTGGTGGAAGGAGTTCCTTCCTACTGGAGCCCAAGCCTCACTGTCACGGACACCTCGCCTGTAGGTGGGGGAAGGAAGAGAAACCCAGGTCTCTCCTACACTTCCCCTCGGGAGTCTGTGAAGATAAAAGACAGGTCACTTTCAGTGTTGCATAGGCGCATGCGATTTGAATCCTGACAGTATCTTGCGTGTGTATGGAAGGACTGACCGCTTGGCCGTTTCGTTTCCAGGGTTCCCAAAATCTTTCAGTAGTGGGAAGTCCAAACACGTCTGCTGCTGGAGGGAAAAGGACACTCTTTTCCCAAACCACGGAAACCTTAACGTTCTCTTAGACGATCCAAACAGGGCCGCATCTGCTAAACTCCAAGGGAATTCTCACCCCGGCTGAGGGGCTCAGTGGGTTGGAGCGTCGCCCCTAGAGGCCAAGTTTGCAGGCTCCGCCTCCTCCCCGGGCACATGCAAGAGGCACCGCCGAACGCATGGATGAGCGAAACGATGAATCGATGTTTCTCAAGTCAATCATTTTTTTTTTTTAAAAGGAATTCTCAAGCAAGAAAAGGAATCTCTACTCAAAATGTGTTGTGAAGACTCAGTTACATACAGAGTGTGTTCCGTCCCCAAAATACAGCCGACCGCGTTGTTCTAGGCAAATCCTTTCTCTCTGCACCAAAGCCTGTCAATTTTCGTTATCTGGCATTTTATAAGCAATTGTCTTTTAATATGATTCTAAAATTATTCTCCAAGCGGAAGTAAATGTTGGCTGCTTTGACCATTTCATTTCTTTGGACAGTTATTCAACTATTAGCCGCAAAGCAAACAAAATCTGAATGAAAATGAATGAAAGAAGAGTTGTGACCCAAAGCCGTGCTGTTTTTTAGCATCAGTTGCCCGGACACAGCCATTTTCATTAAAATCAGGAGCTGGAGACAGACGCCTGACGAAATGCTTCACTGAAGCTTTGTTCATCGTATAACTCCAACCCCAGTTTTTATTTTTTAAGCAATTGATTCCACTGCTAACGCCCCATGACGGCCGTCACTCAAACTGCGGAGTCTTGGGGAAAAGGGATAAAATCGAGGAGTCGTTCTACTAATCCCTTTGCAAGGAAACAGCTTTCTGCATAAAAGGGGGAACTTATGTGGCCATTAGCAGATGCCGCATTAAGCGACCAAAAATATACACATTTAAATTCTTAAGCACAATCTATGAACGCCACACAGATGGTTTCCAAGAAACGGTACCTAAATTGATTACGATAAAAATGATCTGGTGCGATTGTTTCTGTCAAAAGGGAGAGCGGAATCTGTCCCCGCGTGTGGCTCTGCCCACTCATGCGGAGAACCCAGCTGCTGGGACAGATGTCGCTCTAAGCACTTTATTTTAGGGTCATTAAAATGGTTACAGGGGTTAGTCATTCACTGTTTTATAAATTGTGCTTACTAGCCGAGCTCAACAGATGCTGGAAAACTTCTCTGTAGTTGATCAGAAGCGAGGTTTCCGTCAGTGCCCCTCTCCCTTGGGTTTGGACATGGGCACTGGGGACTCGTGGAATGGGTAGTCCCAAATGGAAGGGCACGCTCATTCTGGCGCCCTGGGCCAGGAAAACACCCCCCCATGGCCCCAGGGAGGGTGCCCAGCCTCACCGCCCAGCCTCATCCGCAGCAGCGGGAAGCTCAGGCTGGCATGGGTTCATGTCACGTAAGAAGTTTGGGGTCTTATATTAATTAATAGGGCATGACTGCCTTTTCAGAAAATGACCCAGTTCTCTGCCATTGTCCTGAACAAGGTGTCCGACAGAATTTGCTGGATACTTCAGGCCCTCCCATTGCCCGGAGAACACTCTTCTCCCGAAGGTCGTTTCCAGCCTCCCTGAGAACGTTGCTTAGGTTCCCCATTGGAGACCCGTTGGGGACAACGGTGTCCCCATCAGGCTTTGATTCTGGATTGTGAAGTAGCGAGATGACAACCGACCGTCAACAAGAACCCAGACGCAGGGACGGAAACCATGGGCAGGTGTGATTCTGGTGGGCGGCTCTTCATGTGTAACCGAGCGTGACTGCCCCGGACCGTGGTTTAAAGGGCCAGCGTTTCTGCCCTTTAGGAAGCGAGGCTGCAACCTGAACAGAAAGAAACTGCCAGGGGCTCCGGCGAGCTCAGAAATTCCGAGGAGACCAGAGGCCACGGAAGGAGCTGGGGTAAGAGCAGGAAGGAAGACCGCAGGGCAGGGCCGTGCACTCCTTCTGGCGTGGGGGTGGGGTGGCGGTGGGGCTGGGGTTCTAACCCTGGTGGAGCTGGAACTGCCGTGAAGCCAGTCTGATCTTCCAGGGAGGGCGGGCAGGCAGGGACTTCGGCAAGTTTTAAAGACTCAGTGCTTGGCAGAGAGTTAAAATCAGGATGAATGTAAAGAAACCAAAGGTGTGGCTTTGCATAAAGGCAGGGTCCGTAGTTTGTGGGGCCTGAACCGTGTACCTGGGGGGAACGGTCTGTGAGAAGACAAATGCAATTCTGAAACAGGACCACCAGTGGGGGGTCTGCAGGTATTGCCCTCCACCAAGGCTGCGTCTCGTGTGTCCCGGTGCCCAAGGAGGGAAGAACCTACCCGCCTGCAGGTGCGCCCCAGAGCCGTCATTTCCTGATCACACAGGTGTAGGGATGGGTTTGTCCTTTATCGGGTACCTGGCCCAACCTTCCTAGTTCTACAGGAGGAGGGACCCAAGTACGGAGAAGCCAAATCCAATGGTTGCCCACCTCTCAAGTCTTGAGATAGTACATGCCTCCCACACGCATTTTATTGGAATGAGGTTGACACCTTCCCCGAGCCCCATCTTAACTTTGCACTTTGCTCTGAGCTAGGCCTCACGGCTGTCTGTCTCACCCACGTTTCCAAGCGGCATGCTCAGGAGGTTTGTGGTGAATGGCACGTGTTGGAGGTGGCAAGAGGCACGGACGAAGTCTGTCTCCTCTGCAGGGAAAGAGCCATGTTCTCCCATTTTGTAAAGTCTGCAAGGGCTGGAAGAGTATTAAATGAGCCTTATTTTACAAGAGGAAAGTATTAGCCAAAAAATAAAAATAAAAGTAAAAGCCCCCAAATATCGCGCCGACAGTGTCTTTGCTGTTACGACACGGGGGAGGCTGTGTCCTCGTCTGCTTCCCGTGGGTTCCGCTCCCTCCCAAGAGCGGTTTCCGTGCCCATAACACCGTCGGGGTACCAGCCCTTCACACAGCGGGTCTGGCTCCCCGCAGGGTCTGTGAAATCACTGGACTCACACGATGTGGTTGAAATAAATTTGAAAGGTGGGAAAACCCTTAGTAACAGTTAATATTTTAAGAGGAATATTTTTTAGCTATTTTGCTCTCTCTGCAATTATTTGAGCAGGCAGGACTCACTTCCAAATCTTACGACTCAGGCGGCAGGATTCACGAAGGAGTGGTTCCAGCCTACACCGAACAGTTATTATTAGTCTTTCTTAGAAGATGAAACTTTCATGAGATAATGTATCTCAGAAACTTTTGGACCAGAGACACACGCTGAGCTATTTTCTAAACATTTGTGAAGAAACATGGAGAATACAAGATGTGTCCGGAAAGTATCCAACCATATGCTATGAAATATAAAACTATTTCTCTAAAAAGACCCAAAATACAAGAAACATTGTAGGTAGGACAATGACACCTTGATCCCCTGCAAAACAGGCACCTTGGGACCTCACAGTTCCCCCCAGAGTCTCTTCCACTGTTCAAAATACTCTGCAAAATTCTTTGCTGGGATCGCCATCAGCTACCCCATTGTATTTTCCTGAATCTCACAGACGGCCTAAAATCTCTTCTCTTTCAAAGGTAATTTTAATGTTGGGAAAAGCCAGAGGTCGCATGGCGGAAATCTGGGCTGAAGGGGAGCTGAGTCTCCTGGGTGCTTTGATGGTTCGCCAAAAAACCGCACGAGGTGCGATGCGTGAGTGGGCGCGTTGTGACGAAGCCGCCGGTCTCCAGCTGCCCCTGGCTGTTGCCGTGTTCATGATGTGGCATCCCTCACCTGCGGAGAACGCTGAGGTGGCGTCCTTAGCAATTGCTTGGCCTGGAGGAGCGTGCTCACGATGGACACCTTGGCTCAATCAAAAACCACAGTTAACGCAGTCTTGAGCTTGCTGTGGCTTTGCAATACCTTCAGGCGTGGAGAACCAGGTGACTCCCATTGGGACGGCTGGGCCTTCGTTTCCGGGTCACAGCTGTAGACCCGAGATTCATCTCCGGCTATGACCTTCTCAAGGGAACCTGGTTCATTGGTAGCGGTTCGAATCCAGTCCTTAGCAACTGCAGCACGGTGTTCCTTCTGCTCTGGTGGCAGAAGCCATGGAATGGATTCTGCCGCCACACATTTCATGCCAAGGTCCTGCGTCACCATCTTGGATACGGCAGTTTTTGGAATCCCCGGATCAGCTTGCAGCCCGTACACGTTCAACACCCTTGGGTGTCCTGCTTGTCACAGGCCTTCCAGAACGCGGGTCACTTTCAACAGATTCTCCACCATCTTTGAAGTGTTTGTGCCCCACTTTTATTTGCACTGCACTCATTGCATCCTCCCTGAAAGCCTCTGAGTCATCCACACAGTTTCTGCAGAGGAATGTTCAAGCTTAACGCAAAATTTGAGGCAGATTCCTTGTACTCACTCTGTCATTTTGAATGTGACAGCCACACAGTGCACATGCTCACTCAAGGGCATCTGCTGCCCCCACTGACTAGCACAGTGAAGTCGTCATTGTTCACACATGTGCCTTCTAGTCCACTCTCCTTGGCTGCCAGGTCCCGTCAGATCACAAACTTTCTCATTATATTAATAATGGCTGGACTTTTTCCCGACAGACCTTATACATAGAAATAAGCTATTAGTGAGTTTGAGTTCAGGGTGTTTGTGGCCGACATCGGATCATCGAGTCCCCAGCTCCCGCTCACAGCCACCTTGGGTGGCTGCTCCCTCCTCTGAGCGACAATTTCCTTTGCCACAGAACTCGCACATGGCTCCCACCCGTGTCCCATCTCTCCCGCAAACTCCAAACTCCCTGCAGGCAGGGACCGGGCTTGCTGCTGCCTGGGCCTCCTGCAGAGGTGGGACACGGCCGTCTCAGCCACGGGTGCTCAGTCAGCAGCAAGCTCATGGGAATCAGAGGAGACGAGGGCAGCTTTCACATGCAGGAAGTCACCGGGTCTGGATGGAGATCACGCCCACTTGTGGACAGACAGAGGGAACGTGCGGCAGTGAAGTTCAGCTGAGGCGTGTGACCCACGGTCCAGGAAGTACAGGGTTGCAAGGCCGTGCATGCAGACGGTTCGGGCTCCGAAACCGCGTAAAGCTCCTGCCGTCCGATTTACCCGGCAGCGCACGGCCGACGGCGGCTCTAAAGCGCAAGGTCTCAAAGAAGTGGCCTCTTCATCCAAAAGTGGATGGACAAGCAATGGCTGGGATGTCTCCCCCCAAACCCAGGCCCCTCCCCCTCTCACTCCAGGACAGGGATGCTCTCCCGGCCTCGTAATGGTGGAACTTAACCCAGGAACTATTTCAAAGACATTATTTAAACGTCCTGATTTAAAGATGTTAGTTGGTCAGGCTCTCTGTGGAACACCGATTGGAGCAGGTCAATGTGGCTTCACCAAAACCACTTAGGAAGCTGCCGTAGGCAAAAGGTGTCGTGGATGTGGGCCAGGTGTGTGCGCATGGGTGTTGGGGAGGTGGAGGCTGGGCCAATAGGGACAGATGGTGGATTGGGCATGGGCACGAGGAAGGAGATGTCTGGGACGCCTTGGCCTGAGGGAGGAAACGCGGGCAGAGAAGGGGGGCGTGAGGAGTGGGACCGGGAATCCAGTCCCGCGTGTGTTAATGTTGAAATGTATCACAGACCCGTCCGAGTGAATGTCTCCGTGAGGAAGGTGTGGTTCTGGAGGTCAGAAGAAAATTCTGGGCTGGAGGTACACATTCGGACATCTGCAGCCTACACGCAGTATTTTTAAAGCAATACCTGCCGTTGACTCTGGTAGATGGCAAAAACATGAAAACCGAAGCTACATAATAAAACACAAACAAAAGAAATAGCAAGTGAGGGAGCAAGATAAAAGAAAATGAAATCCGGGAAGACAAAGCAAAGCATTTGTAGAGTCCGCATAAACAGAAAAAAACAAACTATTGAAAGAAAAGAGACGCCACGCTGGGTGAGAAATGCGAACCCTGAACCGTAAGGGTTTTTTTTTTATACGAGACAACACAGCCTGGAGTGTGTGAAGGTGAAGGAGGGGCCCGGGCCTGCCGGCAGGTTCAAGCTCACGGGGGGAAGGAGTGAAAGTGAGACCCACTGAGGTTCCGCCTCACGGACGTGAAGGGCTGTGGGCTATCGGTCCGCAAACTGCCTGCTGCTGCGGACGGGTTTCCTAGATCGTTCGGTGCAACGAAGCAGACGTATGAAAACAGCAGTATCTCAAAATTAGTGTGGATGGATGGTGTTGAATCTCCCAGAGTCTAGTCACATTTTTTTTTTTGTGATTTTAATTTTGAAATGAAATCATGAAGAATATGTTTACATTTGAATAAAAGTATATCCAGAGTAAATAATGAAATAAATACAAAGAGAGAACAGGAACCGTGTCATATTCGTTGCCTAAGACCGAAGGTAATTTTTTTCTAATTGTAAACAGTGCCTCGTGAAAACGTCAAGAGCTGCAAGGGACTTTGGAAAGCCCAGCGTCCCGAGGCCGCCGGCAGAGGCCCCCCGCTGCGCACAGCCCCGCTCTTCCCTGGTCTTACGCACGCGCTGTCCGCAAGGCGCGTTGTTAGCAGAAGGCTCAGACGGAAACAGCCCACTTCTCTGGCCCTGGAAGGGCCGTGGGCTTGCCAGCTGGAGACAGATGGCCTGTCGTCAAGGCCTCCGTGCATGGCCAGGACCGCCGTGTGCCCAAAAGGCCCCCTTTGCCAGGCCCTTGCCTGCTCTTCTCCGCCGTGCACCCCGAACGTCCCCAGGGTCATGGATGAGGACAGACGTGAGCCTGGCATCGTGACCTTGGGACAAGACTCTCGGAGCCAGACGTGGACGGGAGCGGAGCCCCAGGGCCGCGAGCGGCTGGCCGGGTCTGGCCGGCTTGGCTGGGGGCAGGGCGGCTGCGTGCCTTTGGCACAGACACGCTGCTCTGGGCCCGGCCTCCACGTTTCTCCTGCCATTGATCACAGCAGATCCAAGAAGCCTCATTGGCTTTCTTATTCTCTGTTAATTCAGCGGCTGGTAGTGCAAGGACGGAGCTGTATCAGAAAACACTGAAACAGCTAACGGTGAACTCCGAAGTCTGATCGAAGTCAGTTACTCGTGGACTTCCCTCTTCGTAGTATACAATGCAGGTGTTCTGTCTCTCGGTATATAATGCTATAAGGAAACTCCAAACATCTTTCAAGGAAAATGTAACACAGAATTTGGAGGACTTGGCGTGGGTCCCCCAGACTTGGTCATGGGAGGCTTGAGGAAAGCAGGAGCTGAAGTGACGACCTAGACGCAGGTGTGTGTGCTCCATGCACCCGAGGTAAACGTGAATAGATGTGACTCCCTTACAGCGGAGCTCAGCCCCAGCACGGAAAGCTCTCGGTAACTGGGCGAGGACGCACACACAGTGCAGCCCGAAGAAACAGCGGGTGGTGGTGCCTCACGCACGTGCGTCGGGTGCGCTGCGCTCAGGATGCCTTTGCGCCCTCTGCCCACTGGGCTCGTGTCTCTGCTCACTCGGACTCCCCTGGAGAAGGTGGCCCCCGACTTCTCCAGGCCCAGCTTCAACATGCCCAAGCCTTCCCAACGTGCACGCTTTCCTTGGCTCCAGCGAGCAGTCAAAGCCTCAGAGTCCATTTGATTCTTACTTGTTTCTTGCCCTCTCATCCTGCAACACAGCTATTAATTTGAAAGGAAGACTGAAATGGTTTAATAGAATTTACCCAGAATTAGATATTGAAAGTAGTGACATCAATGCCAGCCTTGAATACATCACCCGATTTAAATTAATTCGTGCATTGATTCAAGGTAGGGGTGCCATTTTTTTTTTATCTTCAAATCAATAGCTAAGACTTCCAGCCCCACTTGCTAAGACATATTTATTACAAAAATAATACATTCATTCTAGTAAAACATAAAAGGAGGAAATGATGTGTGGAGACTCATCAATCTACAGCATTTACTGGCTTCCTTGGGTTTGTTTTATGGATGAATATTCCCATAACTTTCTTGTTTTCGTGCTCTGCTTTGTTGTCTGAAATAGTATTACTTTTTATTATAAGGTGTAAAACAAGACATTCGATACCTATGAAATGGGAATGTGTGTCACCAGTCTTCATAATGAACAAATGGAACCTCTTGGAAGGCCCCACAGGACAGGCCGTGATTTGTCCTTGCCGGGGCCACTCTGAACTCAGCCACAAGGAAAGGCTTCCATTCACCCCACCGTCGCCCCCACTGAGTCATCCTCGTTGGAAGCGCCGAAATGGTTCACATTTCACTTAGCTCAGATCTCTCTTCATCTTGACATCTTTAAGCCTTCAAACGAAGGATCTTAGAACTCCCACTTTCAACAATGAAGAAGCACTTGGTGTTGGTTTTATACTTCCACCGAAACAAAACAGGCCAAATACATGGACAACTCTTTCAGATGTTGGCCGGTGGATGAAGCGCAACTGTGATTCTGGGGGAGGAAGACCATCGAGTCGATTCGCTCCCCGGAGGCACGTCATGGGTCTTATTGCAGGAGAGGAGAACCCCAAACTGTTGAGTTGAGGGGGGGAGAGCTGGTGGTTTGAGGAGGCCTGGGTGAGTGGATTCAGAAGGCGAGGTCGCAGAGGGAAAGGAACCATTCCGACGAGAGGTCCCGAAGCACAGAGAGTGGCCGCTTGAGTCCGGTGTGGCACAGTGTAAGTTCTGCAGGTGTAGAGTGGAGTTTCGCAAGGTTGGACAAAGGGAAACAGATCCGAGAGCTGATTACTTTCCGGAGCTCAGACGTGGGTGGGGCGCTGATTGGCCCGAGTCAAAGACCTCCCTGAACCCCTGGGGCATTCCGGGGAGACTCCAGGAGACCCTCCCTCCTCACACAGGCAGAGAGAAGTCAGCCGTGGTTTCCCGACCTGCCCCGACACAACTTCGAGTAGGGCTAAAACGGATCATGGCGATTCCCAACTAACACGGGTCCCTGCCGAAACAAAGTCGGAGTCTAAAAAACTGCCAAGCCGAGCATCCAACATCCAACAGCATAATGCCACGGAGCTCGGCTTCCGGGCAAAAGTCACCAGCTTACAAAGAGGAATAAACTGTGACCCGTAACCAGCCAAAAATATGAGCTAATAGAAATCAGTCCTGCAATAACAGGAATTTGGAATTAGCTGACCGAGACTGGGAAACCGCTACCGTAAGCGTGTTCCCGGCTTTAACGGAGAACATGAACACACGGGACAGTGTAAGAAACCGAAGTGTTGGGACAGAGTGACGTGGGGTTTCTAGGGCTGAGCGTGGTCTGAAAGGGGAAATTTCCTGAATGCTCTAAATTGCAAATTAAAGACTGTTGGAAAAAAGGTTAAAGAATTTGAAGATCAATACTCAACACCATAAGGATTTTTGTTTTTATTTTATAAAATCTCTGCGTTACGAGGCGATGCTCACTCCCCATGGTAGCAGGAAGCCGGTGCTGGGGGTCCGCACTTCCTAATGTGCAGTCTCTGAGGGCCGTCCCCCCGACGCAGTGGCTGGGGCTCGCAGGTCCTGGGGTGGTGCTTCCCACAGGGTGGTCCTCGGACACTTGTATCAGAACCGCCTGGTTGCTATGGTGAATGGGTCAGCTCCTCATGCCCTAACCCACCCATCTGGACTCAGCATCCCTGGGCTACAAGTTAGATATTTACATTTCACCGTGTACCCCCTTATGATTCCGATGCACACTCACGTCTACGGAAGTCACTTAAACCAGGAACGCACACAGAAAATACACACCGCAAACCGCTGACGGTCCCTTCCAGGGGTCTCGTCAGTCTGACTCGGATCCACCACTGGACCTGTGCAGCGCCTGCAGTTTACACGGCAGCTGCATTTCAGTTGTCGCTGTGCAAACGCTGACTGCCTGCCGTCACTAAGCACGGTCGCAGGTCCTGTCTCCCCCACCTGCAAAGCCCAAGGCCCTTCTCCAGCACCATCGGACGCACCAACCCAGCCCCGCGGTGACCACATCTGGTCTGCTCTCCTGGCGTACTCATTGCTTGGCCCCTCCCCGGCCCCGTCGCGGACACGACCCAGGTCTGGGGACGGCGTTGCTGGCATTGGCTTCCTCTCCCTAACCTTTCGGGAGGCTCCTGCAACCCAGGAAGTGAGTGTTGCCGCCCTGTCGGTGCCACCTCCCTGCACCACAGAACTCGCAGACAGCTCATTGGAGGCAATGCACAGCAGACCACCCGGGGAAGCTGGGGGCCGCTCTGCACGCAGGGTCATGGGTGCCGGCGACACAGCCGACCAAGGCTCCGAGCCCCGGCGCCTGGGCAGCGCTCCGCAGCCTCTGGGCTCTGCCCAAGTCCTGCGGATGTTTAATTCTCCATGGTCTTGCCAATCTGACCCACCACCCCCATGCAGTTCCTCTGGTGAGGCCTCCCTGTCTCCGTGGGATTGTAAATTCTCACCTCTCCCCCGCTGCGGTCCCTCCCTGCCCCTCTCGGCCACTCCTCACCTCACATAGCGGCACAAACTATGTTTTGAAAACATCCATAGGGGCAAGGCGGTCCCTTGTTTGAAGCGGTACGAAAACTTCCGTTGGTCTGGATGCTGCAGCTGAACAGCCAGCGCCGGGGTGGCCCCTCTTCGTCACGATTTGCCAGCTCCCGGGCCTGTCCGATGCATGGCTTGGCCCCATGGCGGTAGGGGCTCGCGTCTCTGGAATGAAAAGGAAACCTGAGTTTGAATCCTACCCCCAGCACTTCTTAGCTATTCGGCGTGAACAACTCCTGTGACTCTGAAGCCTCAGCTGCATAATGTGTGACCCAGGCACACTAACGGTCCTTGTCTGGTGAGGCGGTCACGATGAGAATGGACAGAGAGTGAGCGAAGTGCGTGCGTGACCTCGCCCTGGCGGGGAGCCGGCGCAGCCGCAGTGCCTGCGAAGGCGGGAATCGCCTTCTTCTGGGAAGTTCCTTCCCAGCAGAGGGGCCCCCGTCCCTGTCTCCCTCGCGAACCCCCCACCCTTGTATCTGTTCCATTCCTGCCTGCTCCCCTGCCCCCCTCTCTGAGAAAGGTGCGCATCAGGCAGGCGTGGGTGTCTAAGCACCAGGAGGTGTTTCACCTCCGGCGTTCTCCTTCACCTGCCTCCCTGCAGTGTGAGCGTGTTGTTGGAATACGTTTTTCTCTAATAAACATGGAGGACAGGGCCCCCCAGACGTATCCGCGTTCCCCCCAGAAGCTCTTCCTGCAGTGCCACCACCTCTCATGACCAACCAGTTGGCTGGAAAAAAAATGGCTGCAGGGCCATGCGGTCTCCCCATCTGCCCTCCAAGGGTCGTTCCCATCTCTTCAGATACACTGAAAGGAGCGTTAAAGCCGTGGGGAGTTTCAGAGCAGAAGAAAAATCATCACCGACCTCCTTCAAATACAACCTAACCTGAGGAATGGGTGAGTAGGGCAACCGGCATCAGGGTGAATTCCCTCATCCCCGCCACCTCTTCCGCGGGCCCCCACCGGTGAGCGCTGGGCTCCCGGGCATGTTGCGGGGACGGACGACGTTGGTGCGTGACGATGCACGTGGCAGTCCCAAGTGGGAGGAGGCTGCCGTCCAGCCTGGGAAAGGGGCCGTTCCACGGGCAGCCCTTTGTCACCGGGGCACAGGGAACTGTGCTGCTCAGCTTCCCTTATTGTTCCCGCCAGGCTGGGCCGTGACAGTTTGGGGGGCTGCGGTCACCCTGCGGCGTGGGGCAACATGCTAGGTTGAAAGCCCTATTGTCTGCGACTTGGAAGCGTGAGCTCCCCAGCCCCTGCAGGCAGGCAGCCCTCTGAAAACCGCTTTGTCTGCAGCCCTGCCGCAATCACTGGCCTCATTGTCGGCGTGCAGTCGGAGAAGAAGAAAGAGAAAGGAAAGGGGTTGTTATCTGCAGCTGCAGATCCCAAACCTTCTGGGGGCTCTGAGCTACCTTGGAGCTGCTGAGGTAGCAGCTCCCTTTGCGACTGGCCTCCTCACCTCCAGGCCGCTGCCCAGGTCCCCCAGTCCAGCCAGGACCATGGTTTGGGTCATCTGCACCGTATCGTGGAACCTCTGACGTTGGGCCAGCAAGCAGATTTTTCAAAGGAAATCCTGCCCAAGTGACTCAAATACTCTATTGACTGCTCTCTTGTAAATGGTTTTACATTTTAGCAAATAACTGGATTCCATCTGAATTCTTGAAAGCCATGAATTGATATCTCCGTGCAACAAACACGAGCCCAAACATTTGACTTGCACCCCAGGCCCTCCTCCTTGCTGTCATGTTAATCGTAGGTTTCCCTCATTGAGAGTCTAGAGGTAGGTGTGTGCCCAGAAGCCCCCTGGGTGTCAGGACATCTGGTCTACCAGCCAGCGCCCTGCCTTTCCCAGGTGACTAACTGCACACACACTTCTGCCAGGACTCGCTCCTCCCGCGCAGACTGGCCGAGGCCTGGAGCTGCTGGCTGGGCCTTAAGGGAATGTGCAGTGAAGAGAGCGAGGAGGTGAGGAGGTTGTTCTCAGGACACAACCTGCCAGTTCGGCCAACCGGTCGGTAAATTTTCAACAACAATTTTTTTAAATGAAATGCTTTGGTGCATGGAATATGCCCATCCGGTTTAAGAAAACCAGAGTGTTTGGGTGCGTGTGTTTGAAGGCACCCAGGGTCCCGGCAGGGCCCCTCACTGTTCAGTTTGCCAGCCTGGCTGCAGGTCTCAGAACACGTTGGAAGATATTCAATAAAAGAGAACTGCATTTTTAAACCAAAATATTGACTTTATTGAGCTAAAATGCTTTGAGACTCAGAGAAAAGTGCACTTATTTTCCAGTATTCTACTGGTGTGACATTGGACAAATTATTTAATCTCTTTTCTCCTCACTTCTCCCACTTGCCAAGCAGAGTAATCTCTCTCCTTTGCCTGTCGGGAGGGGCACAGGGGTTCCCAAAGAATCTGCTTTCCCTCCATGGGGGAGAAATTGATCAGTGTTCCAGGAGGAACCACATAAAAGTGAAGGGATAAGCAATTTCCTTTGGGGTCTCCTGAAATGGCCTGAAGGAAACCAGGCCAGCAAGGATGAGGGGGTTGAAAATGGTGAATTCAGTACAGACACAATAAACATTTTCCACCCTCGATTAGCCATCGGATGCAGGGATGAACACGTCTCGAGGACGACTCTGAGAAACCACCGAGACAGAAATGACTGAGCTGAAACAGGGCGGAGCCACAGAAATGAAGTCCCGAACGGTCCCCGAAGGCCTGGATACCCCAGCACGGGCACCGAAAGCCCACCAAATTCATAACCCTGTCAAACGGAAAGAGTGCGGAATTCTTAAACACCGAACAAGCGTGTCTTCCTGGTTTCTGTGGGTGTTCAAGGAAACCACGGGGAACACTTGTGGAGAGAAATCCAAGCAGCAGGCCACGGGGCGGGCCACCTGCCGTGGACGGCGGCGGCGAGGCCGGTTAACACCGCCCCTTGGATTCGGGAACTGTACCGCATGTCGATTTTGTCCTCTGGTTTGGCAATGCTGGCACCCATCTCCACACAATGGCCTCTTTCCTTGACAGCCCCTCTCCCCTAAAACGATATCCCTCAACAGAGGAAAAAATAAAAAAAAAATATTTCAAAAACAGACAAATGAATGAATGGTGAGACAAACATTTGATCAGAGTATTCAACAGTCCAAATCCGCAAAGAAGCCCTGCGTGAGTCAATAGCAAAATTCTCTAAAACACGCTGCTTTAGGAAAAAATACGCACATGTAGAGAAAAGACGCATCCATTGTGATATCTTCTACCGATAACTTTCAAACCTACGAAACTATTTTTAAATCCCTCATGATAAACAGTAACCCTCCCAACACTTGCCTGGGCACGCGAACGCCCATGCATGATGGGAGAAGCGGGGCAAAGGGGTCCAGGCCGTGCCCAGGCACCTGGCCAGCTCTCCGCGATGTCTGTGAACCCACAAAAAATCATGCTAACGAAGGCACCCGGCCACATGACTTCACTCACACGGGGGACATACAGCCGAAACTCCTGGAAGCAGCCTACGGCTCAGCGGTTCCCAGAGGGAGGGGCGGGGGGTAAAGGGGGTCAAATGCACGGAGATGGAAGAGGATCCAACTTTGGGTGGCGGGCACATGATGCAATGGACACATCATGCGTCACGGAAATGTGCACCGGAAACCCGTGGGACCTTACGAACCAACGTCACCCAGTAAACTTAAGAACCAAATTAAAGTCAATTAAAAATAAGTAAGCAGGGCACAGCGTGGCCCGCTGATAGAGTTGGGAGTGATGCATTATTTGAGTCTCTGCTTTTATAAACACGTGTATAGTATTTCACAGCACAGGATAGATTTAGGGAATGAAAAAGGAGCTTTCACTCTGGCTGCTGAAGGGACCAGGGCAAACTGCGCCCCCCGCTGCCCCGTGAGCGCACACGGGCCTGTGCAGGGCCTGCCCCTGCCGACAGGACGTGGAGGCTGCCCTGGCCCCCAGAGGACGCGGCGCCCACCCAGAGGGCACTGGGGAAATGCTGCTGTTGGGGTCGAAGCTACGCCGTAGCCTGACATTCAAGATCCTTCACGACCCTGCTCGAACCCACCTTGGACGCCAAGCCCTGTCAGCTCCGACATCCCCTCCCTGCTCCGTGCCAGGGAACCGGTCACCGGTCACCGGCACCTGTGGCCGCTCTGGCTCTCGGCGCCTTAGTCTGAGATGTCTCCTTTCCTGCTCCTCTGTCACCTGAGCACCTGTTCGGCGACACAGTCGTCCTGCGTGTCAGCCCTTCTGAGGAGACAAGGTCAGCACCCCCTCACCGCGCACGCACACACACGCACAGGCGCTGGGTCCCTCTTCACTCGCCCATCTGCTCGTCAGCGGGCCTGGATCAGCTGGTTTAATAAACGAACACAAAATGCTAAACAAAGTGATGTTCACGGGAGGTGTTGATTGCGTGTCCACACGGTCCAGACGGCGGGGACCCTGCAGATTCACCATTTCGTGCGTCCCCTACAAGCTTTGTTCGTAAACAGGCCCAAGTGTGTTGGAACCGGTCCGAGCAGGAGCGCCAGCGGCTGGGCCAGAAGGAGGCGTGCGTTGGAAGCGTGGGTGCCGCCGGCCCACCGGAGCTCCACGGTCGCTTGCGCAGTCTGACTTCGGAAGACCTCCCCGGGCCTAGGGAGGCCTCCGGGGGCCTGCTCCTTGGCGCTGCCCCAAATGCCCAGCCTGCGCACGGCTGTGTGAGGAACACAGCGGTTCCGCCAAGCTTCGGAGGCAAAGCTGGGTGAGGTTGGGAGGTGACCCTTCTCCCCGCAGCTCAGCTTCCATCTGTTCGGTGGTGAGGGCAAGCTGGGCCTCCACGAGTTGTTCTGAAGGAGGCCCAGGCATCGCAGGGGAAGGCCCAGCATCACGGGTACTCACAGGGGGTGCCCGGGGCCAGGCCCACCTCGTTAGAATGCCGCCCACCCCCGGGGGTGAAGAGGACAGCCTGGTATCGGCAACCTGATTGTCGTTGCCTCTTGGGGCTGCAGCCGGGGAAACGGTACTGAGCTCGGACCTGGGGATCTGGGTTCAGATCCTGCCCTCCACCCAAATGGGGAGTCGAAGTCCCTCGGCCTCTTTCGCTGTTAAAACAATACAGGGAGACTTTCTGAGAGCAGCGGTGAGGCGGAGGGGAGACCACACAGGTGAAGCAGGTCGGCACGCAGGTGAGAGCCGAGACTCGACGTTTGGGAAGCACCACGATGCCGCTTTCTGTCGCTCCTCCGGATCGGTGGCCAGGTGTTCACCAGCTTGTGCCCCGCACCAGGCACTGAGCTAAGTGCGGTCCAGGGGCCCACAGCACCGCGGCGAGCTGTCATCGTACATTGAGTGTTAAATATTTTACACCTGACTCACTTTCCTTTCCTCCTTAAAAGAAATGTCGAGGGAAGCATTCTGGACGCTCGTGGGGTAAGGAGACGGGAGTCTAAAGGCATTCAGCAAGACGCCAGCCACAGCAGGCACATCAGGGGTCTGTCCGAGCACCTGGGACCTGAGAGAATGGTCACGCGTGACACAGGGGCCAGAAGGCATGTGCTGGGTTCAGAGACTCGGAGGAAAATTTGCTGGAGGCAGGAGCTTCCCGAAGAGGCACTAGGTACGAGTTCCTCCGGACCCGGTAGTCGCCACACGCTGCCCGGCTGAACCGTCTTGTTTTAGTTCTTGAACACGAGACTCGGTGGGCAGGTAGATACGAGTATTTTGCTTTCCCGAGTGAGAGGATGCTGGGAAGAGCCCAAGGTCAGACAGCTGTGCGCTTCTGCTGCAGCAGCCAGAGCTGATAAACGACCCCCGAACCCGCGCTCTCTCTGCACCCGCACACTCCTGGGGTGTGTGGCTGGCTGAGCCACAAGGGCAGCCTCCGTAGACGAGGCAGGGCCCTGGGTGAGCTTAGTCTGTGGGCCAGGGCTGTGGGGGGGGGGCGTAGGAAGCGCTGGGGCGGGGGGAGCACCACAGTTCTGAGTGCCCAGGCCCCCAGGGCTCCGAGCTGAGAGAGGCTCCCCCCCGCCCCGCCCTCCGTCTCACTGGTGCTGGTCCGGGACCCATGGCGGGTGGGCGGGAGGAGCGGGCACCCCACCCCCTGCGATGCCCCGCCGTGCACCTGGCCTGTGTAGGTGTATTTTTCTCCTCTTGTTGATTTGGTTACCGAAAAGAGCTTTTGATGGAGACCACATCCTTTGACTGGGTATCAGGAAAGTTTATTAAAAGTGTCTCAGAGAACACAATAAAAGCCCCGACTGCCTGATTCAAGTCCTCTGCCTCACTCTCCTCGCTGCCTCTGAGGTATAAACACGCCTTCCACAATCAGCTGTACTTTCCAGCCTGAAAAGAGGGTTCAGAGAGCAAGAAGAGGTGTTTACCTCTTATACAGGGTTCTCTGTACAAGACAGACAGACTCTCACGGCAAACACACGGGAGCACGAGCTGCTGCATGACCGGTGCTGACAGGTCTCACCCCGATCGCGGTGGCCCCGGGGACGCACTGCCTCAGCCGCCTTCGGAAAAACCCTCCCTTGAGTTCAGTTTTTGTGACTAACAGCCTGTGCGGGACTCGGGGCGACTTTGGCTTCCGCCCCTCCTCCACTTCACGGTCCTCGTCTCCTCTCTGAGATGTTGCGTGGGTGTTGCTTCCCCTTGGATGGCTGTCTGAGCTACTCACATCTAGGCGAGGGGCCCCACCCCGATCCTCGGAGTCCTTGGTGGCGTCCCCTCCCTTTGCCACGACCCCTGCCATCCACCTCTTGTCCGTCACGTCTAGTGTGCAAGCCGGTGAGGACAGAGACACGTACCACACTTGCAGTGTGTCCCCAACGCCAGGTGCCCACACGGCACGGAGCAGGCTCCCCGTGTGCGGGCACTGACCTGCGCACCAGTAAATCCATGAGGAAGAAGCGCCTGGGCCCAGAAAATGGTCCCGGGGTCAGGGCGGAGAGAAGAGAGACAGACGTGAAAACGACGATTCTGACACGGGAGCGCGGGGGGGAAGTGGGACAGAGCGACTCGCCGCGGGGCAGCTGCAGGACGGGCTCCGCCGGTCTTCCCCCAGGAGAGAAGGGCAGGCTGGGGGCTGGGTGGCGGTGGGGCGGGGTTGGGGGGTCGATGGGGTGGAGTGGGGGTGGGTGGCAAGAAGGGAGAAGACCGCGCTAAGCCGAAGGACCAGGCGCTGCGTGGACTGGACTCTGCTGGGGGGATGCTGTAGCCACGGTGCTGTGTTAATCCATTTCCCACGTAAGGCCGAGGACAACCAGGTGAGGTGACATGGATAGTTCCACAATATAGACTTAAAGGCCAAACTTCAGGAAACTGAATGGTCCCCCAGCAGGCAGGCTGGCCGTCAGGGTTACGTGAGGAAAGACGTGTGGCATCCTAGCATCCTCACCGGGTAGGTGCGCAGTGCATGTCTGTTTGGTCTCTACTCCCCCCCTCTCCCCTTACCTTCCGATTTCCGGTCACGGCCCCTCCATTTACCACGCTGGGGACTGTGTCTTCCCTCCTGGCTCTGCCGTGAGGCCCAGGTGACGTCCGACTCCTCCGTGCCCAGGGCTCCGTCCGACGCCCCTCTCGGAGCCGGCCTGGGCCTGCGCTGCCCAGCCTCTGCATTACACGTCCGTCTGTGCGCCCCCTGACCCTGGCGCTCGGGAGAGGCTTAACGAACGCCAGCTGCTGATGAAGTCGTCTCCTTCAGGCCAGGGTCACAGGGTCAAGGCGAAGGCCGGCCGCCCTTCCCAAGATGGGGTTTGTAGAGCCGCCAGAAATGCGCTCAGGCCCACGCGGAAGGCAAGTTCTGCCTTTAAAATCTATTTTTAAGGGAAAAGACGTTTGGAAAGCACCCTTCCTCGGGATGAGCTAAGAAGGCACACACAGCTGAGTCATTTCAAATTAATGACGACCAGGCGCGGGCCGCACCACCGGCATCTGCGAACTCCCGACTTCGCGTCGGCACGCTCCCTCCCAGGTGTCATCCATTTACCGCCTCCTTGGGTCCAACGCATCGGCCGTTCTCAGGAAAAAAAGGAGGTCGCAGGTCCAAGGGCAGCCGACCCTGAAGTAGCAGCAACTGCTGCTAAGTCACTTTTTTACAAGGAACAAAATAACCCGCCATAGGAAATGTCCGTTGTCCACACGAGACGCTGCTTTCTAATTGTAGCGTAAATAGCCCTCACATCTCCGGGGCTTCGACCATGGAGGTCTCTTTTTTGCCCGTGTTCTGCCCCGGCTGAGGTCAGCGACTGCACCGCCCGCGCCTTTGCCGGCCGGCCCTGATGGCGGGGCCCACTGTGCCAGGGCCACCGCGCCATTGTGCCACACCTCCTGCTCGGACACGGCTGCGGCCTCGCAGATTAAGGTGGAAGCTCTGCCCCCTCGGGGCAGGCTCAGGAGGCTCAGCACCTGCGACAGGAGCTACGCGGCTGACAGAGCCCGGGGAGTCCCACAGGGTGCTTTTAGGGCTTCAGGCGTTCATTTCCGTGTTCGTTCCTCAAAGACTTTGGGAAAAGTGCTAGGACCCAGCACTGCGCTCTCCCCTCGGGCTCAGCGTGGATGAACAGAGCCCCAGCCTCACAGGGAGGTGTTGGAGGCGTGGGTCAGAGCTCAGCAAGGGAGCTGTGGCCACGGAGGCGTGAAAAGGATGGTAGCTACGGTTAGGGCCCACGTTTCGTTTGCCATTGGAATGGGTGGGATTTTGCGTCTACCTCAGCAATTATCACTGGGGGTGACCATGGACTCACATGTCCTGGGGCTGTTTTCTTTACAGAACTTAGAATGTTTTGCTTCCTTCCAAGGGCTAGTGTAACCTTACAAAGTTGCACGTGTGAAGTTCAAGCACAAGTCGCGCACCTGGGAGGAATCGCCTCGGGCCGCCGTAGGGATGTTACCGCAGGAACCAGAGGAGAAAGCACACTGCATGCACCTTCTCGGCGGGTGGAGGCGGAGCGCCACGCAGCAAACCGCATCACCGGAAAGAGGAGGGCTGGGATGAGACTTCTCCCCTCCGGCTTCCTGGTAAAACCCATCTGCAGCCTTTAAAACTCACGGGAAGCGTCGTCTTCCCTGGGAAAACTTTCTCCTCGGGATAGGAGAGCGTCCCGCCTTCCCCCTCTACACATGCATGTAAGTCTATTACGGCACGCGGCACGCCCCGCTACCAGGTGGCTAAGCATGTTCCTGCTCCATCAGCCTAGAACAGGTGTGACAGGAACCGTCTTGTCTTTGTCACCTTTGTGTCTGGCTTGCTGAGCAGGTAATTAAGGAGCTAGGCGGCTCTTGACCCCCCGGGCCCTGAGGACAGAACAGACCACAGGAGGACCGCGCCCCGGCAACGGGTCCCTCTGCCCTTGGGAGCTGCGCTGCGTTGCCAAGGAATAACGCAGGCGCGCCGTCTGTGCGTCATACTCTCCTGGCACGAAATACACGGACCAGAGTGCTGGTTCTTGAAGAAATTGTTTATTTAGGATCGAACGCAAATCATCCTTTCTGAAGCTTTCCCCCAAACCTGCTGCGAGCTACCCCATTTGGCTGTGTATAATGCGCATTTTTCGCCCAAATTTTTGAGGGAAAAAATGAGAATGCGCATGATACATGTATCCGTTCTTGCATTTTTCCAGTTATTCGCTAAATAAAATATGTAAAAAATAAATGTCAAATTATTTCAGAATACAAAAAAAAAGGTTTCTAAATGTAAATAAATAAATAATTGAATTTAAAAATAGAAATAGAAGTTTTTTTTCCCCCTGAAAGTTTGAGCCAAAAACTTGGGCGTGCATTACACATGGGTGTGCATTGTACGCAGGAGCACACTATACACTATACGGCAAAATACGGCATTTGCACCACCATCACCGAAAGTTCTTCCCACGGGGCTCCTGCCCCTCACAGCTTCCCATGGTCCCCAAATGGCTGTCTTTCCAAGCGTGAAATTATGTCGTGGGCGTGAAGAGACCACCGTGCCTTCTCTACCTGACCCACTCCTTTTCCGTCTTCAAAATCCACTTCAGAGCAAAGGTCTAAAGATTCCTTCCCAGCGATCGGCCGCTCCCTCCCCTCGGATGTCGGGGCGCGGTGCTCCTCACGCGTTGAACGAGAGCCTGCGTCTTTCCAGGTGAGTCGCGTGACCACGCGATCGGGTGTTTCAGGCGGAACATGGCGTTCGGGGTTCACCGCGCCCCGTGCGGATGGAAACCCAGGCCCGTGTTAGACGCTCACAGGTGTGGGAGGACAAGCGGGACAGAGAGACAGGGGCAGCGGAGAAAAGCGCCGGGAAGGGGGGACTGGAGGGGGGTCCATGCGGGGAACCCTGCAGTTAGGCTTTGGTAATAGCAACGATGCAGTTTTACTGTGCCAGCTACTACGGGCGCAGCCCTACTGTGCGCCGGGCATTGGGCTAGAGACGTACATGCATCTCTGCAGTGCCGCATGCAGCTCCCTTCATTGAGCAGAGTTGTGACCTTGGAATTTGCCTCTCCACACGCGTGTCATAAAAATGAGGGGCTCCGTCGGACGCAAATGGCAGTTTCGAAGGTTGCGTACAGAGTGCGTCGGTCGCTGCGCGTCTTACAGTTTCAATGGGCCCCCAAACAGGCCTCTCACATTTAGCTGCATGAATGTTAAGTACATTTGGGCTGAATCCCCAACACCAGGAACGCCACAGGGAGTCTCTGAGGGAGGTACAGAAACGGTCACCCTTTTCCTCGGAACTCGGAGTTCCCTACTCTCTGCGCCAAGATGCCCCGGGGTCCCAGGGGTGTTAGCATGACCCCCAGGTGGCCGTTGGACATTTACACGTTTGTCCCTCAGCTAGGACTTCTTTGGGGTGCTTTTCTGGAGGTGAAGCTGCTGTCTGAAAGGAGTGAACATTTTTAAGGGTTTTACGTACATTAGCTTCTATAAAAATTTCACCCACAGTGTGTATACAGTGTCTACACACTCATAAACCCTTAGCCGTTTCCAAATTGTATCATAAATTTTGTTTATTTTCAAGTAAATAGATTTTATAGGTTGTTTTTACAACGTCCAATGCCCCTGATCAATTTTTAATAACAATGATTTATTTCTACTAAGTTGAAAAGGATTTCCCAATCAGAGAGGTGATGACTACACCTCCTTGCACTTTCCATGTTTTCCGATCCGCTGATGATTTGTGTTTCTCATTGTGCACTGTTTTCCTGGGCTTTGTCAAGGTTTATGTTATATAGGTGCTTCGGTGTTCTAATACGTGTCATGGATGCCTCAGTGTGTCCTTTGCAGGTTTTCACAGCGTGCTGTTCATCTTCAGTTAGGGGTCTCCTGACACAGAGCTGGCTTGTAAACATATAATCAGATCCATCACTCCCTGTCTGGCGTTAGGCTTACAAACAGTAAATCAATTTAATTTGCGACCCGATGATAAAAAACCCGCACCGGGAAGAATCATGAAATATTTCATGTTGAGATGAAATCTTTAGCGGTCCGTTTCCCACGTCAGACTGTGACAAGGCACGGGGAGTGGAAGGTGCCCGCTGGAGGGAGAAACAGTGATGCACGCCCCGGGCCGCGCGGCCGGGGCCACTCTGGCTGCCCTCAAGCACCTGCCTGCGCAGGACCGTAGCTGCCGGCGCAGGATTCTGCTGGCCTTGATCTCTGCTGGGCCCTTGGCCTTTCGCCTGGGCCCACAGCAGATTGGGGCGTGGCCCACAACCTTAGAAGAGGTGGTGAGGAGCGGACACCAGTTATTGTCTTGCCCGACTCGGGTCTCAGGTCGTTTATGTCTCAACAAAGGGTCACCCCCAACCACCCCGCGGGTCTGCCTCTCTCTGCCAGCCACATTCCCTGCCATCTCTGCGATCACCGAGAACCAAGGAGCTTGCAGGTCACCCCTGCACGTGGCCCCGCCCCCGAAAGGCAGAGCCCAAGGCATATTCCACCCCTAATTCTGCTTCTCATAACCCTGAGGAGCTGCCCAAACTTTTCTTCCTTCCGAGGCAAAGACATCATCATGCACAGTGTTAAGTGAGGAATTATAACATTAAATGTAAAACGAAAAATTTGACTGCTATGGGTATCTCATACGAGTATAATGGGAGACTCAAATATTGGAAAAAAAATTAGTTTCAGGTAGTGGTTGAGAAGCTTGGCAATCACACCTGTGAAAAGCTACTGTTTCAGGAACGGCAATTCTGTCGGCCTTCCGGGACTCCAGGAGACCACAGCGACTGACCTCTGTGCCCCGGAGGAGGCCATGAGCACGCAGGGTGTGTCTGAGCCACCGTGTTCCGGGGGGACACTCTGCCGCCCAGGCCACAGGTAAAGAAAATCGCCCGGGACACGGAACACAGCACCCAGATAAGGAAAATCACCGGTCAGCGGAGGAAAGGACCTTAGGGAAATTGTTGGACTACAGCGTTTATCTGATTAACCACTTTCCCGGATGCCAAATCCCTTACCTGCACTTTTTTTCTCTCTTGAATTCCAGACCCCTCACCTACACTTTTCTCCTCCTTATACAAAGGGTTGGTTTAAATGAAATTTAAGACAGTCTGTTAGGGTATGAACCTGCCATCTTCTCAGATCGCCGGCCGTCTGAAGAAAGCGCCCAATAGAGATTCAGTCCCTGTCTCTGCTTATTGGGTCTGGTAGGTGGCAGGCAGCAGGAACGCCGGCTGTTCCGGTTTCAACGGTAGACAGTTTCTGTCCTTTTCCAGCTGGCTCGTTTTCCTTAGCATGGCATCCTCCCGACATCCCTTCCCTTTGGAGGTTGAGCGTGTGCATACGTCGAATCTCACTCGGTTTATTCTTCCATGCACGGATGAACATTTGGGCTGCGCCCGCTTGGGCTGCCGCGAACACTGCGTCTCCGGCGCCCGCCCGGCCACCTGTCTGACCTTTGCCTCCAGCGCATCCCCAGGGGGTGGGCCGTGAGGGAGACTGCGACATCGCCCGGCGATTCTCCGGTCGACTTCTCAGGGAACCGCCTCGCCGGGTTCCAGGGCAGCGGCAGCGTTCCACACCCCCACCGATTTCGCCACGGCTTCACCTACAGGAAGCGATCTTTTCTGAAAATATGAATTAGATGAGGCACTGTTGCATTAAAAAATTTGCTTTGAAAGTCCCATCTATGCCGATTCACGTGCGTGTGCCCGCGTGAATATAGTTCTTGACTACGATCTGCTCTTTGCTCACGTATCCAGCACAGTCCCGACTGTCCTCTGTCCCCTCTTGCCCGCGGCCCACGCACTCCGGTCCAGCACGCCATCCTCGGACACTTCCCGCTCCTGCCCCTCGGGCCCTGGACAGCTGCCGTGTCCTCTGGCTGGAATCCTCTCCCCCAAACCTCCAGTTACTCGGGATCC
Organism: Anoura caudifer; assembly: GCA_004027475.1. Classification (NCBI taxonomy): domain Eukaryota; kingdom Metazoa; phylum Chordata; class Mammalia; order Chiroptera; family Phyllostomidae; genus Anoura; species Anoura caudifer. The sequence continues at coordinate 66,464 of PVKU01002796.1, forward strand.
ATCGCACATGGTTTGCTGCTGTTTAATCCTGGCCCTTCCCCTGACCACGCTTTACTCTTCTCCTGGTAATCGTTACCGGCACACGAAGCTACTTATTTAATGGAAGGTTCGGCGTCATCTGTCTTCCTCAGAAGAGAAGCTTCAAGAGAGTAGAACTATTTCCTGCATTACCTTATTCATATGTGTTCATTTATTTATTTATGGTCTTAAGTTTTTTTCAATGACAGTTTACAGTCAGTGTTATCTGGTGTTCGTTTGGTGTGTACAGCATAGGGGATATTTTCTTTTTTACTCATCGGTGTGTTGTCACCCCCGGGAAAGCCTCTGGCCCGGAGTTGACCTCCAGTGACCATGCGTTGCGTGTGGGAAAAACACAGGCACACAACCCGTAACTGCCGTTCTGGGTGAGAAGACTCTGCTCGCGATGGTCCTGATGGTGGTGGTGATGGCGGGAGCTATTCGCGCCCCGCCGTTTCCTTGGGAAACCAAGAGAGCTGTGGTCGTTACAGAAAGAAGGCCCCTCTCTACCTTCATTTCAATTTTATCAGGAAATAAAGCCAAGATCACACAGAGTATGGACCAATCTCCTTGGAAGGAGGCACTCCTTTTTAGATGAGAGCTGTGGCATGCAGGGATCCAAACGGCGAGGACTTAGCACCTTACCGTAGGAGAAATCAGCGCGGCCGCCGAGGGGCTGTAACCAGGGCGCCGGGCTGCTGTGGGAGGGCGGGGGGTAGGGGAGCTGCCGCCAGGCTGTGCGCACGGGGTGCACCCTGAAGCCCCTGGGCTGAGGCGCCAGCCGGCCACCCGATGGAGCCCAGCTCAGGTGGGGACCGCTGAAGCACAGCCAAGGAGCAGCCGGCAGAGCCGGTGCCACACGTCCCTTCAGGCCAGCGGTGCAGGCACAGGCCAGCCGTTGGGCTTTGACTGCTCTTTCTGTCTAACAGTCAGTAAATAAAGCTGTACACTTAAGGCGCTGGAATAACCTGAAGAAGTACTAACTCCAAATTAAGCTCTGATAAGTTCCTGCCCTCCTCCCCCTCCCTCTCTGTATTCAAAATCAGCCTGACAACATCCGACTAGACCCCTCCCCACCCCACCCCCCCAAAACAAAAAGAAATACAAAGATGGTCCAAGAATCCATCACACTGATTAAAGTGAACTCCAAAGAAACAGGGAAAAAAATTCATCACCGAATGAGCGTGAGCGGTGCATACCCGACAGAAGCCTAAATTACGGCCATTTCTCTCCTACTTTCATCTGGTCAGCTTCTGAATTCCTACTCTATATGGAAAAGCTAAAACAGCTCAGTCAAGTGGTAACATTTTGTATCTTCCTGGGACGTGGTTCCTGAAAGCCTAACTGTTCCTCATTCAACTTCGATGTCTCGTTGCACAGACGTCAGCTGTCAGCGAAAGGTCCTTCTGACGTTCTCGGCAGCTTCTCCGCTGACCAGGCTTTGCCCCCAGTCCCAGCAGGAACTGAATGGAACCAACGTCTCTTGAGCTGTCCTGCCAGCAAGCAGCCTCCTGAGGAGGGAGGGGCAGGGAAAGACCCTAAAGTCCCTTGGTGACCTCACACAACAAAATTCCGGAGATAAACACGTGACCTACGCCAGAAAGGGTCCTAAAAATTTCATGAACGTGAGTGCATGGATTTCCTCCTTCTGTTTTTCTTTCCCCCTCCAGAGGTCCGCACGCCCTGCTTACCGTGACCCCTGCTGAGGGCGGCAAGGGTCTTTGCCAGCAGAGAACCAGACGGGCTGGACTTACAGTAAAACGAAGACACGGTCACTCCACCTGGCATTGCAAGTTGACTCCATGTGGCTTTAGCAGCCTTAAACAAGAGGGGAAGTGGCTCTCGGAGGAAATAGAGGTGATGCTGGGCCAGAGAAACATGACACATTTCGGAGACGCTATAATCGCTTCAGAGGAAAACATCCCATCCCCGAGAAAAGCGTACGTGGCGGGGGCGCATCCCTGGCCTTGGGTGAAGCGGCAAGGCCCCCGGACTGGAAGGCCCAAAGGGGAGGCCCTGGTGTCTGATGTGGACTTCGGCAACAGCGGCTCAACCCCATCCATCGAGCGCCACGCCTGTGCCGCGCCGACACCAGAGGCTAATAAGCGGGGAAAGTGTGGGCGAGGGCGGATGGGGTGGGAGTCTGTGGGAACTCTCTGTTCTTTCTGTTCTGTTTTTCGGTAAGTCTAAGACTTCTCTAAGAAACCGTGTCTACCAATGGAAAAAGAAGTTGTGAGCGGCTGGAGGAAGCCTTGACTTAATAATAATATCTCTCTGTCTGAGAGTCTTTGAAGTGCCCTCCGCAGTGGTTTGGGAACTAGAAATGTGGGCCTCTGTGGTGTTTGCTAAGAAAGCAGAGTCGTTGCGTTTTGTCTCTCTTAAAGGGGCTGGCATCAGACACAATAACGAGCTCTCTGTGACTCTTCCGTGCATTTCTGTTCTTCCAGAGAACGACAGTCCTGCGATTGAGAAGAATGTCAAGCTGACATCAGAACAGTTAGATGCAGAGCCGGTCACAGAAGAACGGGCTTCATCCAAACCCTGTCTGCATCTTTTGTCTCCATGTTTTAAGGTCTCACTGTAAAAATGTTTCAGGCCCTGGCTTGCGTGGCTCAGTGGATTGACTGCGGGCCTGCGAACCAAAGGGTTGCTGGTTCAATTCCCGGTCAGGGCACATGCTTGGGTTGTTGGCTAGGTCCCCAGTAGGGGGCGCATGAGAGGCAACCACGTATTGATGTTTCTCTCTCTTTTTTTCTCCCTCCCTTTCCCTCTCTCTAAAAATAAATAAAATCTTTTTTAAAAAAAAACTGATTTGGGTCAAATATTTTGTTTCATTTTGGTTTTGACGTGGTGATTTAATCTCTGATTCTACTCGCCTTTTTCAATAAAATAATCTAAGACTCTGCTTCGATTTGCTCTGTAATTCTAGCTCACTGAGTTATTTGGTCAATCGGGGATTTTTACTTCAATGAAAATTTATTATTTTCTCGTAAAAGTCATTGCGATGGAAAAGTTATGTTATTCTTGGGTATCCATGTAGATTTCTAAGATTGAAGCTTTGGAACAATGGTTTCTTTTGTGGACCTATTGCTTATAATTATTTAAACATTTCATTGTATGAGAAATATTTCATTTTTTTGGCTGAACTTTCTTTAACAAAGCCACCTCTACCTGTAGTCAGTTAAATGTTACAGAATACAAATATCTACCACCAATGATGTTCATCTATCTGGCGAATGTCTTGTATGATGCAACAGGACAGAAAAGGGGAACAGATAAAATATCAGTGTTACAAATCTCTATGGTTCTCTGAGGAAAGCCAAAGAAATTCAACAAACATCCGTTAAATGCCTACTCAGCGTCGGGCACTGTTCTAGGCTCTGGAGAGGGAACAGGTGCAGAGGCCCTAGTGACTGCCCCTGAGGGTCACACGCTCGGCTAGAGAGACACAGACCGTATGCACACACGTACCTGCCAGGTCAAGGAAACAACCAGGGTCACAGCGAGAAGAAGGACCGTCCGTGGGGTGGGGGTAACCGGGGGTGAGGCACAGTTACCTCTGTCAGGAAGCAACACCTGAGTCGCTACCTGAAGTACGAGGCACTGTTGGAGAAGAACGTGCTTGCAAAGCGACATGTGAGCTTTCCGGAATTCCTTGGAGGCTGGGAGAAGACACAGCGCTCCTGAGTCAGACAGGGAGGACGGCTTGTCAGTCACAAAGGCTCAGCTACTGCATAATCAATAGTTTAAGAGGCCCCCCAAGTCCATGAACCCACAATTCCCACAGGAAGATGCAGAAACGAACGAACGAGTGAACAACATTGACGTAAGCAGTGGGTTGCATCGCAGAGCAGGAGCTCTGAGCTTTGGGCGCCCGAGTCTGCTACAGTAGGCAGTTGGCAGGCCTGACCTTGCTGTCTTCACGTTCCAAAGGTCCACGGTACAAACCTCCTTGGAAAGGCATTCCGGAAAAAGTTCACTGGGTTGTCCGCTCACAAGATGCGCGGACATGCGGCGGGTGATGCCTGGGAGGTCGATTCCTAATAACATCCGTTCCTCCATTCTACAAAGTTCTGACTTCTGGCCACCTTGACTGACCTCACCGACGGAGTCTGAGACCACCTCTGTTCAATTTGTCTCAGGTGTCACTTATATGGAACTACTGCCGACATACTTCCAAATAGCAGGGTGAGGCCAGCCTGCAGCAGCGTTCGCAAATACGCTTCCTGGAGCTGCAAATGCAGCCAGCAGAACAAATCCTCTAAACCACCGGGGCGTGCCTTGGACAGCCAGGAAGCTTTCCTCCCAAGTCTCCGTTTGGACGCTGCTGTTTGACCCAAGGCACCACTGCATGGGGCAGCAGAAGGTCTCAGCGACCGCACCGCTTCTGTCTCGGTCTGGGCGGAGGAAGGTGATGGAAATTCTCTCACCCCTGACCACCCTGGCAGCGAGGCCTGGCTGACTTGGTGGCTTTCCAGGGCTGAAACAATGTCACTGACCACTTGCACCCAAGGGAGGGACAGGTTTTGTACCACTTCTTCCGCTTGAACGGCACCCTCCTAGGATGAGGGCCTGCAAAGTGCACGTGAAGCAGCCGTGGGACCTCCATGAAGTCCCCGCCTTTGGTTATCGGGGGGCGGTCCATCGAAGTGTTTCCTGAAGCACTGAAGGTCCCTGACAATGCCCCGAGCACCATGTTTCCGTGAGGAAAGCAAGTTAATGCCTGGGCTCCCCACCGTTATACCCTGGGGGTGCGCACGGTGCCCCTGGGAAGAGTTATTTTAAATTGCTAGGAACACCAATAATTCCGTCAGTCAGAGGGCATGGGGTGACTCCAGGGTGACCCCCTCACCAGCTCGAAGGCCTTAGGCTGCCCAGTGCAGCTTCAATAATTGTGTTTGGTGCTCGTGTTGGGAGCAGTTGATGGAAGGAAGCCCGTTTAGCCCGTCCTGTGTGCCCGCATCACCAGGAAGGCAGCGTGCGTTTTCCCTCAAGCGGCTAAGCAAAGGGAAAGGGGATGGGCTGGGGGCAACTTTCAAGGGAGGCTTTGCATGGGAGGTGCAGGAACTGGGTCACCCTTTGCTGTTTCTGATAGATTTCCCAGGAAGGTCAAGGGCAATGACAATCACAGTCAGGGTCATCCAGTGGAATTGGCTGGTCATTTAACTTTAAGGCACAGGTAATTGGGAAGAGCTGCATCAAGGTAATTCTGAGAGACACAGGTCACTGACTTCCTCCTCTCCCCCATTCCTCTCAGGATTCGGGGTGTTCCCACCGCTGGTGCCGGGGTTATTCTCACTCCACCACACGAGATCCACGTGTCCCACTCCAGGGGTGTGATGCCGTCACTCTCCGCAGAGGACTGGCCCTCGTGTGGGCAACTCCGTGGTGCATGGGGACAAACGTCCCTGCAAGCAGAGAGCTGCCACTCCCACGCCTGCAGCTGGGGCCAGGCCCGCGGCGCTCTGCCGCATGCCACGTCTGCGGGACAGGCAAGCGCTGTGGATGATCCTCCTTCCTCTTCCAGAGAGTTAAATGTCTTCACGTTACTTATTTATGTAACTTTACGGTCACCATCCCATTTTTATAACCCACGGCCTCCAGGCCTGGGAAGAACTTGAGGTTGCACTTGCAAGCTCACCTGTGAGCTGCCATGCCTTCATTGGTTCTGGGAGAATACAGGCGACTGCTGAGCTGAAGAGGAGAGTAGTAATTTCACCCACACTTATGGCAGCACCTGAGAACCCTCATTTTTTGCCAGCCACTCAAGCCACAATTCCGATAGGCAAAGCAAAGAGGCACAGGCAACACCTGCAAACGCAGTGTCTCGACTTCGGGCAGAGCGGCCCGAAGCACAGAGAACCCGGATGCTGTATGATGGGCAGTAAGCGTGCCTGCTCTTTCATCCAGAGAGAGGTGCTCTCTGCATTCCACAGCCATCTGCAACGCGTGCTCGAAACGATGGTGTGGACCCGGGGGCCGCTCCTGCCCCCTTGTAAAATATCGTGACACGGTGGACCCATGGAAAATGGCCTCCCGTGACAGCTTCATGGGAAAGGGGGCAGCAAGCACACACATCTGGAGGCTAAAAGATGGGAAAAGCGTGGCACGTCGCAGGCACAGAAGAAGCCAATCTTTCTAGAATTTAAAGGGCAAGCGGAAAGAAAGGAGGAGGGGCTAGGTTACGGCCTGGCTTCTAAGGCTTGCCGGTGAGTCATAAGGAAAACAGAACTTTAATTTTCTGCCTTTCGTTTCATGAGGTACAGGGACTGAAAACAGACTCACCCTACCACATACACACCACTCCTTTAACTGTAGGTTGAGTTCATTTCTTTATCAATTCACTGAAATCAAAACTGAGATTTCTCTTCTATCATGCAACAGGAGAATGCTAGAGCAAAAATTACGATCAAAATGGACATACCAGGGCTTGAGTTCGATACCACGCTGACAGAATGACCTGCCTTTTTATTGCAGAAGATTAATCAGTTATGGGGTCCCTGCACCTCAAGAGAAGGGGGTGGGGGAGAGGAGCTAACCTCAGAGCATGGATCGTAAATACCAGCTCATTTTGAAACTCGCAAGAATAAAACCCCTCATTTAATTATGGGGGCAATTTAAATCAGAGAGCAATCATTTCTGCTGGCACTTTGGAAAGTGATATGAATCCTGGTAAATTCCCTGGGCCACAATTCTTGGAGTAAATAGCCCTGTGAGTGTTCAATGGCAGGTGGGCGCCTCTCATCCACAGTTCTCAGTTTTCTACTCACGGTCTCCTTTTCCTGTTTTTTCCTTCTTTTTTCTCTAAACTAACGCACATATATCTTTGAGGCTCAAGGAACAAACTCCGGTACGTATGGATTTTTCCATACAGGAAAGTTGGTCTTATTTAAATGCGGATGCGTGCGTTCGGTGCCAGCGGAGCAGCGGCCCGAACGGGGATGGGGGACGACAACCAACCTTCGGAGCAGAAGTGAGGGGCTATTTCTGTTCTGCAGAAGCCTTGGTTCCATGTTTGTTTGCAGGATTTTGGCAGCTATTTTGGGATGTTTCTGAGTTGCAATAAGAAACATTATGTTCATGAATTTGAAAAAAAGAGGGGAAAATTAAAAATAAAAATGGTTTTAGGGTATGGATTTTTAAAAAAATTTGAATTCATTATCAAACAGATTTTGATATTCTTGTGTGGGTTTTGTGTAGGGGGATGTGTCTCTCCTAGCTGCTGTTTAAGGAAGAGGCTGGAGGGGAAAATGTGGATCTGATAATGTGTTCTGGTTTTCCAAAGTACATTTTTAAACTTGCAAGAAAGTTTGTGGCTCTTCCGACGATTCCACCCTGACGGAACAGGTGCGAGGTCGGAACGGCCAGGAGAGTGGGCAGGATGCTGAGATGGCTGCCCCTTTGCCCACCTCCCCCGGGTGCACACCTTGCGTAGTCCCCAGGCCGGGGAACCTGTGCGACCGTCACCCCCTTGGCCAGATTATGCCCCATGGAACTGTTCACATTGATTGTAACCAGTGACCAAGGTGGGTCTGACCGAATCCCAGAGGGCTCTTGGGCTGGACCAGAAAACGAGGTCACAGACAAAGCACAACTGGTCCTGACAGCCCCATCGCAGCCTGGAGGTGGGAGGGGCCAATGGCCAGGGTTGCCGGGGTCCCCTAAGAGCTGAGAAAGGTCTTCAGCACATAGGTACTATGGAGGGACCTCCATCTTACAGGCTTAAGGAACCAAATTTTTCCAACAAAATGAACTTGCAAGCGGCTTTCCCCCTGACCCCGTGTCTCCAGAAAGGTGCTCAGCCAGGCTGGCCCCGGGTGGTCCGCCTCGTGGGAGCCTCACCAGAGCACACGACACAGCACACTGGACCCCTGCTTGCTGGACCCCTGCCTGCTGGACTGGGAGCCAGTGAACGCTGGTGAGCGTAAGCCACAAGTTTGTGGCAAGTTGTTATGCAGGAATCCCCACCTGATATCAGCAGCCCCCTGTGAGTCTGACCTTCACTGAGGCCGTGGAGTGGCCCTGGCTGAGCATCTGCATCAGGCCCGCGTCATTCTAGACACTTTCCGTCTTGTCTCATTTCTGTGTTTAATCCCTCAGGACACTGTGAGGACGGCATTACTAACTCCATTTTACAGATGGGGGAACCGAAAATTGTGTGTTGAGAGACTTTGCCAGCATCTCACGTACAAGAAGGCACGGGTTGGGGTTTAAACCAGTCTGCCTGCCCTTTCTCCTCGGTCTCTGCAAGATTCCACTTTGCCTTTGCAACTGCCGTGACTGGTGTGAGTTGTCTCCACTGCGCCGTGGTGAATATTTGCTCTGCAATAGCAAACTCTAACGCATATGGAAAACGTAAGCATGAACACGCACACGCATCAGCAAGAAGGATCTGGCTTAAGAAAGCGTGGGGTTTGAAGACAAGAATCCACTGTGTACCCGCGCCTCCTTTTCCTCCTTCCTGTTAACGCTCCTACGTCACTGACTGCATCACGAATGTGACAACATGTTGCAGGCATGTCGTTATGACCATTTCACGGGAGAGAAAACCTGGGTTCAAGAAAATGATCTCCTGACCCTCTACTTCACTTTGTTACTTCCCCTGCTTAAGTGAAGGGACGTGGGGACCAATGGCGGACATTTTTCCCACTTTGCTCATTTGTGGTAGTTTCACACCGGTGACATCCCCAGTGAGGCCGCTGGTGATGCTGGGGAGGCTAACAAAGAAAAGAGAGTGGGTGTCTCACGTTATTGTTGCAGGAAAATACTTGGCATCATCATAAGAGTCTTTTGTGAATCCTGTTCTGGAAAATATTGGCATGGCAGCAATGCCGGTTACGAACGTCAGTTAGGGCCACTAGATGTCCCAAAGGCAAATACAGGCTGCCGGGTGGAATGTCACCTGTGTAAAACCGAGGTTTTTGGTAAAAGTACGTGTCATGTAACATTTTGGACATGCTTGCATCAAAAATATATTCTTTCTTTATCTGAGACTTAAACTGACTGGCACCCTGTATCTACCTGGTAACCCTACCAGCAGCTTTACAACTAGCCCCGTGCCATGTGCCAGAGACGCAAAGATAAATGAGGCGCTTTTCCTCCTGTAGCCAGTGCAGGGTCCAGCAGGGAAAGAGACGTGAAACAGACATAATGGGGTATAAAACGACAACAATGGAAATAGGTAATGAGAAGTTGTGTTTGTTGGAAACGTGCATTGTGCCAGGCACTGAGAAAAATGTTCTGCACCGGCCACCCCAGTTGAATTCTCCCAGCACCCCAGAAACAGCCGTGGTCGTCATCATTGCCACTTGGTAGGTGAGGAAACTGAAGCAGGAGGGGGTACCGAAATTGCCAGGATCATCTGACTAGTCGTGAGGCTGAGGTGGGACTCAAACCCGGTCTGCTGGACCGTGGGGCCTGGTCACCTCCCCACCGCACACTCGGCTCCCACGGATGCTGCAGAAGGACGGCCGACAGCTGGCTGGACACAGGCTGCCGTGGAAAGATCGAAGGGACGCTGTGTTTCTCTGACTGATTTCACTGAGCACGATACCCACTCTGTTGCAAATTGTAACATTTTATCTTTCATAAGGTTGCTCACTTGCATAATCTAAAGAACAAAATAAATGAACAAACAGACTTCCGGCCAAGATGGAGGCGTAGGTAAACACACTGTGCCTCCTCACACAACCAAAAGAAGGGCAACAACAAATGTAAAAACAAAAAACAACCAAACCTGACAGAAAACTGAACTGTATGGAAGTCCGAGAACCAAGGAGTTAAAAAAGAAACACTCACCCAGACCGGTGGGAGAGGCGGAGATGGCAGCCTGGCGGAGAGGACTCGTGGCAAGTCCGTTGGAGAGACCCACAGGGTCCTAGAATGTACACAAACCCACCCACCCAGGAATCAGCACCAGAAGGGCCCAATTTGCTTGTGGGTAGCGGGGGAGTGACTGAAAGCTGATAGACAGCTGAGCAAACCCCATTGTTCCCTCTCGGACCCCTCCCCCACACACAGCGTCATAACACGGCGACGTGGGTTGCCCCGCCCTGGCGAATACCTAAGGCTCCACCCCTTACTACGTAACAGGCGCACTGAGATTTAAAAAAATAGCCCAAATGAAAGAACATATCAAAGCTCCAGAAAAAACACAACTAAGTGACGAAGAGATAGCCAGCCTATCAGACGCAGAGTTCAAAACACTGGTAATCAGGATGCTCACAGAATTGCTTGAGTATGGTCACAAAACAGAGGAAAGAGTGAAGGCTACGAAAAGTGAAATTAAGGAAAATGTACAGGGAACCAACAGTGACAGAAAGGAAGCAGGGACTCAAATCAACAGTATGGATCAGAAGGAAGAAATAAACGATCAACCAGAACAGAATGAAGAAAGAAGAATTCGAAAATACGGGGGGAGGCTGAGGAACCCTAGGACAACTTTAAACGTTCCCACATCCGACAGGAAGTGCCCTGTCGTGAACGATTCCGTCCCGTTAGTAAGAAGTCTGAGACAGGCACCGGCACAGGGGGGAACCGCAAGTGTGTGCACCCACAGAAACTGGCCATCTTCATTCTGGTGGGGAAGGCCGTCTGCTCGCTCCGTGGCATGCGTCCATGTGAACCTTGTCAACCTCGGGGACAGAGCTCACTCTGGAGAATCAAGTCTCCATTCTAGCTGGACAACAGGAAGTAACTTTGACATGACCCGCCTACACGACTGACCTACATTCTTGGGTCAGGCAGCCTGAAGTCACGTTGAGCCTTGAAAGAAGTCTGTACTCTATGCAAATGCCTTTATTAAGAATTTAGCAATCACAGCTCAGGAGCTCTTGAAATATTTAACAGAAATCAAACTCATGAGCTTATCCAGCCTCTGGATGGGCCTCTAAAGTGATTAATCTGGAATGTATTAATAGTTCATGAGTGCTAAGTCACATCTTGAATATGTGGCTGGTGGAAGATATTTTTAAGTGGGAATTATAATAAAGTATCTGAAGCTTTCCTTTTCACTCTGGTTCGACATGTTCGGTCTCCTAGATTTTGAGGCGGTAGAGAAGTATGAAGCAAGTAAGTGAAGGAGGACACTGCAAACTGTCGGCGTCGAAGAGTCCGGCCCCGGTGACAAGGTGGCCCATTAGAGATGCTGTGAGGCCGAGGCCGAGGTTCACTGGCTCCGGCATAACACCGGATGGGTTCGAATTGATCAACATGGTGGCTATTCCTGGCTATTGCCAGGCTTCATGGGGTGCTTATTTGGAGAAGCCTCAGGAAATGGAAATAATCTCATGGGATTTGGGGAAGGCTGGGTGTCATGGCATTTGCTCTGAATCAGCGTAACGCAGAGCCACCCTGATGGCCCCTGTGCAAGTGGCTTGTTGAGCCGCAGCCCGTGCTCAGGGGGCCCAGGCCAGAGGTGCGAGCACGGACTCCCAGCCCGATGAGATGGGGGACCTGCGGTGCTTCCGGTTCTCAGATTTGGGCTTTCCCACTTTCAGAGCCGGGGCCGACGGACAGTGTGCGTCCTCAGCCTCAGGGGACAACCACTCTGGGAAAAACTGCCACACCTTTAAAAAAAAAAAAAATGGTACTCCAGGCTAGCGCGTGCTTCCTGATGTCTAGCTCTCCATCCCAGTGTGCGGTCGCCGCCTCGCCGCCGCCCAGCCTCACCCCGGCAGCTCGCTGGGCACGGACGCCTTTTCTGTTCTTTTTTTCACTTTGTATTCCTCTCCTACATTCCAGTTATTAAGGCGATTGCTGACTTTGAACTGTCAGACAATGAAAAATATTTCTGAAAAATTTATATACAAGTATACACGTACGTGTATATGAGTGTGTGTGCGCGTGCACGCATACGCACGTGTCGGATTCAGTAGACTAACTAAATTTGGGGCAAAGCAAACAAACTGGGGGGGCCAGGCACGATATTTGAAATTAAACGACATTTCTCCTATTCCCCTCTACAAACTTCCTGTTGCATCTTGTACGGTGTGTTAGTTTGGCCTCTGTTCTAAAATTAGCTGGTGTTTACCCCACCGCCTGAAATTCTTTTTTTACCCTCGGCTTGTCACTCGAGTCCTGCAGTCTCTGCAGCGGCAGCGCTTTCCTGAGGGTCAGCTCTGCCCCAGAAAACCAAACAACACCTACAAATAGAAGTCAACACGTGTGGTTTTACACTTGCGAGGCCCACGGTCCGATGGAGGAAACAGAAAGAAACACCAAAAAAACCCCAAACGCGATGCGGAAAGTTCCAACAGAGCTTCTTCTCGCTGCACAGCAAGAGCACCAAGGAAGGGGGGTTATCGGGGCTCTCGGGAAGGGCGCTTACCTCCTCATGCTCCCCCCGAGAGCACCCCACTTTCGGGAACCAAGAACATCCCAGCTGCCCCTGGGAGTATGCCTTCTCATGAAACCCTCCCTCACGTGTATTGCCCGAGCAGGCCTCACCGAGGCTCTGGCTATATTGCCAAATGATCACCCTGATGCTCAGTCGTGGAAGAATCCGGAGTTTCAGTGTCATGTAGATATTTATAGCAAACAATGGTGCTTGATGTAATAGACTTCAAATTACTCTCAATTGTCCTATTGTGTGAATTATTTATGAACTTTTACACATCTGTAACTCTTAGAACAAACCACTTTTAATTATTCCATACATAGACAGAAAAAAATTATCAAACATTTTTCATATGATTTACTTATAATTCAGAGATTTATTTTGATACCATATTTTACATCTACAAATTATAACATATTATTTGTCCCCACGCTTAACTAACGGATAGGTCAATTGCGTGCATTTAATACTATCTACACGTGGATTCAAAGCCTGTGAAAATCACCAGGTGGCAATTGATTAGTAGACAATATAAGCATGTCTATTATTTTTTCTACATTTTAGTTAATATAAAAAAATAACTATTTTAGTGTCCTGTAACAATGCTGGAAAACCGGAGCTGGAGAGGAGGAGAGGAATTCAGATTTGCTTAGCATCCACTACATGCAAGGTTCTTAGATGTATTGTCCCGTTGAATCACCCTAAGAAGTCAGTAAAGTATATTATTATCCTTCAGATTACCACTCACTGACTTTTATTACCCCCATTTTATAAAAAAAAACAAAACAAACAAACGTGAGATTCATTTTCCCAAGATCCACACCTGCAAGGCTGGGCCCCACCACACAGGACCAGACGATGCACCTCGACTTGGCTTTGACCCCCGGATAAACCTCATGGTTTGTGCCCAGCCTGGGTTTCCCCCGTTAAACGGTGAACGCTGTCACCGCGGCCTCCGGCTCAGCACACAAGCGGGAGCATCATGCTGACCGTGTGGAACCCCTGTGCTGCTCTGGAACGCTCTCCCAAGGGGGCATCGCGGTGAGCAGCATGATGGTCCCCACGGCGCCTGTCCCCAGTCTGAGGGAGACCATCCTGGATTATCCGGGGGGGTCCACTGTCATCACAACACCCTTGCAGGTGGAGGGGGCTCTGGCTGGAGTCCAAAACGTGGCAGAAGAAGCAGCCAGAGAAAGCCTGTGTGTAAAAGGTTTGGTGACACCATCGCTGTCCTCAAGCAGAAGGGACCAGAGAGAGGCCCCTAGGAGCTAAAAGCATCCGCCAGGTGACGTCAGTGAGAAAACGGGACCTGAGTCCTGAACTCAAAAGGAAGTAGGTTCTGGCGACTCTGCGGACGCGCTCGAAGGTGGACTGTTTCCAGAGCTTCTGGATGACGACCCAGCCAGCCGACACCCTGATTCCAGCCTCACACAACCGGGAGCACAGTGACGGGGTCCCACCCAGCCTCCTAAACAGAACAGTGAGGTCACAAACGCACGTTTGTGAAGCCACTGCATCTGCGTGACTTGCTCCGGTGGCAAAGGAGCCTACACATTCCCTCCCACCCAGTCCGTGGCCCAGCCCTGGCCAGCCTGCCGACTTCCCCCCTTTCCTAATATTTACCCGTTAATATTCATTAGCGCAGAGCTGCAATCGTTACAGCGATGACCTTGTCAATTTTAATCACACGATTCAGCTCCCACGTGGCGAACTCACAAGGGGCCACCGTTCTTACCCCCCTGCTTTTCACAAATTATTTTATCACAGAATACCACTCTTCAGCCAAACTCAACACACCTGCTTTGAAAAACTCTATGAAATTAATTTGTGAGCTGGCATGTCCCACACACTCAGCGATAATCAATAATAATAAACCAAATCTAGACCGTTCTTTTCCAATAATCATTTTTTTCTTACTATAAAAACAACATGTTATTTAAACGGTGCCTGGTATATATCCAGGACCCCGTAAACTTTAACCAGCAGGAGTGACAGGGGGCAAAACAGTGGTGTCGTGGGAACGCCCTGGCCCTAGTCCGCAGCCTCGGCCACCTCCCGGACAAGCACAGTGGCCCGGGGCCCGGCGGTCTCACGCCGAAAACCGCAGCGCGTCTGATTTGAGCAAGCGTTTTCCGTTCTTCCTTCCCTCCGATGAGCTGTTGAGCAATACGTTCCGTGATTTTCCCACAGCTTATCTTTCCGTAACAGTTTTCCGATTGCGATAAACCAGTGATTACCAATGCAACTGCTCGCAACTGCGCACGCTGACTACATCACGGCTCCCCTCAGCAGGGGTCTCCGCGTCCAGGAGGTCCCGGGACGCCGTCCGCTGCTGGCTGGGGCTGAGTCCTCACCGGAGCTTCGACTGGGGAGAGCGCCAACTAGTGTCCGGGCAGCTTGGGACCCACGAGCCCCCCTTTTCCTGCTGGCTGCCCCTGCGAAAGGTTGCTAGTGGCCCCCTGCCTGCCATGGGACCCTCGCGCAGACCTTCCCGGAGACCGGATCTTTCTCTTATAATATAGGGCTTATTTGCTGGGGTCAGTCCCACCCCAGGTAATCTCCTGTGATTCAAAGTCACAGACAGGGACAGTAGTTACTTCTGCAAAGTCCCTTCGCCCAAGTCGAATTTCCATATTCCCAGTCCCACCTACCTGCAAAGGGAGGTGATTAGGCGGGTGAGGGCGGGTCTGGGGGCTGTCTGAGAATTTGCCTGCCACGCCTTCCTTAACCCATGGCCGAGGAGAGTTTCTAGGAAGATGCTTTCTGAGCCATAATAACCCCATGGAGTTACGATGCACAATGTTTAAAAACAGGAAACTCTGGTATCAGCAGGCTTCCGGGCAACAGATCAATAATGTAACTCTCTTTCCAAATCTTTTGTCCCTAAAGGTGGGAAAATAAAGGAGTCCCAAGGGCGGTACATTTCAGTTGTCATCAAGCACACGGTGGCTTCCCATCACGGTGATGAGCGTGGGCTCTGGGCTCAGACGTGCTGCTTAGAAATGGCGGCTCTGCCGCTGCCCACGGTGTCTCAGCCACGTGTCTTCACTTCTCTGTCATGAAAAAAGAATCACCGAGCATCTTCCAAGTTGCGGGTGTCAAGCTCAGCTCTCTGTGTAAATTACTTAAATTCATGGTGACAACAGCCCTACGCTGCGGTTGTTTTACCTTCATATGGCCCAGGCAGGCGTGGGGCTCGGAGACAGCACGCACGAAGCCACGGAGGCGGAGTTTGCACCCCGCCCTCCCCCTTCACCAGCATGGGCAGCGCCCTCTCGGCTTTGGCCTCCTTTGCACACCTGCCGTGGTGAGCGCTCCCAGCTTTCACAGCCATGGTCAAGACCGATGGGATCATGCATGGCCATCACCCAACACAGTGCCACACGCTGGCTTCCAGGGCAGGGGTCAGTGAACTTTTTGTAAAATCCAGAAAGTAAACATTTTAGGTATTGCATGTCGTACAATTACCATCCATAGTAAACTAATTATTAATAAGGGAAGGGGAGCAAAAAGGAATTAGACATTGAGCTCAATAAACGGAGACATAGACCTGCTTGCTTCCCCAGCAAGCTACAGCTTCACAGCACAGGGGACCACAGCATCCTCAGCTAAGGGGATTACGCTCTCCCTCCCCCACTCCCCACTCCAGTACCAGATTGTTGGAGGTGCTTGACTAAAGAGGCTTGTCAGTCTAACTAGGGGGTGGGCCTTGTAAAAGCCTGGGGAATTAATTGGTCATTTTGAAAAAAGGCCTGGTACATCCCAAACCCAAACTAATATAATCCCGGGGAAACGAAGAAGTTCTCATTCTCGGTCTTCCTCCCCCTGCTGGGTGACACACTAGCCCATTCCTGGCTTCTCTCTCGCCCAGGAGCACGGACCATGTGGGTCTAGCAACTACCAGGGCCCGAGGCAGGTGGCGTGGGCTTCAGAGGTCCGAGCTTCAAGATCAGGCAGAAACTCTGGACTCTGGCTTCTGTTTGGCCTTCTTAAAGACACAGCTGGACTTGCTCCATGGCAGGATGGACAGAGAGGGCACACAGGGGCAGCCTTCCACACGAATAAACAATCTTGCCACACCACAATCTCCTTCACGCAGGCCCTTGGAATGCTTTCCTTGAGATCCTATGGAAGAGCCACATTTCCACCGACAAAATGACGTGGTCAAAGATAGTTTAAATGCCCAAGGAGCCAGTGACAGCTCGGCGAGGAAGAAAGCTATTCCTGGGACAGGAAAGCGTGTCATCTGCTCCCACCTCCTCACTGGGAGTCTGCTTGTATGAGGTCTGCTCGAGAGTGGAAGTGAAGTGTGTCGACCTGAAATACCGCCTGAGATGTGCTCGTGGGTCGGGCGATGCAGAGGGACTCCTTGTGATCTTCAGTGGTGCTCGCTCGTGTAGGAGTTTCCCCAAGGGAACCTGAACGAGAACCCCGTCTCTCAGTCTCATATGCGGTGAGGATTTGGATCCTGATCAATTTTCCTGGTAGGTTTTGGGTCCAAAGGGATTTGCTAAAGAGAAAAATCACTTGTAACCAACAGGATCAATCAAGCCAGAGTAATGTCAGAACTGTGTGTATGTGTGAGGAGTAGGACCCAAAATATGCCGAAACCCCATTATAAAATCAGTTAGTATAGGGGTGAAATATTTCTAAATTTTTTGAATGCATGGATGAATTTAAAAGAACAAAAATCCTCAGGGCCAGGAGAAAGTAGGATCTTGAGTGCAGTAAAAACAACCAGTAGCCTGGGCATTCGGCTCTGGGAACCAAACACGTAAGAAGCTAGAGTCATACCCCGGGGCCAGGGTCACACAAGGCTTTGGATGGGAAGCCCCTGGTTAGAAGTGACAATAATCTGCTCCCCCCAGGACAACGGAGGCTCAGAAGTATCCAGATACAGGGATAACTGGCTGGAAGCTCTTTCTTGGCCATGAGAGCAAGAAGGATGCCTCCATAAAGAATTTATATCCACTGGCCAAACTGTGTCTGGATTTGAATCTAGAATCCACACAATTTGCATGTTCTGAAAAATGTCGAGCTGAGAATCTCAATTCGGAAGCACCGAGATCAGGAGTGAGGCCAAGAAGTGAGCAGAATCAAACATAAGTCTGCTTTATAAATATGCACCCTCAGCACAGAGAGCTGCAACCCAGCTCCCAAAACTTCAGAAGTCAAATAACTAAACTCACAAGTAAAGAGAAAACAGCTTCGGCAAGAGCAACCTTGCTGGTTTGAAAAAGAATTAAACATACTACGAATGGAAGTGAACAATGGAAATGGAGACCACAAGGAGGGTTAGTGCCCTGGACACGGATGAAGACATAATTAGCAAACATGGAGACAGGCGAGAAATTGTGTGCAGCAGCAGGTCCGGTACGGTGACATGTGAACGACGGAAGAAGCAACGGGCTGCAGAGTCAGTGGTGATTGGAAGATGCTTAAGAAGCTAACAGAGAGAGATGCAGATCCAAGCTGGAGCTGATAATGACCGGAAATGCTCAGACTTAGGGATCACATTCATTCTGAAATATCAGGGGTCAAGAATGCACCAAGGAGGATTAAACTAAAAAATCTGCAAGATAGAGTATCTTAGTCAAAATGCAAACGTTCAAAGACAAAGAGACTTGAAAGTGATCAGGTCAAAAGATGACCCAACTGAGAGGAATGGTAATTAGACTGATAGCTGTCTCTTCAACGCTGACAAACGAATGTTCAAGGATATCCGGGAACTGCATTGCCAATGAAATCTATCGTATTGGCCTGCAGCAGCCAAGGGGGCGCGTCTCCCGCCATTAAGGAGAACTCGACGTGCAGAGAATCAATAAACAACACACTTGCCGATAAAGCCAGTGACCCCGGAGGATGGGCTGGAGGGGGAAAGCCCCCAAAATGGTAAGAAATCTCAGTGGCGGATTTCTTCTGGAGCAGCTCCTGGGAGTCGGGGACAGCGCTGCCCAGAACTTCAGTGCCCGAGGTACCACCGCGGCTGCGCAGGAACTCCTTCGGAGAGCCCGGGGGCCCAGGGATGTGGGAAGGAACACGGTCAGCGAGCGGCCAGATGCCTTCAGCAAGGCCACCCGCACAGCCCATGAGCCCCCTTCACTGGTTCGAACGAAGTCCAGTGGTTGGAGTCGTCATGAAAGCTTTTGTTCTACTTGAGTGCGCTCTCCGAGCTAAATGTACCCGTGCTACTTTGTGATGCAGCCACCTTCTCAGCGGAAGTGCCGAGCATTTCAAAGGGATGTGGTGTCCGGCAATTCCTTTAGCTTCTAAACTTGGGGACAATATTTATGCAGCGCCAGAGCACAGAAAAATTGTGAACTTGATTGCATGTTCTGCAGTCCATTTCAATAGACTTCTCTTTTCAGAGCCGTCTAAGGCTCACAGAGAAACTGAGCAGAGGGTACAGGTTTCCCACAATCCACCTTCCCTCACTGTTAACAATCCGCAGCCACCCGCAACACCCACGTCTGACCGAGGGGGGTGCGTCTGTCACAGGTGGTGCGCCTGTGCGGGCACATCATTGTCCCGTGAAGTCCACACCAAGCTCACTCTTGGGCGTGGTGCGTTTCACGACTTTGGACTCATGCAGGATGGCGTGTATCCACAGTTGCAGTGCCAGGCAGAGTATTTTCACTGTCCCAGGAATCCTCCCATGCTACCCATGAATCCCTCCCTCCGCCTCCCTGGCGCGGGCAGCCACAGGTCATTTTACTGTCTCCGCAGTTTTGCCTTTTCTAGAAAGTCTGACAGTTGGAATCACATAGGATACAACCTTTTCACACTGGCCTCTGTCACTGGGCCACGTGTGCTTAAGGTCATTCCGCGTCTTTCCACGGCCTGGTGGACCGTGTATTTCTTTTTGTGCTGAATCATATTCCCTCATCCGGATGGACCAGTTCACTTACCCGTCACCTACCAAAGGACGTCTTCTCTGTAGATTATTCTTTGACTCGGTTCCTGTCATCTTTCGATTTACAGAAGTTTTTCAGCAGTCTTTCGCTTTTCTTTTGGTGTTGGAAGGGTTCTTTAACAAATGCTTCAAAATCCTCTCACGTATAAATTCTAATACCTCCGTTTTTTGAGCGTTAACTTTTGGAAATTATGTGTACTGCAAAACAGGGATAAAACTGACTTCGCCCCAAATTGTTAGCTTATTTTCTCATCATAATTTATAGAAGAGCCTCATTTTTCTCATCTATTTGCAGCACCAAATGTGCTATAAATTAGATTCCATGAATTCTTGGATGTCTTTATCAGCACTCTGCTCTGTTCTTCTGGAATGCCATATTTTGTTTTAATAGTAGCTTCTTAGAATATTTTAATATCTGACAGCACAACTCTACCTCAACTGTGCGTACATTTCACATTGTTCTGGCACCCGTCCACTTTCATTCTTCCACATAAATGTTACATTCGCTCTGTCCAATTTCCAGATGCACCCTTGGTGAGATTCTGACTGGAATTGTATTAGATCGAATAACTTGTTTCGGAGGTTTGGCTTTCTCTTTTTATTAAGAATAAGGCTTGTTGCTCTTAAGCCTTCTTTATATCCTTCTATAAAATATAGTTAATTTCACGTGGAACTTATATTGTGGCATTTAATAGTATGTACTCGTGTTTGTTGCGATGCACTATTGGGAATAAAGTCCGTTGGTCATTTCCTATTTAATTTGCAAAGTGATTATTAAATGGAAGTTACCTTATTTCTCCTATATGCTGCTGCTTAAGGGCAATTATCTTATTAGTTATGACAATTTTAGGTGAATCTCTTTTATTTTAAAACGTATAACAATATCTATAAATAAGGGTAATGTGTCTCCATTTCCAGCATTTATATCCATAATTTCACTTTTTGGGATTTTATCATAGCTCCTCTAAAACCATTTTGAATAACTGATATCCTTACATTTCCTCTTGACTTTAGTGGGACTTCTCGTAATGGTTCCCCATTTAATATCATCACTGCTGTTGTTTTTTTAACAGATGTTTTTGCCAGGGGCTTGTATTCTCCCTCCTCTTTTCAAATTAGACTTTTTGTTTTTAAAAAGCCTGTCTGGATTCACTTGTGTTGCCTGACTTTCTGCTTGGCTCTGCCTTCTGGATGAGACAGAAACAGGTAATTCTGCCTCATCGGTGCTGGCGTGCTTCCGTTCGGTTCATTGACCCCTTCCCCGTGAGCCTCATCGATGGGGGGGCTCCACGTGTGCCCCCTCCCCTGCAGGGGTGTGTGCACGGGCCCTGATGTCTCTGCTTGGAAAGGCGGACCGGCCTGCAGACCTGGGACATGTCCATCAAGAAGGACTGTGCCCAGGCAGGCCCATGGGTGGCTCTGCATTTTAAAAGAAGGAGCAGTGACAACTTGTTCTGTCTCATTCCAATTGTCACCTTCGTGAAGACGGTACCTGACATATTCATCGCAGGACTTTGAGAGAGGAAATGCTCTCTCGCTCAGGTGAGACGGAATGAATTTTTTTCGTACCTGGTGAATGTGATGCAATTTCATGAGATTTCATTGCTTGCCGTGGTTGGTGGGAAGCTCACTACTCAGTTTCTCTATTTCTCATTCTCTCTTCACCCCTTGCGTTTTGTTCTCACTTTTTCTCTCCTCTCTCACTTGGTGTGTTGCCTTTAGAAGTTTTACTCTTCCTGGTTCTTCTATCATAAGCCGTCTTTATGGAAAGGAGCCAGGTGTAATCAAGTCAGGCCGCGTACAAATAAGGAACATAAGTAAGTGAAAGCAACTTTTTAAACCTTTATAAAGCAAAGGCAAGGGACGTGGTGCATTTGCTTTTGTTACCCTTACTAATTGGGGCTCCAACGCGCGGCTCCAGCTCTTAGCTTGTCTTTACACCTTCCCTCAAGAGAACACCATTTCCTTATACTTTTCATGTACTGAACCAGAACGCGAAGAATGAGATTCAGCAGCTTTCTGTTCAGGCTATGACTCACTTCAAAGGAAACAGACCAAGGCTGTTACTGTTCAGATGCCGGTGCTTACGAGGAAATAGCTTTTCAAAGCGACTTCGGTTCTACGTTTCTCCTAAGCGTGTGCCTGGCAGCTCTCGATGGCTAACGAGCACCACGCCGGCCAGGTCTGTCTACAGGCGAAGTCCCCTGAGAGCCTCGTCCCACGTACAGCTCGGGAAGACAGTCTCAGCACAAGTCAAATAAGGCGTCCAGGCGAGCTGTCCTCCCCTGAGTCCTCAGCTCGGCCGTGTCCCTTCCACCCTCTCCCTCGGGCAGCTGCGGTCACACTCCCGGGGACCAGACCGGCCCTTCTTTCTCTCAGCCTCACAACCCAGGTCACTTGGGAAATGGTGTCCTCACACCAGCATCCAAAACCCTCCAGGCCGACCCATCCTCCGGGTTCACCTCTGAGCAAACAGCAGGCAGCACCAGCTCTTGGCTGGCCCTTGGGCTCCTCCCCACTGACTTTCAACAAGGAGGACAGGGCGAAGGGACGCAGGCTCAGAAACGCAGGAGCTGCCAAAACACCACTGGTTGTGGATGGGGGGACGAGTGTCAGCTGGACAAGGGAACGTGGCTGTTGTGCCCTCTTTGCAACCCCCAGGGAATGAAGCAGTACTATGAGGAGCTGAGTGAGCCCTAGGGAGACCTGCCCCCGACAATGACTGAGGTTCCAGAGGGGAGGCCAGTCCTATCAGCTTCTCTCCCCTGCAGGTGACAGTCCTCCTTCCACAGCCCACACATCCATCGTGGGTTCTAAATAAAGGCATGAAAATGCACCCACGGGTCAATAGTCAGAGATCATCTCTGAGGTCGATCTCAAGTAATTTTGCAATAGCCTATGAGAAACGGGCATAAAATGCACTTGCAGGAAACGAAAACACTAGAGATTATAAGGAAAGCTGAACGCTCCCTGGGTGGCATGTGCCCTTTTAATCCACTGTGCCCTCTCTACAACGAAACTCGGCTCAGAGCCACCTGCCAATATCTGACAGGCTTCTGCCGGCGTCTGAATCATGGTTTTAAATCAGACCCCCCCTTCGTGCCGTACTTTCATCTACTAACGTAGGCCCACCCTCGCCCTCTGCGCCCAAGGCCCCCTTCAGTTAACAGTCTGGGCGCGGCGCCCACCGTCCCCGCCACCGCGTGAATCTCCCCGCGAGACTGCCGAATTTTACCATGCAACCGCCTCAAAGGATCGGAAAGTGGACGCATAATGGAGCAGGAGGAGGGGAGGGGAGAGCACCCCCTGTCTGCAGTCAGCATCTGCTGCAGCGCATGGCGTCGGGAATGCCGCGGTAAACAGCGGAGCCTTTCTTTGTGAAGGTCGCACGGTGACCGATCCGTTCGGCACGCACTTGAAGGTGGAGGGGCAGATGGTGGATGGACTGTTTGCTGCTTTACAATGGGGGGGGGGGGTGCTGCACGTTCTCTGATGGCTCAGGTGGCGGTGAGGAGAGCGGGAGGTTCCTGTTGACGCTGCTCTACAGAAAACGCAGTTGGTTCAGACCGTGGCTTCCGGCCGTGGACAGGAGACAGGTTGGAAATCCAGAAGAGAGACCGGAACCTCCCAAAGGGGAGAAACGCAGAGCCTCGGCACAAAGGAAGTCGCGGAGCCGTGTACCTGAACTCCGGGCTCTGCGGCTCCCTCCGTAGGCGAGAACTGCCGTTCCTGGCACCGGGGCGGTGGGGTCAGCCGAGTTGGGTTCAAGTCCTCATGCAGCCGCCTAGTCCCTGGAAATGAACCTGAGCTCTCTGAGTCTCCGAGCCCCGTACGCCTTCTCCGTGGTGGGGGAGGCCGCATCTCTGTCATGGGCTTTCGTGCCAGGAGCATTTGGTAGGCGGTGATGAAGGTCAGGCTCTGACTTGGGGCATCTGGAGTTTGCTGAGGTGACGAGCCGCCCCCCCCCCCATTCTCTGTGGCCGAACAGGACAGGAGTGAGCTTCTTCCCCACGCGGCCCGTACTGCAAGGGTTGGCGGGTCCAGGGTGAAGGTGAGACTCAGCCATCGGGACAGACGCTCTTCAAGTCAACTCAGCAGAGAGAATAGACACGAGAGAACTGCATGCAAGCGTTTTTTGTTTTTGTTTTTGTTTTTTTTATCTTAGGCCAGAAATGACATGTCGCTTTGGCTCACCTTTGATGGGTCATGTGGCCCTGCCGGGCAGCCGGGAGGTGCGGACAGGCTCCAGAGGGGAGGAAGTGTCCGGCGAGCTTTCTCTCAGCTGCTGTGACTTTCTCCCACCAACAGCTCCTTTCCACGCTTCACGATGACAAGGTCAAGGTTGCCTTAAAAAACAAAAGCGAAGCGCGTTCCATGAACACCATATAAAGATTTCCCATAATTTAAGTATCCTGGGCACATCACCTCCTTCCAGTTCACCATCAGATAATGAACTTGACCCAACTGCGTCACACCGAGTCTGGGCCCTAAGTAAACACCTGTCAGCCCTGCCCATCCCCGACAAGACAATTGAGTTTTTAGCTACTTTGACATTTCAATGCATGGCAAACATCTGACTTCTGTTACCTTATCTGAAAATACAAAAACAGCCCTCATGGCGCCTTTGACAATTTTTGGTCTGCCAGGGTCGCAGGGACCCTAGCTTGGGGGGCACGACACCGATCGTGCGGTGAGCCCAGCACTTGACGTGGGTGAGGAACTTCGCCGATGTGGCCCTCACCTGCACACCTGCGGCTGTGCCCTGTTCTCTAGGGACCTTTCCACCGCTGATATCAAACCACCTGCAGCTGCCTTTGAATAAGAAGTTCTGTCCCTAATGCAAAATGCTGGCGGAATTTTCTCTGCTCTCCATCAAATACTTCTGATTCCGCAGAGGCCCAGGAGAGGTACTGCCTACTTCCTGTGTGACCCACTCCCTCTCGGGGATCTAGAGCGGGTCGAACAGAGACCGTGAGAGGTGATGACTCTCGCAAGTCCTTTCAAAGACGGTGCCCGACACCGTGGACACTGAGCTTGGCCACGCCTTGGGTCTCACACCCTGGACTAGTCGAAGCCACATTCTGTCTTCTCTTTAGAACAGTCCTCTCTCCTTCTGATATGAATCCACGTTTTAAAGGTGTTGTGGTTATAGCAAGAGGAAATCGCTCCACTTGCCCAAAGCACTGGGAGCAGGTGTTTAGTGGACCAGCATTTCCGACAGTTTCAGAGTTCCAGGTCTCCTGTGAACTCAAGGTTACGGAGGTAAGTAAGACAAACATTTTTTTCTCAAGTGCACATGGTCTGTTCTGAGGATGAACGATGGATAAAAAATAACTATCACACAGCGTGACAAATGCAAAGACGAGGGAAGAGCAGAGCTCTTCATCTTCCTCGGAAACAAGGCGATTTATGCCATGCGGGGGCCTGGGAGCTGCGGTGGGCGCAGGTTCAGAGCCAGGCGACGTGAGGACCATCAAGCCACCGGCGTCCCCCTTCACTGTCACACCAACCATGTCACTGGCACCCGGAACAGAACGGCCCAGTGACTAACCACATGCCCCTTAAAGTCATCGTAAAGCAGTTGTGTGGGACACCCAGAGTAAGCTATGTGTCACCACCGCTACCCGCCCCCCCCATCATTCAGAGATTCTTGCACAGGGGAGAGCATGACTCCCAGTTTTCTTGTCTTCCTTCCCACGCATCGGTCCTTCCTCCCTCCGCTCCCGGTTGTGTGGATTTCACCGTTCCCTGAATTCTTTGTGTGCTTTCGCGGTGCCCGTTCCCCCAGCGCTAACCCTTCCCCAGGTGACCCTCCGCCTGAAGCACCCTCCCCATCATCTAAATAAGTAGTCCACCGAGCCACCGGGACATTTCAAAGAACCGTGAGCGGATGCCGGCCGGCCCTGCCCTGCCTGCCCTATGCACTCCGAAGCGCCGACTCCGGCGCCGGGGGCTGGCGCGTTCGCACCTGACCGAGCCGTGCCCCCGCCACGTCGGCCCAGGTGTCTGGGAACGGCGGGCCCTGGGGAAATGGTGTAATCTGCGACTCCATCTGGCCCGCGCATTTCCAGTGGCCTCGCTCATAGATTGTCAGAGCTGTTCATTAAGTTTGTTGTGAAACCACAGGCTTAATATCTGTAATTTAGCGGGTTCAATAGGCAGTTAAATTGAGTGAAACTATTTTTGAATGACGGCTCCAGTTTCGCAGAAGCAGCCGCCACCGCAGCGCCGCGGAGCTGCGCTGGGGGCAGCACCGGGAATCGGAAAGGCTTGATGGGGCCTCCAGAATAGGGCTCAGCCGTGCCGGCTCCGGAACTGTTTTCTCCTTTAATTTTTTTATTGAACAAAAGCGGGAGAGGGCTGGCAAAAGGAAACACTTCTCAGGCAGCTCGGCCACCAGCCACAACCACGGAACTTTAAATGGTTCAAATGGAGCAGAGGGGGCGATTTGCTTTCTGTTTTTGTCTTTTTCTGTCAGGTCTGCGGTTGCCTCACAATGGACACGCGTGGTGAGACGTGTGTGCGTGTCGTGTGCAGGAACCCAGCGTGACGATGCCGTGGGCTGGGGAGCGATGGGCAGGGGGGTCGTACAGATGGAATTCCTTATAAGAAGGTCCTCTCGTGCCGTTAGAACCGGTGATTTTAATCAGGGGTGTTTATTCCAGAGAAGGCAAGGCTACACCAGGACGGAGACCCAACACAGCTGTTCACGGCCCGAGTTCTTCCGTGCAGGGGGAACAGTTAGACGGTGGTCTTTCTGAGCAAGGAAATGCCGCCCAGCGACGGGCAGGAAGTGATTCTTTCGGCCCACGTTGTGGTGAGTGGGTTTCGAAGGCATTCTGCTCGGTGAGAAAAGTCAGCCGAGGCAGGTCCCGCGCAGCCTAATTCCCTTTGCTGTCTCGAAGATGACACAGTGCAGGGCGTGGGGAGCAGGTTCATGGTGGCCGCCGC
This sequence comes from Anoura caudifer, assembly GCA_004027475.1. Lineage (NCBI taxonomy): Eukaryota > Metazoa > Chordata > Mammalia > Chiroptera > Phyllostomidae > Anoura > Anoura caudifer. The sequence continues at coordinate 92,683 of PVKU01002796.1, forward strand.
TGCAGAGGGCGGCGGCGCTGCCCCTGTACCGGGAGGGCCCTGGGAGGCCTCGGGGGTGACGGGGCAGGTCTGTGCCTTGACTGGGACATAGCGACACATGTGGGTGACACGGCACAGAGCAAGGCTGGACATGCCAAAGCTGGTGTTGAATGTGGCGCTACGATTAACCAGACGTGACCAGCGGGAGAACCCACTGGGGGAAGGGTGCCCGGGACCTTCTGTCCTGAGGCTTCAGCTTCCTGTCCATCTGTAACAACCGAAAGACAAGACCACACAAGGCACTGCTGGTGGCTTGTGGACGGTGGCAAGGGGACAGCGATGACCTCCAGGGCAGGAGAGGGAGCCCCCTCTCCCCCTGCAGACAATCTGCGTTCGGGACACAGATTTGTGAGCTCGTGCTGACTCGACCTGAGGGGCCAGCGCCATCCTGCTGAGGTGCGTAGCACCTGGCCCAAGGCACAGCCCCCTGCTGCCGACCTTCCTGACTCCCCGGAGGCACCCGTGGGCGTGGAGCCGCTGCCAACGAGAACCGCAGGCTGCCTGGTTCGAGGCCAGCTGGGCTGCTGAGCATCCATCACCTCTCCGTTTCAGCCGGGGTCAGACCTCAGGCCGGTGCCTGCGGAAGGGGCACTTCGGTGAACGGGGGACGCCGACTCCGCTGCCACCCTTCTCCCAGCTGCTGTCCCCCGTGTCACTGGAACTCAGGCAGGCGCCGAGCCATTCTGGCCAAAATGGCGAAAAGGCTACAGAGTTAACCAGATCTGCTGAAGGACTTGAAATAAGCCACGACCGAACACGTTTGTGCAGGTTCTGGACTTTTAACGCAAGTCACATTTCTCATAAAAATAAAAAACAAAAAAAATGTGCATAGCTTCGACCTAAGGTTCAGAAAAAAATCTGTCCTAAGGAACTTCTTCAAATTATAGGATCAAACTCTGTGCAAGGTGTTCATCATTAATATTAAAACATAAGAAACAACCTGAACACCCACGGTGTGAATTACAATGTAAATTATGGCACATTCCCAATCATGGAAACAATGTAACGATACACTAAACACTGAAAGAAAAAAGGAGGATATTTTATATGCTCTGTAACTGCGTCATGACCTGTTTTGTCTGGCTGCAACGAGATCACGAGTCTCCCAAAGCCGATCTCTCACCGATCGATTGATCATCGTGTAACTAACACACAACATGTGACTCGGTGTCTGTACCCAACCTGACTCGCACCCACTCTCCCTCACGGTCGGTCTTTGCACCGATGCACACAGGCCTCGGCGCTTCCGCCGCGCGATCCGGCCCCTCCTCCCTCGGCCGTTGACCGCCTGGCCATTCAGGGACGCTCCGCTGCTCCTGTCGTTTGCTCTCCCGAAATTCCACAATGGTCACTGAAGTCCGAATCTCCCCCATTCGGATGTGGCTCTATTAATTCATAATGGAAAACGCATTTCAAAACAAAATGATTTGATTGTACTAGCAAAAAGAAAATCAACGATGCCATAAAGCATTAGGGGGAAAATGCACTTCGGATGGAAAATTCTACGTTAAATGCAAACCCAATGACTCTGGAGTATTTTCCGTGTTCTTCATAATACATTTCTATGTAAACTTCAAAGACAATGTCGACGCAAAGGCAATCCACTGTTCTCAGGAATTTCCAGGAGTGAAATCAGCCCTGAGAAACAACTTTGCTAAGAAGTTAGAAATAAAATTTTTATTATTTTCCTCTTTAGACCACAGCAGTGGTGACTTTTAAAAGCTGTGTCTACCGCTGTGACTCCCCCCTGTTGTCACTCGAGGGTACTAGCCCTTACTCCTAGAATCACCCCTGTCTGCCTCCCAGGGAACAATTTATGTTGCTCTTGAGGTCGGGGTGTCAGGAAAACCCATGTGCGGGCACACGCAGATGCACGCAGGCGCACACAGACATGGACACACACAGACACACACACAGAGACGCACATGAGCAGGCACACAACACACAGAGACACAGAGACGCAGACACACAGCGCAGGTGCGGACACAGACTTCGGCCCAGCATGCGGGGTCTCGCTGTGACCAAGGCCAAGTCCTCCGTGCGGGGGGACTGGGAGGGGGCAGCTGCAGGGGCAGTTAGGCTCTGGAGGCCGGAGTTCCAGCCCCAGGCCGTCCCTTTTGCGCCCCTGCCACTTCAGAGTGGGTACCTCTCTCGGCTCCTCTGCGCCCGAGAAGGTCGAGGTGCAGGCTGAGGAGAGTAACAGTCATCCTCACCTTGCAGGGCGGCTTTAAAGATCAGCGAGCCGATTCGGGGTTTCTCAGCTCACACTAGTGACATTTTGAGTCGATCCTTTCTGTGCGGCGGAGGCTGCTCCGGCCACGGTGGGGCGTGAAGCATGCAGACGGGACAAGGCAGTGCCGCTCACACCTGGTCCCGGGGAGCCCACGGCACAGCAGCGCCACGGCGCCCACTTTCAGCGTCCCGGGGTCGGAAGTCACGCTGACACGGCGTGACACGCACAGCTCCATGCCACTGTGAAATTGCCACACTAAACAAGTTCTGTTCCTTCCCAGGGAAGGGGAGGGGAAGCGAGAAAACAAGTAACACATTAAATTGCCAGGATATTAATTACACAGAGCTCCATATTAAATGTTCTGCATCTAAGGAGCTAATTTTCTTCGCAACGGTATTATTATTTGTTACTCGTGTGGCACTGCGGGGTAAACACGCCGCGGTGTAAGTACGCCCCGAAAGCGTGTGCTCTCACAGGAGCGCGCCGCGTGATTGCGTGTCTACCTTCTGACCAGAGGTGGGAGAAGCACAGGGCGCTCCCAGCAAAGCCCCACGGCGGGGAGTGTCTCTCCAGCCCTCTGAGAATCTCCGGGGAGCAACGGCAGTCTGCTGTTCTAGAACCAGCCTTGATTGATACCATCTCAGTAAACAAGAGTACTAAGAAAAAGAAGTCTATTTTTGTTATTTTTTTCTCTACTTTAAGGAAATAGGTCACACTTTCTCAGAAGAGTTTCACACCCTGGGGTATTTTTTGGAGGAGGGTATTTCTGGTTTTTTGTTTGCTCCTCTGCGGGGCCTGCAGGGGTGAGTGGCGCGTGGGTGGAACGATAAACCACACTCAACTGCTCTTGTTGCTGGTTCGGTTCACCTCCACGCTGCACGGCAGGCTTCTTCAGAAGGGAAAAATGCAGCAGAAAGAAGACAGAGAGAAAAGACTACAACACCAGTATGGATTCTGTGCCAGAAGGCAGCTTAGCTTCTTGAGCTCCAATTGCCCGTGCCAGCAGAAACCGCCCCCCCCACCTCCACCACCCGCCCCTGCCAGGCGTGGGCAGCAGGAAGGCGGGGGAGCCTGTGGTCCACGCTGCCATCTGGCAGTGGGCTCCACCAACAGACCAGACGCCCATCCACCCTGCACGTGGGCCTCAGCTCGTGTCTAGCCCAGATACAAACGCAGAAAGGCCCTTGGCGAACCCAATAGAATCACTGCATGGGTTCAAAATAGTAACAATGTTGCGGCTTTTTCCTTCCTATCCTCTGCACAGTCTGCAAGGAGCGTTGAACACCTAAGGCCCTGGAAACATTTCATGAAAAAAAATGCACCGGCGGTGCCCACCAAACAGGGCCCTGCACAGCCGCCGGCGACCGGGAAGCCGGCATTTCCAATAACCTTGACAATGAGGCAGCCCAGCTGCTTGTTTACTGATGAAAGAAAAGTCCTCCACAGTGAGCTCGACGCCCCGGGGGCGGCAGAGTCTGTGGAGGCTGCGGGGCAGGGGAGCTGCTCAGCTGGACCAGATGAGGAAGCCGGAAGTCCTGCTCCAACAGGTTTCGTAGCAAAGTCCCAAGAGAAGAAGCCGATGGCGATGCCTTTGATTGATCGCTGACAAAACTGGATGGTGGTTGGAAACAGAAGACAGTAAGAAACTTTTTAAACTCCCACAGTGAAAGTTTTCAGACCTATCTTTTCAAAAATAATTTAAGATGTCTCTGCGGACATTTTAGTCTACAAGAAGACTTTAGAAAAATCTTTGTTCATATAATAGACTTCCTCCAAACCATATTTAAGATGCTCTACTTGTCAATGATTTCAGCTAATTCTCTAACCATAGGTTTATTTTACATATCGTTCGATCCTACAGTTTATCTGTAGGATGGGGTGCATTCCTGATAAGGAACCGTCTGATTCTCAGTCAAGTAAGGAGGAAGTCGGGAGGCAGGAAGGACCGCGAGGCCCTCCTGAGATGGCAAGTGCTTCCCTCCCCTCCCCCCACCCCCAGGGCTGCAACAACAAGGGGTCAGCCCTGGTCAGTCCTCTGGGCAGTTCTCCCCTTTGGGTGGCCTTTTTATGGCCTGAGACACATACTTCAGGAACTTACCAAGAGCCTGATCACCTCAGAAGAAGTGCAGATAAGTGAGCACTCAGAATTACAAGTGTATTTTTCAGGACAATAATGTGAAACAAAAAAGCTGAAGCACGTTGAGACAGTAACTCAGATCAGACATCGGAACGCGTCACAGTGAAGCGAGGTGACTGGGGCAGGAAGCCTGGGCAGGGCCAGCCGCTCTGCACGTGTGTGTGGGACGGAGCGATCCCATCCAAGTCATTCGGGAACTGCCAGATGCTGCTCTGGTTTCTACCATCGCCCGCGAAACGTCCTGTGCGGTCTCGCCACCAGCCAGCGCCGTGCGAAGTCTTGGCGACATGGCCGAGGACCGAGCCTTCTCTTTGTATAAAACGCACTTATCGAGTCAGCAGCGTTCTTACGAAATCGCAAAACTGTGGCAGCCAACCTTTCCTACTCTCATCAGCTTGAAACGGCGGCTGGTGTTCCTGGGCGCTTCCTAGCACCCAGCATTCCCAGTGAAAGTCCCCACACCTACAGAACAAGCGTCTGTGACCACGCAGGGAGGGGGCTCATAGGAGAGAGCCATGGGCCCCTGCTCCGGTTTCGGAGCTGCAGAGGGCTTCACCGAGAAGGGGCCTCTAGCCATGAGTAGGAGTTAGTTTGGTGAAAGCGAGCTGAGGAGGCACAGAGCTCCAGGCAGATGAGATATCAAGCAGGAAGCTGTGGAGTCGAAGAGCCTAGAAGGTTCTAGGAGCTTAAGGAGTCCCGGTGGGTCCCGTTCCGGGCAGGGCAGTGGTGAAGCAGGGGAGGATGGGAAGTGACTATGAGAGTTGAGTAGGAGCCCACAGGGATGCCTGAGGACCTTGTCTCCTTGTAAGCCTTCGCACGGGGTCCTTGGGGGTTTCATCCAGATCACGGCAGGGGCGGGGGGGGGGGGGCTGGGACTGGGAAGCTGAGTCCTGCCCCAGGGAGCTGTGCTGGCCCCGGCAGTGACCGCTGGGCAGCTGGCCTGTCCCGAGACCTCCCCCGAGACCACAGCCATTCACGCGGGGAGACAGACGGTCCTGGTGGAGAGACTGTCATGAATACACTGAGCCAGCAACAGGACATAACATCACAAAGGACGAAAACGCTCCATCGGTTCCGATTTAGATCTGAGATTAATGTCTCACTGAGAACATTCCTACCTCATTACAATAGTTTTGTTTTTGTAACCTTATACATATTTTTATTCAAAACAAGCTAACCATGGGTCTAAAATTTTTTGAGGATTGTGAACAGAAAAAAAAAAGTCATTATTTTTTTTCTTTTCTACGAGTCTCGCGGGTGCTCTGCAGCCGCCAGCGAATTTCCTCCGAGCCCTTTTCCCTCGTGAGTGGGCGTTTCGCCACATCTGTGCTCCCACCACGAGCAGTTTTAACCCTGTTTTTTACAAGACGTTACCACACAGATGTTTTTCTTATTAGTAGAAACATTCCATAACCATCATTTCAAATAAAAAGATAATATTTCTTTAAGAACGCCCCTTAATGTATCGAACTATGTTCTTATTCTTTAGATTATGATCAGCATTTTGCCATCACAAAGAATCAATTTATGTGGATTTTTCCTAATGGTTTTAGATTATTTGTTTGGGATCAATTCCTAGACTTGGAATTTCTACTCAGTGTGTATCAATACACTTCTGTCTCTTTGTTCATATTACCAAAATATTTTCCAAATGGTTCGCAGCAATTTGCACTCAGCCCAGCTGCTCCAGACCACCAGCCTTCTGGAGCACTTGGGGCTTCTTTTCCATACTCCGCGCTCGGATTGTGTCCCCGTTCCCGGCTGGGAAGAGGAGCGTGGTGGACACTGTGGCGTCCCCCTGTGCTGCGCCCCTGTGGAGGGGCACGTGTGGGGGTGTGTTTTGCCTCTGGGCACATTTTCACCTGTCGGTCGGGTCAGCGGGCCATTCTCTGTGGTTCCACTCACACCGCACACCAGGTTCCCGAGAACATTTACACGATAGTCTCGTACATCACGGTCTCCCACCTGGGCCGTGGGCAGACTAGTTTTCCGGCCAGGATAATGAAGCTCGCACGTGCCTCGGGGGCGAAGCTTGGGCAGGGCTGCGAAAAGTCCCCTTCCATGACAGGGGTGTGCCATGTGCCCCATTCCTCAGCTGAGTGACACAGAGCCAAGGGTGCAGGGCGAGCACTGGGGACCGTGTCTTCATGACCCCATGGGCCTTGGGGGGAAGCAGACGAGAACCACGGGCAAACATGCACACAGACACACGTGCACAGGGATGCACACACCACACACACACACTCGATACTCTCGTTCATTCTCTTTGGTGAAATTACATCGATGTGGGACTCCAGAGCTATTTTTACTGTAATAACCGCGTTTGCTTATTACGGCCCATAGAGGAAACGTCCTCACTTCCGACAGGAAATGCCCTGCTCAGGAAACGGCACACGTGCATCGGACCGCAATGCGCTGTGTTGGAAATTTGGAGGAAGCAGAGGCCCCGCTGCCTGCTCTCCAATCGGCTTCAGCCCCTCCCCTTACCAGTGCCACGCAGATAACCCTGGTCCAGAAGAGCTCGCGTTCCGAGGAGAAAACACGAGGACAGCGCTCCAACAGGTGTGTCCCCTGCCCGCGCCTTTTCTACGGGGATCCACCTAGATTCCCACAGTGTGTTTCCGCCGTCACAGTCCCCCCTGAATTTCAGAATCTCCTCCCCTCTCCCTCGCCGACGGCTTTGCGCAAAGGTGGGAGAAAATCAAAGGCCCCCAGGGTGAGAAGCCCTTGGAAACCCAACCCGACCATGCGCTGAAGGTCAGCTGTGTGAAACGCCGGGCCGAGCACGATTTCCTCCACCCCTGCTCCTCGAAGGCAGGGGAGTGAGACAGCATCTCCACCTACTACTTCCCAGGTCCCCGCAAGGCCCCACCAACGGAGCAGGGCTCCGTAACAGCTCTTTCTGAAGAAACGCACGGGTGCAGGCGGCGGCGGAAATGCGGCTGAGCGCTGGGCAGTGAGTGCGGCGGGGAGATGGCCCCTCGCGGCTCGCCGGAGGGAGGGGACACCTCCCTCGTCAGCCCGCCTGCCTGGGGCTGGTGACCGAACCAGTCCTAGGACTTCGAAGGCCGTAACCAAGAGTTCATGGCTGGCTGGCTGGGCTCCTGGGACTAAAACAGCAACGGATCGCCGAACCTCTTATCCCTGCTGCCAAAGAATTCAGCACGTTAGTTTGACATTTGGTTCTTGACCATCCCTGACTTTGGAATGGGGAGGAATCGAGGAAACGCTGGGATTATGCAAAGAGAAATTACCCCTTTTTAGCTTTCGGGTGGGGGTTTGGCTGTCCTTCGCTTTGAACATGTTGGTGTCTGTCAATCTG
>PVKU01002796.1:100513-208409 GCA_004027475.1 Anoura caudifer
CACCACCACCGTCACCACCACCATCACCACCACCTCCACCACCATCACCACCATCATTACCACCTCCATCACCACCACCATCACCACCACCACCATCACCACCACCACCACCATCACCACCATCACCGCCATCATCACCATCATCCCCATCTCTTCACTTACTGAGAAGCTACTAAGTCCTGGGGCCTAAGCACATCACTCCCAACCCAACTGATTTCCAAAAGTCATACACTTAGCAAGTGATTAAAACCCAAGATTGTACAACTCTAGATTTTGTCGCCTACACATTTCTCTACAGATCAAATCATAGTTCCATGTCATCTCACTTTGCATTTGGACCAATTAATGGTGGGGATGAAAGAAAAGATTCATTCGTAAAAACTTCTGTGTAACACTAAATACCCCTCAGCGTGTATTTGTCACAACCTCCAGAGGAGGACCTACACGTGGGGATTGCCGTGATGGACCCGGAAGTGAGAGGAAGGGGACAAAGGCGCGGCGTGCAGCCGAGCGTTGAGGGTTCCCTGCGGAGGTCCGCCCCTTTGCGCGGGAGAACAGCCTGGAAGTCTGGGCTGGGCTCCACGGAGGCAAGGCACTACCTGGCTTTCCGTTCCCACGTTCCACCCGGGTGAGCAGCAGCCTCGGTTTCCCATCTGCCTCCAGCATCTGTGGGTTGTGTGAGCGGTGACCGGCTCTCTGGACACCCTCAGATCCAGGGAGTGTGTTTGGGAGCACGTCCCGTCCCGGCCTTGGGCCCTGTATCTCAGTGGGACGCCTCCTGACAGCGCCCTCTGGGCGCTTCTCACTTCCTCTGCGCCTTTTCCTGTGGAGGGCGGCCCCTTCTGAGGACAAAGGCAAGTGGCCATTTCACTCCTCACTGGCTTCCAGGGGACGCCAGAGCAGGATTCCACGACCACCTTATCCTGTCCCTAAAGCAGCCCCGGTGGCCACGAGGTGCCGTCAGAACCCAGACGGGCGTGTAGAAGCTGGAGGGATGGCAGGGGAAGGCTTTCCCTTCCTCCCAGCCTCTTCCCGCAAGGCTCGCAACACATCCAGCATTCTCTCTGTTCTAGCAACTGCTTTTCTAGGTTTGCTCGAAAACCTCAATCAAGCGAGGCCAGGCTTCCATAAGTGGTGGTGTTTTGGGCGGAAACCGAAAGCTAAGATTCTCATGATGCGACGCTATTGAAAGTTGTGCGTGTGTGTGTGCTCTGTAATTAGGCAAAATCATAAAACCGAAATCACGAGATGACTCGTGGTGACTGCCTTTCCATTTTCCAAGTAGTTATTTGACTGCTTCTGGAGCTCAGCAGCCTACTTCTGCTAATTAAAAAAAAATTGTGAAGAAAGGGAAATATTTGTAAATTTCACCCAAGGTAGGATGTGCTAAAAAAAAAAAAATGCAACAGTGCTCAAAGGATTCTGGAATAAACACCATGCTTCTTCCTGTTGTTTTTCTAAATAAAGTTTTATTGGAACACAGCCACGCCCATTTATTTGTGTCTTATTTATGGGTGTTTTTCATGTTGCAGACTCGAGCAGATGCAATGAAGACCTTACGGCCTGCACACATAAATAAAATAATTTACTACCTTCCTTTCTCAGAAAAAGTTTGAGGGCCCTGTTTTGCAATGAAATATAGTTAGAACATATTCCCGAAATAAACCTAAATAATCTAAACTGCCATCACTCTCAAATACATTTCATTTTGTAGCTGCTAAAAAGAATGCTTTACAATCTCTCCTCCTCCCCTAAAAGTGCACCAAAGAAAAGTCAGCAAAACGGAAGAGCTGCAGGTGGACAAATTACACGACGCAGTCTCCTACGAACCTCAGAAAGGTGTGGAGGGCACGCACCACTCACCTGGTTCCCGTCCTGTTCCGTCCTGTCCTATCGGCAAAACGAGCAGCTCAGCCTCAGCCCCTGCTCGCTGGCCTCAAGGTCAAAGGTCTAAGGAGGGAGGCTGCCCAGGGCAGGAAGCCCCTGTGCAGCCCTGGCTTCACCTGAGCAACACCTGGGAGGGGAAGCAGCTGCCCAGGCCCCAGCCGCACCAGACACACTGAGTCAGAGGGCAAGACAATGGAATTGTTTACGGGGATCCCACCAGGCACGTGAGTGCCACCCCGAACCCCGAGTTCCAGCAGCGAGCGAAGGGAGCTGTTTGTGACCAGGGCACCTCTCAGCGGCAGAGCCAGGGGGTTGAACTGACGTTCTCCCTGGTCGTCGAGGCCCGTGAGTTTGCGCTCACTAGGACCAGATTACTCGTTCCCTAGGAGAGGAAGCACGGGATTCGGGGCGCCCTCCGTGGGAAGAAATACGCAGGACGGGAAGATGACGGAAGTGGAACTCGGGACGAAGACAGGAAGACCTTCACGGGCTACTTCGTGGCTCGGTGTGCAGATGGGAGGGAAGCAGGACAGGGTCACCAGGCGCTTCCCTGCTCCTCCCCCGGCCCCCATCGCACCCACCGGCCTCGCCACGCCCTGCAAGCCCAGGCTCAAGCTCACGTGACAGATGGGAATCGATGTCTGCTCAGAGCTTCGCACTAGACGGAGGGGAGGGTGGAGCATGGCAGCAGGGCTATTTTCCTTGCAGTCAGACTAAGATGAGTCAAGTTCAGGTTCTGCTGCTTACTAGCTATGAGACATGGGGTTTATTCATTCTCCCTAGGCATCAGTTTCCTCGCCTGCAACAAAATGGCCAAGGTCAAGGCTCTGCTCCAAAATCCTGGTGAGGATAAAGAAGCAGAACGCACAAGCAGCGCTTGGCCCGGTTCTGGGCACATGGCAGGCTGAGAAACCGTGCATGATTATCATTGCCATGGTTATGGTCACTACAACCAGGACGGCGACAGCACCCCGGCAATCACCAAGGAAATCCCAGGTCCCAGCTAGCGGTGACTTTGCAATCCATTGTTACAAAGACACCTAAAAGACCCGATGGTGTTAATATTTTCTGGGCTGCGTAGCATCAAGATGGGAAGGTGTTTTTGCACGTAAAACACGTCGGACGTGTGCAAACTCCCCTCATTCCCTGGGCCCTGCTGAACGCCCTGCAGCCCACGGATGTGTCACACTCTCACTGCACAGGTGTGCATTCACCAGCAACGTATGGCATTGTTTGGAGTGCTTTCAAACTTCACGTAAATGGTATCCAATTGTATGGAGATGGGCAAAACCTAGCGGCGTGGCTCAACGTTATGTCTTTGAGATTCGTTCTTATTAATGCACCCAACTCAATTCCATCCATTCTAGCTATTGTCTTTTTTACTCCATAATTTTGCCAAAATTTATTTATCCTTCTTATGTTGACGGGCATTTGGGTGTGTCTGCTATTCTAGAGGGAAATACCGCAAGTCCGTTTGTGTGTATATTTCCGGTATACGAGTCCAAGCGTTTCTGAGGAGCTGCCGAGAGCAGGCAAACCCTTCACGTTCGGTCTCTCTTCCTGGTTCTTCCCCATCTCTAGATTCCTGGCTGTTCGCACGCCCAGGGCCCAGTCCTCACACCTCTTCTCTGTCCGCCCGCAGTCATTAGGGGGCGATGCCAAGTATCAGCCTCCACTTACCACCCAGGGTTACTGTCTCCGGCCTGGACATAAGCCCTGAGCTCCGCGGTCACATCTGCACGCGCTCACGTCTCCCTGGGTGTCCGAGGGGGACTCAGGATGGACGTGCTCGCCCCAGACACACACAGACACACACACAGACTGCATTCCTCATCAAGATTTCATTGCCGTGGGGGCAGACGGCTGCGGCCCATTGACAACGTAAGGAACATGCTACCTGTACCAGGTCCCCAGAAAACTGTGCACAGAGATCGGGCGCATGAGGATGTTTCTGGGCCAAGTCTGAGAGCCTCACCTGTAAGGGGTGGGGACTGGGCGGAGGGGAAACTGACCGTAAGGCAAGGGCAGCCAGTGACCGATCGCAGCCGGGCACAGAAGCTAAACCAGCCCGATGCTGGACTGAGCTGAGCTTCACTATGACACAGGACCTCGGGCACTGACTGTTGATGGCCGTGGTTTTCCCTGGTGGCGCAGTCGGGGAGGGGCAGAGGGGCAGCCTCCCACGCTAACGACCTGTTTTGCTGCACCACCGTCTCCCGTGCATGGGTCCTGGGAATGTTTTGCTCACGATTCCACGGAAGAGCCCTAGTTCCTGACCAGCTGCACATCTAGGGAGATGTCAGTTCCTCGGGCTAGATGGCTCTCTCTGCCGAGACAATGCACCAGAGAGGCGCTCAGGGGGGTCCACTGGGCCCCCAACGCCCCAGCAGCAGGGACACTGAACAGACCAGGCCTCGGGGTAACCTGAGCACCGCCCTGAAGCTCCCACTGCGCGCAGCCAAGCCGGGGCACAGGATGCCCCGCCCGGCTGTCTGGTCCTGCACGTCCCCACAGCAGTGAGCGTGAGGACCATGAGCAGGAGACAGGGAGCACTGGACACGGGGCAAAAATGTAGTGATTCTGCATCCCTGCCACGCTCATCAAAGAGAAGCAAACCGCCGTGGAGAGACTCCATGGCACTGTGGCTGAAACGCACAGGGAGGAAGGCATGGGTGGGGGCTGGGCCGCCCAGCAGCCATCCAGCTGCCGATACTCAGACCCCTCCCCCGCCCAGGTGTGGCCCCGCTCCTTCATTCCCTCAGAAAGTCTGTTGTATCTCTGACGCTCACACAATTCTGGCTTTGAGCGTCAGGTCGGAGGCCCTATACCCTGGTGAGGAGCTTTGGGTCAAGTCACCCGAGGGCACCAAGATGGACCTGGATGAGCTGGGACAGGCGGAGCGCACACCTGGAGTGACGTCAGTCTGGGCTCACCTGCCCCAGCGGAAGGCGGCCGGGGATGCTGGGCCCCCTGGGGAGGGCGGGCGCCTCTGCGTGAGCCCCACACAGGAGGCAGTGAGGGGCCACTGATTAAAATGCAGAGCCCTGCCCGGCTGAGGTGCCGCAGCTGGACAGCAGCTTCTCCAAGTCCTTTGAAAAAGCCTCGGTCACAGCTGGAGAGAAAATAGCCGGGCGCCAGTGGCCGACCATTGTGAAATGCAAAGAGTCCTTCTTCGGGCGGAAGCAGAAGTTCACCCAGCTGTCAAGTATTTGAAATGTAAAAACCCCAGGCTCCTGGGGGAGGGGAGGAGGCAGAGGAAGCGCGGGCGGCTGGGGCTCGAGGAAGCCGTGGGCTGAGCCGCTCACTCTCAGCGATCAATAAGGCTTTCACAGCTCAGGGGAGAGAAGACAGTTCCGGAGGCAGGGCAGAGGAAGAGGGGCAGAAAGGGGCGCCTCTGGGCGCCCGGGGCTCCTGACACTCGCGGGCCTGGCAGGCGCAGGGCCCTCCCCAGGGTGCTGCGGGGTGCTGCAGCTGCTCTGGTCCCCAGCTCGGGGAGCGATGAGAAGGGACTGAGGGCTGAAGGAACACGTGGAGCCTCGGCATCTGAGTCCTGGGGCCTGTCTCCCGCTCCACAGGAAAACCCCAGGCATGAAGCCCGACCCCTCACCACCCACATCCCAGGCCATGGAGCCCGAGTGGGCCCCCCGCCACACAACAGCCTCCTGCCACCCGCACCCCCCCATCTCCAGGAGAGGGCTTCCTTCTCCGATCTTCCCGGGTTCTCTGGACAGGTCCCCCAAAGCAGGCTCAGTGCCCCTTCCCCACCTGACTCCCAACCCCAGCACCCTGCACGGAACCAGGCAGTCAGCCCCGCTCCATCTTTCTGCCCACAGACCTCTGCTGCAGGTCTCACCACTGACAAGGCTCTGTCAGGGACCTGGCATCAGCCAGGCCTCGTGTCACCTGCTAGGAAGACACGGTGAGCCTGTACCACCTCTGCCCCAGTCTGGAGGTGTAGGCAGGCAGGTGGCAACAAATGGCGACTTCTCCGGCCCTCTAACCCATAAGAGTGGGCGATTCAGGGCCCCGGGGCTGAGCAGGGCAGTGCCTTCAGGTGAGTGGGGAGGACAGAAGTGCGCCTGCTTTCTGCCAGCCCGACACCCGAGGCCTGTGTCCTGGAGGCTCCTGGGAAGCCCCGGGCTGCTCTGCAGGCCACACCTTGCCAGGCGGTTGCAGGTGTCACTCCTGGCCCACCTGCTTGTCCAGACTGCAGTGGCGGAGGAGGGGCCCGTGGTGGGCCACGAGGCGAGGCCGTGCACCTGCTGCTGGCCTCGCTCCTCCTCTGCCCCCTGCTGAAATTCAACGCAGGCTTCGTTGCATTTGAGGGGGTCACTTTTAAGTAAAAAAATAAACTCAGACTCCCTGAGATCGCAAGTACAGCGTGATGGTGAAAGCATAGCTGTGTCCAGTCCCACGGAGCAACCAGCCCCCAAAAGGAGCGACATGGGGATGTCACCTCCACTGGACCTGCCACTGCGCTGGGCTCCTTAGACCTTTCTTCCCAGGACCATCCCTCCCCACCCCGAACTGTGCTCTCTCCAGCTGCTGCCTCTGACACTCAGCTCCCTCAGGGCAGCTGTGGGGGGCAGGCCCTTTCTTCTCCAGGTGCTTTTAGGGGGTCTTTATAATTGCCCTTTATCTGGGGGGGCACACACCTGTACTAACGAGGTGGGAAATGTAGCCTCAATTTTATCGATCAGGTTCTAGCCAAGAAAGCAGACAATGATTACTGAGCAGAGGGAACCTCGTCTCGGGAATAGGTTAGAGGGCAGCAGGCAAGTGAACAGCAAAAAGGGGAAGCGGAGGCTCCCAGGGGTCGTTGGTGCGGGACAAGGTGCCTGCCCCAGGTCCTTGGAGCAAAGGAAAGGTCTGCTCGTGAGGACAGGGCAGCCTGAGGCAGGCGCCCCCTGCTGGAGCCCAGCCCTGCCCTGCGGATGCGTCCAGGGCCCCAGGGAACGCCCGGTAGCTGGGACTCCGACAGCCATTGCTATGAAGAGAGTACAGGAGACAGCACATGGCCTTGCCTCCCCAGGGGCCTGGCAGGGTCCCCTGGGCATCGCCATGGGCGGGGCAGCCAGGGCGCCCTGGCAAAGGGAGAAGGCGGCTGGGAGCGCCAGCCCAGACTCCCCAAGAGCAGCGCACAGAAGGGCAGCAAGGAGCAGAGAGCGCTGCTGGGGGCCACCTGCTGTCTCCTGCTGGGAACCTGAGGGTCCCCAGGGGCTCCAGGATCAGGCGTCCCTGCTCCCTCTCAGACAGCGGTGGGCCTGACACGCCGCCGCTCTCTGTCCGCAGCCCAGGTCTGCCTTAGAGGTGACCGCTCCTATTTTGCCCCAAGGTCAACCTCCACTTCACTCAGCTTTTCCTCGCGCTTTGCCTCTCTCAGGAGGGCACCCGACTTGAGCTCACCGCCGTGTCTGCCCTAATGCAAACCGCGAGGCCCCAGGCTCCCTCCAAGGACTTCTTCCCCCAGCCCCCTGTGTTGCACTTGAGAGAGGAGGGGCCCCGGTCCTCAGGGCCCATCAGAACTCACACTGGGGAAGTCGTGCGCCCACACAGGCCTCTGCCCAGCACCCCCGCCCCGCTCTCCGGCCGGAGGACGGGTGACGAAGGAGGCACGTGGCCTTCTCTTCTCCCTTCTGAAATCCAGCCTCAGCACCCTGCACCCCATGCCGGAGCCCGACATCAGTCCCTCTGTTCGGGCCTCAGCCGGAATGCTCACTGCAGCATTCTCCTAAACGCGGGTGAGCGGATCGGAAGGTAGAGGAAGGCGCTCGGTGCTGCGGGCGCACCGCATTTCTGCTTCCGCTTCCCGGCCAGAGATGAAGCATTATCAGCAGAGCGAGAGACTCCGTTCTTTCCCGTGACATACGAGGGAGCTGAAGGGGAGAGAGAGAAAGGCATCCCGGAAACGCAGGACGCGGGAGTTAGTTGGTGGGGAGCGGGGTGTTGGGGAGGAAGGCGCGGGTGAAGGGTGCTGGCGTTGGCTTGGAACACCTGACTGCCCAGCTGCAGGAAGAACAAAGGACTTTCTGAGCAGGAAGGGCAGAGCCTACAAAGACTTGGGGTGCGAAGCAGAAAAATGTCTTCCAGACAAACAGGAAAAAAGACAGGGCCCAGGCCCCTCTGGGATCTGGAGCTTGAACCTGCTTCCGCCGTCAGCGGCGGGGCCGCCTGCATCCGCCTTGTTGTTCTTTCTTTAGATGGAGATGGGACCCCGCGCTGTGGGGGATGAGCGAGGAGACTCGTGTCCCAAGAATGCACCCTTCACGTGGCAGGCCTTGCTGAGCCGGGGCACAGACAGGACCCCAGAGAGGGTCTCGTTGGGGTTTCAGAGCCTGAGGTCAGGGCTGGTCACTCACCAGCACTGGTATCGGAGGGGCGGAAAAGGCGACCCTCATCCAGAGCATTTGGGTCACAGGTGGTGGGTGGGTCCTGCCACCGGCTAGGGCTTGGGGAGAAGGGGCCGAGAGTCCAGCAAGGGGCCAGAGAGCATGGGTTTGGGCCGGGCGGTGCCTGTGGGTGTCCAGCTCCCGGAAACCGTCGCCTGGCAGATTTCGGCTGAATTGCTCTCAGTTCCGTGTCAGAAAGCCATGACAAAACCAGATGTTAGGTGTCAGCCATCGAAGTCACCAATGGCTCACACATGCATTTTGTGCCTGTGTTTATTTGAAATAAAACTCCATAGAGGAGAGATAAACCTCTGAACACTTCGCCCCGATGAACATGCAAGAGGTCACCGAGAAAGGCTGATCTGGCCAAAAACATTCCACCTTTTAGCCACCGACACTTACTGGCAGCCCCCAAAAATTCACTAAGAGCCCAAATTTTGTTGCACCACAGTGACATCTAGTGGCCAGTTTGGCTAACTCCAAGAGACGATTCCCCAGGGAAACATTAGTTTCCACTTAGGGTCCTGACCAGCTTTTCAAAGGGAAAGTTTTATAGGACGGGCAAAATCTCTGAATCTGGTCTGACTTCCAGGAGGTGGCGAAGCTCCATCCGAGTACTGACCCCTGGCACACGCACACCTGCGCCTGAAGGTCAGAGGTTGTGCATCACACTGGGCCACATGGGCGCGCCGGCTGATGGCGGCCCTTCCTGGCGCGGTGGGTTTTGGCGGGAGTTCTCAGTGACCCATCCTACAACTGTGAGAGCTGGGATGGTCAGTTCGCTCTCGTGACCACCGCAAACATCTCTCGGGTAAACGGAATCGTGCCAAAATGCCGCTTTGTTCTGAAATCTCAAGCGCGGTTTGCAGCACGGACCAGCATCCCAGGCGCCTGGCTCCACCGTGGGGGCACTCCACCAGAAGTCAGGTGGCCTGTGCTCTCGTCCCATGGTGCCCCCGGTCTGCGACGTCTGCGACGTGACAAGCCGCCTGAGCCTGGGAGCTGCCTCCGACACCGAGGTACATAACCGATACCTGCTTCTCACGAGTGGATCCGGAGGCTCGAAGGGCTTGTTTGTTATATTTTGTGTATCTTCACAACTCCACTTGGAAAGGTGCTGCTTCCCTGGCTTCATAAATGAGCACGGTCAAGCTCAGAGAGATGCAAGTGGACGTTTGGGAAGTCAGCTTGTGCACGAAAGACCTGGGGTGTGAAGTCAGCTTGTGCACGAAAGACCTGGGGTGTGAGCGGGTTAACCCCAGACCTCTGTGCATTCAGATAGAGTCTCTGGAAGGCTGCTCAAACCCGCTAGGAATTCTCCTTAGCAGGTCGGCGCCAGCCTAAGTCTTATTGGTCCAGGGAAAGGGCCCTCCCTGCGTGGGAACAGCCGATTGATTGCCGAGAGGGGCTCTCATATCCAGACCACTAACCGGATTGAAGGGCTCGTTTGGAAAGCGCTTAGGGGAGCTGTTGCAGCGGCACCGGCCTGGGGAGTCTGAGTTGCTGCCTCTGCGTCGTGTGCTGCTCCCCTCACCTCGACAGGGATCAGATAAATCGCATTAGGTGGGTTTAGAGAGGCGAGTCGGGACAGGTGGCTCTGTGCGGAAGCCTAAATCCCCCGCCGGGGCCCGCCTGGCTCTCACCCTGCAAACTCGATACCTATTGGAAGCTGCTGATAAGCGCCCCGCGGACGCACGCGGCCTTGTCCTCCAACGCAGTGCGCCGTTCCGCCAGGGCCACGGGACTTAAACTCTTTTGATACAGTCTATTAAAAAGAGGGATTGTAGTTCATTCAAATTCAGCAACTTCTAATAAAAACCCCGAAAGCCTGTGAAATCACATGCCGCATTTGCAAAGGAGACCAGGTAGAAATCACACAAGGCGCTGTCTGCTGTGTCACTAAATTATCTCTCCTGGGCAGGCGGACCGATAAGAAAACTCATTTGCACACCTCGCGAGCCGAGCAGCAGACGATCGCCTGATCTCCCAAAATAGCAGGTAGTCCACGTTACTCAGGGATAAGAACTCCCGGATTCCTTAGGATGCAATTCTGAAATTCTCCTTTAAAGAGAGGTGAAGGCCACGGCCGGCCACCCCTGCAGCCCTGGGGCAGGTGCCCCGGTGTTTGTGAGTAGGCTGGCTGCCTTGTCCAGGTGACGGCCACGCTCCACCGGCCATGGTCCTTCCTGGTGTGAGCAAAGCGAAATTGTGCAAGAAGCCAAAACGAGCCTAAGGGGACTCCCTGCTGCGTGGCGCTTGCCTCGCAGCCTTCCAGAGCATTTTAACCGCGTTGCTTCAGTAAGTGGGCTGAGAGTCTCACCCGGCTCCAGAGGTTGAGGTCAAATGCAATGCTGAGCCCGTGAAAGGCTGCCACTTCTTATGCCTAAGTTCCATAGTTTGTTATTTAATCGGACCTGAAAATAGGAAGTAGAGGAAAATGAAGAAAAAAATAACTGGAAAAAATGATCGGAGGTTTTTGATACACAGATAAAAATAGATCCTAGAAACAGATTGATGGGGGAGCACATCCTCGTTGGCAGGGTGTAGACGGTTGGAAATTCACCCCCGGGAGGGAGATAAAGGACAGAGGTAAAAATCTGCTCATGGAAAAGTGGGAAGCCGAGCCCAGGCCAAGGACAGCCCGGCAGAAGGCTCCGCCGGAGGCACCCGCGGTGCGGTGTTCCCGGCTTCGCCCCGCACTAGCTCCGGGGCCTGCAGAGCCCTTTCCAATCTGATCTTAGCCTTTGTCTCGTTTACACCTGCGGGCGTGATGCTAAAACCCTGGCCAGCACGTCCCACGAGGTACGAACAGCCTCTCTTCAGCGTCTCAAATATTGGGGTAAACACTATCACTGGGGAAGCCGGCAATGACCAAGGGGAGGCAGCAGCAACGGCCGCTGTGACTTTGAAGCCACGTTAATTATTGTTAAATGGCTCGATAACACCGCATTATATTACAAATGTGATTATGCAAATCAGGATTACAGAATTGTTCAAAGAGAAATGATACCGGAAATTATAATAGCCATGAAAGGAGAGAAAATACAGGAAGTAAAAATCCTCTCTCTGAGTCATTTCCAAAGGGTTTCAGACACAAAAACTCAAATTTATGGTCAACTGTTCATTCTTTGACTCGCGCATTGAAGCCGATTAGTTGGAATCGTCGTGTTGTAAGGAACAGGGTCTGCTGGGGGGCGGGAGGGTGCACGCACTTAATATAAAAGCCTGGGGCTCTGATCACAGGAGCCAGCGCAACAGGAAGGAGGCCGCA
The DNA here is from genome assembly GCA_004027475.1 of Anoura caudifer. Taxonomy (NCBI): domain Eukaryota; kingdom Metazoa; phylum Chordata; class Mammalia; order Chiroptera; family Phyllostomidae; genus Anoura; species Anoura caudifer. Next base: position 112,061 of record PVKU01002796.1, read on the forward strand.
CCGTAGTTTTGGTTGTGGGGGCGAAGGAGGTGCCTCTTCACAAACACCTTGGAGGCTGAGCATGTTCTCCACAGGGAAGCAGAAGGTCCTTCAGACGTAAGAACGGCGTGTGTCTGGGGCAGACCCGATACATCGCTATGGATCAGACAGACATGAAAAGGGTCATAAAAGAACACTATGAACAATTACACGCCCATGAATTTGATAACTTAAATGTACAAAGTGCATGTCAGGAAGACTACCAAAATCTAGCGCACAAGTAAACTGAGAGACATCTCAGGCCAGGAAGACTCAATATTTTCAAAATGCCAATTCTTCCCTACTTGATCGATAGGTTCAACACAATCCCAGTTAAAGTCCCAGCAAACTGTTTTGCGCAGACGGACAGATTGATCTTAAAGTGTGTATGGAGACAGAAACCAACCAGGCAAGACAGGACAGGCAAGACTCCAGTGAAGGAGAAGAACCAGGTCAGAAGGCAGACACTCTCTCACGTCGAGACGTAGCAGGGAGCCACCGTAACCGAGAGAGAGGCGTTGGTGACAGGAATGGAGCAAAGAAAAAGAATAAAGACCCCAGAAAGGAAACCCCACAGACATAATCGATTTATCTCTTGTGAAGTAGCAAAGACAAGAAATACGGGGGAAAATAGTCTGTTTAACAAATGACACTGCAACAAGGAGAAATCCACGTGCAAAAAACCCAATCTAGACTCACACCTTACATCCTTCACATACACCAACTCAAAATGGGTCACAGACCTAAATTCAAAACGCAGAGTATAAAACTCCCAGAAGATAACATAGGAGAAAATCCAGATGACCCTGGGCATGGCGATGACCTCACTCACAGATACAGCAACGGAAGTACGATCTATGCAAGAAAGCCCAGACAAGAGGACTCTGTTAAAATTCCAAGTGCGGGGGTGATTCCTGGGGCTCTGGGACCCGTGACCGGAAGCCTGAGGAGCTGCCACGTCTCCCTGGAGGGGCGATGTGAGCAGGGGGTGGGGACGCGTCTGCGGGGGACGGCGGCATAACCCCCAGGGCGCACAGCTCCCCTCGGCGGGCACTCACCACGAGTGTGCTGGCTGGTGGCTGGCCATCTCAAGCAGGTTCACTTCCTGCTCAAAAGAACTTGGCACCTTAAGGATAAGTGTATCCATTTTTTTTTTTTTTTTTTAGAAAAAGACGCGTAGTTTGTGAGGTTAAATAACTTTCCCAAAGCTGCCCTTGTGCTTTTCCACCACACCCCAGCACCCGCAAACGGGCTGGAAATCACCATCGGAGGCTTTCTATTGCCATGTGTTGATTTGTGGTTTACCGGGGAGAGCAAGCCTTTCTCTCCTGTTCTGAAACCTGGGAAGACCGACTCTGCGCACACAGAGACTCGAGAGCCGACCCGCGGCCCGGATCCTGCCTGGCTCCTTCCTTGCCTCCCGGGGGCAGGGCGTGAGGGCAAGTCTGCTGACTGACCACCGAGTAAGTGGTACCGCCGGGCACCCCAGCTCAGCTGCGTCCCCGTGGAAGAGTATCGAGTCTCACAGCAGGAGAGCCACCATGGCCCCTCTGTGTGGACGCCACACCGAGTTGGAAGCAACGTACGCCCATTTGGGAAAGGACTGGGGAGGGAAGGGAAGGAAAGGAGCAATGATTTGGGGGGGAGACGCCCAAGGGCGATGAAAACACGCACTGGCAGAGTTCCGGGCCGCTCTGAGCTCCCGCTGTGCCCCCTGTAAACTGAGAGAAACACCCTCTCCCTCATCGTTATCAGCATCCCCATCACCCTCCTCACCCTCATCGGCAGCCCACGGGGCTCCCTGCTCCTTTACCGCCACCCTGAACGCAGACTCTTGCCTCTGCCTTCTCCTGGTTGCCTTGTCCTCCAGTCTCGCTGGGGACCGAGGTGGGACGTCTCGGAAAGGCTGCACAGCTCCAGCCCTTCGGAGCCCTCACGGCCCAGGCCCTGAGGCGCTGCCTGGCAAGGCATTGGACGGTGACCAGCCCAATGCAGGCGGGACGCCGTCAACCTCAGCTAGCGTCGCGACAATCATGGCACACAAATCTCAGTTTAGAAAGGGGAGACCTCTTACAGACGCCTTCCCCAGGAGTGGCAGGGCCTGGGCCGGGAGGCGACCGCAGCCACAGCTCCTGTCCCCGCAGTGGACACGGGACGGGGGGCACAGGGGCCAAAGCAAAATTAAACCTGCGCCGCCATGACTAGAAGCAGACTGGCCCCCAAACCCTGATGCCGAGTAGGAGCTGTGAGCCCAGGAAGCGAGTAAGTAAACCCTGCTGTTCCGAGGCCTCACCGGGCGGCAGCCACGCTTCCCGGGCACCACCGGACGAGCACCGTGCAGACTGGGCTTCTGTGCCGTGGCCCCTTGCCCTCGGCCAGCTTCACACCGTGTCAGGGGGTGGAAAGGCCGCCCCATCTGCCGCCCACGGCGCTCTGCCCGAGCGCCCTTTTCCCGCAGCTGCTGGGTCGGCGCTGCAGCGGGAGAGACGTGCCGTCCTGTCCTGGGGCGCCGGGGACGTGGTGCATCCTCAACCTCACGAGTGTCCCAGAGCTGCGCCGCCCCCGGGGTGACAGCTGCGAGCGGGCATCTCCGGAGATTCATCCGCCAGGAAGCCGCGGGGCTGGAGAACCCAGTCGTCAACTGCTGCGCCTGGAGTTCCCAGAAGTCCCCGAGGAGCACTGTGAGAATCCAGGCGGGGACAGCTTTTCTAAACGCCTTTGAAGTTACTGTTGGGGTTCAGCACTGTTTCGTGCCAGGTTCGGGGCGCCGCACAGGGGCTAGACAGCCACCCACCTGACGGAGGGTCTCCCTGATACTCCCGTGGGCCGTAGGGACACCGGCTAACTTTTCATACCAGAACCAACAAACACAGAAGGAGCAAAACGTACCCAATGGACGCGTGTTTATCAGGGAGAGGTTAAGTTCGGCTTGCTTTTGTTCTTAAATGTTCACCCTTACAACAATCATAGTAAGACACATTTTGGTAGTACGGTGTCTAATCGAAAAAGGCCTCGAGTGTAAATGCTTGCTGCTTCCCTGTGTACAAAGTGTCCACTCTAAGGGAGTCTGATGACTCGCTGTTCGGGGGACTGGTCACTGGTTGACTCTGCATGGGGGGCACTCTGGGTCCCCACTGTGTGTTCCGCTGGGGGACACAGAGGTCAAAGGTCTCATGACCACGCCCTGCCCAGCCCCGACGGCCGCTCTGGGCTCTGGGTAGGCCGTGGCCCTCTCTCTGGGCCTCGGCTTCCGCACTGTGCAGAATGAAGGGGCTGGCACACGGCCTGCCCGCACACGGCCTGCCCGCACGCGGCCCTGCGGGCGAGCGACTCCGTGCACTGCCCCGGACAGCGGTGGGCAGGGCGGCCGGCGTCCTGGGGACGGAGTGCAAAGACGTCCCTTCTCCACAGTGCTTGTGGCCATGGGCACGTCCCCACGGTCCGCAGCAGGCAGGCGGGCTCACGGTGTGCCCGTGGGGGGCCTGCCGTGCGTGCCCGCGGGCTGCTCAGGCCCTCCTCCAGCTCCCCAGCCCCGTCGCCCACCTGCCGGGCGCAGATAAGGCGCCGCCTAGAGCCGCAGGCTGTGCGGAAGGCGAGATAAGGCGTGGAGAGCCAGGCCCTGGAGTCGGGCCCTCGCGCGGGCTCGGAGGCGACACATGCTTTTATTCGGGGTCCCTGGGGGTGGGGGGGGGAGAAGCAAGGACAGATCACAATAAAGGAGGGGAAGAAAAGGGAAAAGATGGATTGCCATTCTTTAAATAAAACCGGGGAGCGAGGTGCGAGAAACATACAGAACTGCCTTGGAATCAGGCTGCGAGGAACTGGTAAGTAAAGGGTTCTTTTAAAATATTGGAGCCCCTCCATATGGGAGGCTCGGGGAGAGGAGAGGAAGATGAAATGGAAGCGTTGGAAAGTGTATTATAGTTTTATCTCTTTGGCTCCGCGACTTCAGAAATATTATAATCCTGCAGGGAGCGCGGTGCCAGGGATCTGGTGCCATGACACCCAGCGGAGCAGGGCTGAACGATGTCAAAAAAGCTTATATAACAGTTTTGTTTCATTCATTTACATAAATCACATTTACCGTAGGTGTTTTATTCAAAATAAAGTTTGGGAAAAATAAATGGAACAGATGAACCTAGGCAAACCTGGCGATTTTTTCACGAGCAGTGTTTGATGATAAAGGCAGAAAAGCATAATGTGGCATCATCCCGCCGCGGCACAATATGGACCCTCCGTATGGCGCAGACGCTGATAACGCGGCGGAGGGGCAAAAATAAACAGAGCAGATGCACTTGGAAAATCAAGCCGGCACCCGCCCCGGAGTACCTGCCTTGCTCTGGAGAAGTTTCTGCAAAAACTCCAAACTGGCATCGAGTCCTCTTCCCACTGAGGCTCCCAGGAAGCCGGCGATGAAGGGTACGTGGCCGAGCGCGGGCGGGAAGGGGGCTCCCGGTGGAGTGAGGGCCCCCGAGGCGGGGCTGACCCGCAGCACCCGGCTCCCGAGACAGAGCCACCAGGCAGCGCCTCGCACTTCAGGGTCAGGAGACGCGGGGTCCATTCCCGTTTCCCCCACGACCAGGTGAGCTCCGAGGTCTTGTCTCCTTGAAGGGGACATCGCTGGGCTGTTAACCTGCCTCACGGGGACTTTGCCACTGAGCAGATCCAGGGAGCAAACGATGCAGAACATAGGGAAGCACAGAGTCAGAGTTCTGTCCAAAGTGCTCTTGCCGCTGACCTTCTCGGAGGGACATGCCAGAAGACATGTGGGCGGCAGTGACCCCCTCTTCACAAGGAGATCACCCCGCTCGCAAGAGAGCCCTGGGTGTGCTGTTTGACAGAGACTTGGTACAGAACCCCAGTGTGTCCAAGAGCATGTCAGTGTCAACCAGCCAAGCCTACAGAGGTCCACCAGCAAGAGCAAGCTGCCCACCGACACGCGAGTGGACCGTGGCTCTGACAGGGTGCGTGGGGCAGCTGGAGCCAGAACCCATCTGTGGGGAGAGGCCGCGTGGCTGTCACCCGCATGTGCACGGATGCTGGCGTGGAGGGCAGAGATGACACCTGGTCACCGCAAACTGCTGGCCTGCATCCGAGCACAGACTTGGGAGCAAGCGAGGCCCCCGGACGGGGAATGTGGCTGGAAGCTGTGAAATTGCACAGGTGATGTGTGAAGCACAGAATTTCCCAGACTTCCCTCCCGGGGGGCTCAGGCGTGTCCCCGAACCAGAGCAGTGGGCCAAGCTGTCCTGAGACCCCTCTGGGTCTCACCTGCCCAGCTCGCGGGGCCCTGCTCAGGCAACCCAAACGCTGCAAGGCCCCCTTCGTGTGATTTACGAAAGGTGCCAGGAGACTCGTTTTCTGCAGAAGCTTCAGGCTGCACATTTCAGAGCAGAGTGGGCAGATGTGACTTGGGCAGCCCAGAAACAGGACCACAGAGGCCGAGGACCAAGGCAAGATGAAAGGCAGAAAGGGGGCTCTCCCCTCTGCCCGCAGCAGACCTGGCCACTCGGCCAACAGCTGGAGGGCACCCCGCGTGGCCCCTCATGGAACCAAGTGGCCACCCATCTGCTCGGTTCCCAAAGAAGCGAGGAAAAAATAGCGTCCCACGTCCCACGCACTCCAGCTGTCCTCGGCAACCAGTGCTCCGTGGGTTTTTTTTTTTTTTTTCTAAAATTAAAATGAAATAAAATCATCAGTTTTCCAATCAAGGCAGCACTTGTTTCAGGAACAATTGCAGGGGACAGGAGCCATCGTCCCTGAGCTCCCTGCAGGTGCATTGGAGCCCATGCAGCCGGCGTCCCTGGCTTTGAGACCCGCGCCCGCGCTGGGGCCGCCGGCCTTCCGTGCAGGAGGAAGGGACAGGACGCCCGAGTCCCACCGGGCCGCCGGTCGCCCCTGGGAGTTAGTGTGCCCCAAGTCACATCAGAGCTTCTGTTCTATTCAGGCCCCTGGCGCCTTGCTCTGGCAACCGTGGCCACACGTACACACGCAGGAAGAGCACCGGCAGATACCGGCGGATACCCGCAGCTGCCCGGCCGCCTTGGCTATGCCCGCACCACCTCGTGTCTCGTGCTCCATCGAGAGGAAGTGCAGGTCGAGCAAACCATCCCTCCCGGACATCGGGTGTTAGAGCAGAAATGGCAAAACAGGCTCTGCTGGCTGGCCGCTTCCAGGCAGGCCCCGCACCGCCTGGCCACGGCTGACCACGCACGGGCACACCCGCCGCCCTCGTGGGAGACTCACCGCCACATTCGATCCTGTCCCTCACACTTCTCTGTCTTTTGCCCCACTCTGCGCACCCCTTTCCCGGTGCCGGTGGTGGTGGTTAGGCGCCATTACATCAGACAGAGTGTCCCCTTCAGCAGCTCCTGGTCTGTGTGTATGTGACAAGCATGGACACGGCGTTTGTGACGTGCCGGCCGCTTTTCAAAGTGGCTCGACGGGTCAGCTGATTTAGTCCCCCTGGCAGGACCGGGATTCGGTGCCAGATGCTGTGCCCGTTCTGCAGATGGGATCGCTGAGGCAGGCAGCCCGATGCTCCTGGTCCCGGGTCACCCGGGCGGGGGAGGGGGCAGGAGGCAGAACCAGCCGCTGCCCCAGGGAGGCCTGTGCCCGAGCTCCCGCACTTGTTCACCGCCCACCCTGCCCTGCTGCTGGCCCCACGCAGGCCTTCCGGGCAAACGCTGCTGGCAGGGGTCTCATTTCAGAGCCACGGGTCCAGGCTCTGCTCAGCACCTCACCGTGAGGCCGCTCCACGCCCACCCCTAACTCGGGGACAGGAAGGAGCGACACGCCCACCCGGCGGGAGACCTCAGGCAGACCTGATGAAACCCGTCTTTCACGTGACCAGACCGAGTTCCAGGAACTAGACCTATTACAGGCTCTGCACCGAACGTCACAGGCACAAGCCTGGGGAAGCCGGTGGCGACGGAAGCGCCCTGCATTTAACTCACGTCTGAGGAGCCCCAACAGGCTCGGTGTCTCTGCTCGAGAAGCCCCTGCGTAGGACGCTCGGGAGGATGCGGCAGGGTGGAGTCTTCAGGTCAACGTGGCGTGTGGGGAGCCAGAGGCGCCGCGGCTGCTGGGCATGCCCGGACGGCTTTCTCCGAGGCCCGTGGGACGCTGGTCCGTTCTCCGTCTGAACGTTCTGGTCTCCCCTGCACAGCCAAACCGACGGACTGCTTACCGTGACGGCCACAGCAGCGGCTACTCACCTTTGCCTGGCCCTTTACACAGCCTTCCCATCCATTTGGACTCGGGGGTCTCCCGAGAGACGGGTGTGGCAGGGAGGGTGTGGTCACCCTGGCAGCGGAGCCTGAGCACCTTCTGGGGGTCATACTGTCCCCAAACCCCCTAGGCCAACTGGGGGTTCCACCCAGGGGTGAGGCTGGTGCTCACCAGGAAGACATGTCCCAGTTCAAACGTTTGTTTAGTTCCCAACATCCCGAGTCCCTGACCTGGGCGAGTGACAGAGTTTAATAAGTGGGGTGGTGCATCTCCTGCAGAGACTCCAGGAGGGTCGATGGGAGTGGGGGTAAGGAGGGGCCGGCCGATGCCCAGGCGTCTTTGGGAACCCACGTGTCCCTGCAAAGAACAGAGATCAACCCCAAAACAAAGTGCTTGTCATCTGCTTCCTCTGCTCTCCCTGCCCTGGCCCAACATGGAGACCATGGAGGCAGCGGGCCCTGCTCAGCCAGAGACTGGGGTGAAGGCCGCCCCTCCCACCCCTCCTACTCCTCCCACTCCTCAGTCCCTCCTTCTCCTCTCCCCGCCCCCCCCCAATCCCTTCAAGGGCTATGTGCCTCCAAAAGGCTTCGCTTTTTGGATCCAATATTTTGTCGCTCTGTAAGTTTATTTGTCCTTGGCCAGTATTTTAACCAACCATCCAGATCCAAAATTACTCAAATCTCAACTATCACGCGACTGTTAAAAAACCAAAAAGATAAATCCATTATGGACCTTAGCAACTGGTTCCTTTAAAAGTGTTTAAGAAAAAGCTCTGTGCAATGGCAGAACCGTGGCCAGTGAGGTTTATCGGAGGCGCCGTTACTGCTGATTGAAAGCTGGAAGGGTTTACGGGTTCATGCCTGGTTTATGAAATACTTGTCAGGACTCGACTTCTTGCTTTTTACTCGTTCGTCCGGAAGAGGGGGCGTGCCTGTCATTCCCAAGCTTGCAGACAATGCTAAAAATGCCAGTGAGGGGAAAGGCGTCAGGCTGGCAGGGTGGGCAGCTGCAGAGAGGTGGCTGGAGGCAGGCTGAGGGGTGCGCCGTGGCGGCCGGGCCCCGGCGGGGCCAGGAGAGGGACAGCGTCGTGGGGGGCTCAGTGAGAACGCGGTTCCTGCCTCGCTCTCAGAGGCCGGACGCAGGAGAGTCACCTTCCAACCCTGGGGAACTATTACCTGCATGTGTCCCTGTTGGTACCCTTATAATAACGCTTTGCAAAGAAAGATCTGCGTGTGCACGTTGGCTAACGCACGTGTGTGCGCGTACACAGACCCGCAGTGATCCTGCAGGATTTTACATGCACTTTGTACGTGAGTCAGTTCAGTTAACAACTTGCTGACGTCTTGGAGTGTTTGAGGATGAAACCGTTAGACATCGTTCTCGGCCTCGGCCACTCACAGCCCGGAAGGGAAGTCCCACCCGTGCCCCAGGCAGACCAGCGCTGCCCGACCCGACAGGCTGGCTGACGGCCGCCCGGCACCGGACGTTCCTGGCAGGGCGTGGAGAGACGGGGGCGGTTGCACCGCACGGGCCTCGGCTCTCAGCATCGCCTTTCCCCGAAGAGCACTGTTGAAAATACCGAGAATACCGAGGGTACGGCGATGCCCAGCGAACGACTTTCCTGTTACAGGCAGGCTGGCTTCTCTTCCGAACAAGAAGAGAACACTCTGCTTTATGTAACCTGATGCATCGGCAAGTTTCCCAGCTGCTCTCTTTGCCGTCTCGGTGCTAATCTCCCGGGATTGAGGCCGATCGTGGGGCCCATGGGCAGCGAGTCCAGGGAGCCGGGCAGAGCCGAGGGAAGGTGGTGGGTGAGAGACGCTAGTGAGCTTAGCCTCGTTTGAAGCAGGTGCACCCCACGCGGCTGACAGCTGGGTGACAAGCCAGGGGCCCTTCGTGTCTGTGGCGGTGGCCACCCGGAGTCCTCCACACTCGGGCACAAATGCCTCATGAGAACCCCTCCCGTCCTTGGACTTTCTCCTCTCAGTCCTTCTCCATCCAGCCTCCGGGTGTGACTCGGTCCGTACGTAGCCTTTGTCTGCAGCGGTGGACGGCCCCGCCCCTGCACCTGGAGGTCCCCGCCCTCAGCTGGCTGGCCTGCCAGGGGCACCGACAACCCCCCGAGTTCCTCAGGCTGTCCCCACGCACTGACTCGTGTGCCATGACCTGCATTTCACCGGAGGCCAGTTTCATGTCTTCAGTAACGATTTGGCACAGTTTGCGATGCCATGAAAAATAAAAAAATAAAGAAATAAACATTTGCCCCTGGGATATGGAGCCAAACAATTTGGGAGCCAACACGCATTTCTACTCCAGGCACAGATGAGTTACCGGTTACAATACTTGTAGGTCTCCACAGAGACCTTGAACCTGAGGGGTGTTGGGTGCGGAGAATGTGCCGCTGCCACGCCAAGGCCTCTCCAGAAAATGACAGGTTCAAGGTTACAGTATCAGCAAACTTTTCTATGTTTTTTTTTCTCTACCGAGCCACCCGTCCCTAATATTTTCCCTGCCCAACATCGGACGTTCAAAACTACTTTTCAAATGAACTTAGTATGTATTTATTCTTGACATTTTCTCAGTGGAGTAAGGTGTGTTCTTTACCACCTCGATGCCCGGCACACTGAACCTGCGCGTCAGATGTTTGTTAAAGAAATACCCTTGACTGAGGTCACCTTGAATGGCTGCCTTGACCCACCGCCGGTTTTCTGGAGGCAGGTCATCCTACCATCGATCCTGGTTGAGTAAAAAAGATGAGACGGGCATTTGGGGTCCAAAATGTTCGCAGTGAAGGATTTGCAATCAAACGGTCAGCATCTGCATATGCCTCTGACTGGGCAATGGCATTCGAGGACAAGAAGAGCCCCTGGATTCTGCCGAATCAAAACCTGTTAGAGTTCAGGAAGCAGAGGGGCACGCTCCGAGTCACACAGCCAGTTCCCGGCAAAACCGGGACCTCGGGACCAGAAATCCTGCAAATGGATGTGTTTCTGCCCCACGGGGCGCGCCTGCGCAGGAAGTCACAGACTCGTGGAGCCCGTCCTTGTCTCTGGCAGGTCACTGCACACCGCACCGCACTTCACGCCCGCCCCCCAGAGCACAGGCACTGGGAGGAGAGGGGTGACGCCACTCTTCCTGTCCGTCCCCCTGCCTTCATCGGTGCTGCTGTGACCAGCTCTCGCAGACGGGGCGGCATATAAACCGCATTCATTTCCTGCAGGTCCAGAGGCTGGAAGTCTGAGACTGGGGTGTCCGAGGAGCTGGCCTGGGGGGAGCGCCTTCTCCCTGGGTTCAGGGCTGCTGGCCCTTCCTCGTGTCCTCTCACGGCCAAGGGTGAAGGCGCCCCCTGTACCCCCATTCGGGGGCTGCTAATCCTGTGACAGGAACCCCACCCTCACGCTCTCTTCCAACCCTAAGCACCTTCCAAAGACCCCAGCTGCCAATGCCATCACCCCGGGGGGTTAGGTTTAAACAGATGAATTGGGGGAATAGCAAACTTTCAGTCCCTAACATTCAACCTTTAGGTAAGGTGCCTTCTCCCCTCTCCTCAGGGTCAAGGCCTGTCCTCTGGGCTGAAAATGCACCCTGCCTTTCCCCGCGAGCCCGTGCGTCCACCTGGGGTTAGAGTTCACTGCGGCAGCCCCCTCACCAAGGGTGGGACCCGGGCACATCTACCCTGCGTTCCGCGCAGCCCCTGCCTCTCAGGCCGGGGGGTGGGGGGGACCACACACTGAACGGCAGCGACAGCGAGTCCCGTGCATGTCCCCTGGAGGTGGCACCTCCTGGCTCCTGAGCACCTTAAGGGAATGGCTGCCGAGGCGGCGTTTCATTTCTCGCCATTTTTCATGAAATCTGCGGGTTCCCGTTGCCTCCTCTCCAGCTCTCAGAGCTGCCGCATGAAACAAGTCTGCGCTCTTTGAATATTTTTACCTCGGAATGCCTGGGGGCAATGATGTGGAGGAAACACATTCACAAACGAGGAGGAGAAGACTGTTCCCCGTGGGCTCCTGGCCGGTGCGTCCGAGCATCCGCCTCCAGAGCTGCTTCCTCGGACGTGCTGAGATTTCCTGCAGCATCGATAAGACAGCGGGGCCTTTGTGAAGAAACAGAAACGAGGATTCCGCTGCTCTGGAAAGATTCTGGCAATAGGAAGAAATATGAGCTGGAGCAGGTACAGCTTTGACAAGAGGTATTTTCTGCCTGTTTTGCTTACGTGTAGCATGTTTTGCAACACAGCTAATTAAAAGTCGGTCTTTTTTTTTTTTCCTTTTGCTTCTAAGCCATCTTTCAATAAACAACCTTGCAAATAGTACATTAATTCCCGCTGGATCCGTCTCACGGAGTTGTCGGGTGAACTAAAGCATATGAATGTGGTTTGTAAAGTTGGAACACCTCTGTGGACACCAAGCACTTTTAAAAAACTAACAGTCAATCATGAGTTAGTGGGTACCCACTGTGTACCCTTCAATGTGCTGAATGTAAACACAAAGGATTAAAAGTCTTGGCGGCCGCCGTTAAGTGACTTGCAGGTGGTTTTGAAGACATCGGGTGGAGAAATGATGAAGGGTCCGTAAAACACAGCCCGACGCGGGACCCCAGAGCTGCCCCCATCACGGTGGGCGAAGTCAGAGCCCGGGCGTGTCCATGATGAGTTTTATGAGGAAGCAGGATTAGAACTTGTGGTCTTGAAAAACCAGGGGGAATACAGAAAGGATTGATTTCAGACGGAGCATGGGGAGTTCTAAGATGGTCCCCCGAGGCTAGCCCTCCAGTGTCTGCACACGGTGGGACCTCCTGTCCCCAGGAGGGAGGGCTTTGATTCTGAGGGGACTCGCTTCCGAATGTGGTTCCGCCACTTGGCAAAAGTGGAAGGCCAAAGGGAAGAGGGGCAGAGAGGGGAAAGGAACAACGATGTCCGCGATGGTGTCAACAATAAAAATAAAGAGTGACAAGGGAGGGGATTTTGCCAATGCAACTCAGTCCCCAAGTCCGTTGGGATCTTAGGCAAATTTGAGAAGCTGCTGGGTGGGCACGACTGAATTAACCAGGTGGAAACCCCTTTCTGAACAAAGACGTGCACTCCCAACTTAAAGAAGCAGCCGTGAGTCCTACCACCCCCGGGAAATGACTCAGAGGGAGCCCGGCGCCAGATCCGTCCCCAGTCACGCCTCCCACGGGGCGGCAGCCGGGCTGGCGTTTCAGATGCAGCCCTGTGGGATCCGGAGCCGAGCACCCAGCTGAGCCACACCCGGGCTTCCGACACACAGAAGCCGTGAGCTAACAAACGCCACTCACCAAGCTGGTGGTACTTGTTACGCGGCACTAGCAAATGGATACAACCCCCACTGCTCAGCATTCCCCCACTTACACCTGGAAGCCCGTTGTCTCCCGCTGCCGTTTGGGGCTTCAGACGCCAGCGCTCTCCAGGGCAGAACTCTGTCCTCAACTCTCCAGACAGAAGTAGGAAGGAGTTACTGTCACTCAATGGGAAGGCCACCTGCTCAGGAGAGAGTCCGTGGGGCACAAAACAGCGAGCACGCAGGATAAGAACCACTCTCTCTGTCTCCAGGAGGGGCTTTTCAGTCCACATTTCCACTCTCTCAGTTTACCCCTGAGACTCACAGCGACATCCGTAGCTCCTGGAAGAGCTGGGCGGACACCAAGTCTTTGACACCTAGGCCAGGGCCCTCGGAACCACCTGAGCCTCCCTCCGTGGTGTCAGAGGAGACCCGGCCGACGGACCAGAAGCGTTAGGACCTCACGCAATCCCAGGCTCGCCGCTGAAGTCCAAACAACACGATGAGAAATGGCCCGGTTTCCCTCGCTTCTGCCCCCCTGGCGGCTGTTTTTTTCATGGTAAATGAGTAATAGTAACTCTCAGTCACATTTGACAAGCAGAAGAAAAATGGATTTTTTTTTTTTTTTTTACAACGCATTGAATAAACATCTTTGGCTTGATTATCTCTTATGCTTCCGTGGCTTCGACACGGCGGGAGTTTATTGACGTCTGTACCGCAAGCTCCTCGCGAGCGATCGCTTCCTGCCTGAGGCTCCACCACATGAGGTCGTGTTCCTGTCCACCCCCCGCAGCCCGGAGACCTGTTGGAATCAGTTGCTGCAGACTCATGAAAAAATATAACATGTAGGGGAAAAGATGACCGATCAGACCAAGACGCCCACCCATCTTTCGCAACTGCATCCTTGGGTGTTTGTCGAAGCGCATTGCATCTTCCTGCCGTCACCGCGGTCCCTGTTCAGTCCCACCGTCGGGTGCGAGCGTAGGATCTGCTCCGCGAGGCCGTTGGTAGCGAGCTGCGTGAGACACGTGTTCACTGGTACAGTTCGTTAACTTCCCTCTTTTTAGTAAAAGGTGGAAGATTTACGCAATCTGAAGAGAAACCAGAGGACGACTTCCTCTTTTAAAGACACGAGCACCGTTCGGCAGAAAGTTTGCTTGAAACCGTGCGTTCTGAAGTGGGCCTCTTTCCGAGGCAATTCCGTCGAAGGTTTACCTGGACTGTCCTGCGTGTCGATTAGCCATCTACACTCCACGTCGCGGACACTTTCAGCAGGAAGACGTGCCAGTGTGCGGGAGCAGCAGGGGGGGGGGAACACTCCGGCTCAGAGGCCAAGCCAGGCCCTGGGCCCCCGGCCCTCTGCGTGCACCCGGGATGGGTGGGATCGGGGTCAGGGTGGACAGTGAGGTGGGGATTCCATCCGGCTCCCTTCCTGCAGGTCACTGCAGGGTGACAACTTTTTCCAGGTCCGGCCGCAGCTCTTCTCAGGGTCCCTCTCCATGTCACATGGTTCGGTTTCTACGTGTCGGGGTCCCCTCCAGGGCGGCGATGCGTCTCATCTCAGGGTCCTGCTTCACCCTTGTTGCCCTGGAACTCCGTGCACGTCATTGCCGGATGAACCGTCCTTGACATCGGCTGGGCGTGTGCCGACCGTGTCTGCAGGGACCCGGCTCCCACGGGTGAACGTTGGTGTGTTGCCCACAGCTCTCTAAAGCTGGGCGGCAATGCTCTTGCTCAGCTCACCCGCAGGAGCCTGCCGGGAGCAGAAAATGTGGGAGCACGTGGTGAAGTCTTTTATGGCTCCGCATTCCGTTCAGTCCATGGAGGCTGAAGGCTCGGTTTCTGCCCGCGACTGGAGCGTCCCTAAGAAGGACACACACCGGAGGAGGCTGCTCTCTGTCCCCGGTCCCCGCACAGCAAGGCTGGCAGGGGGCAGAGCTCAGACACACAGGAAAGGCAGGGAGTGCCTGGGCTGGTCTGATCACAGGGGCCGGCGTTCGATACCTTTCTCCATCTCTGCGCCCCCGGGGGCCCTGCCGCACTTTGACTCACGCTCCGCCTGCCCTGCCACCTGCCCCCACGGCAGGCTCACCGTGTCCCTCGTCCTCAGTCCCCAGGCCTCCTGGCTTTGGATCTGCCTGCCTTACCCTTGGCTGCTACGGAATATTCGTGCATTCTCTCTCTCTCTCTCTCTCCCTCTCCCCCTCTCTCCACCCCCACAGCATCTATGAGAACCCTCTGCATTTAGGAGGCCCTCCGTTTCCGTCACTCCAATGAAAAAAAAAAAAAAACGAGAAGTAGGGCTCTCCCCCCGCCCTGGCAGACACTGCCAGTCGGCTCGGGAAGGCCCCAGCACGCAGCCGTCCACCCTCCCAGGCTGGCTGCCCCTCTTTTCCAAGCCGTCCTTACAATGTCTGCCTTCAATCCATCACCACCCCCCTCCCCACGTCTCAGGCAGCTGTGGCTTTGCCTTAGGTCGAAAGCGCTACATGTTCCTTCTGAGAAAAGCATTTGAAGTATAAATGGAAGGGAAGGAAACACAACATTGTAAGATGTTGACACCAGACCTCAAAGCTGGAGCGGTTTCGAGCACCCCCAGGGCCCGCAGCCCACCCCCCACCCCCCAGCGGTCCCTGAAGCCCTGGAAAGAAGGGACCACACTGTTCGGTCAGTGCGGTCAGGCATGATTGGACCGGCAAATGGCAGATGGGTGCTCTGGCTGCTGCACACGGTCACCCCCGCGCCCGTTTTCTCCCGAGGCGAAGCCGGTGCTGGAGGAGGCCAGGTGGGCCTCACCTTCTGCGCCCCCCGCTGCCCCACTCATGAGCACAATCTGGGAGGGCTTCAGAAGCAAAGCATCCCTTGTCCCCTGCTCATGGACTCAGGGCGTGTCAGCCTCCTGGCTCGGATGTGTGACTCTAGGTGGGAATGTTGTCAACCCAGGCACCTGCCTGAGCCCCACTGTTCACAGTTATTGCTGGAGCGTCATGAGCAGGTGGGACCCACTCCCTGCCCACGTGGTGGATGCCCGTGTCCCGGTCCCTCGGACCACGTGACCCCAAAGCCCAGCCCTAACACATGGCCATCATTCTGTGCGGCTGCCTCCAGTCTACCTGGCGTGGCTGACCCACCCTCTGGGCAGCCCCTGCCCTGCACCAGGGCGGTCCCAGCCAATGTGACACTGTGACAGCCAAGGAATCCGAGACGCAGCCAGAGTCTTCACTCCGCAGAGGACCCTGCGGAGACCTCGGCAGCAGGTCCACGAAAACCTGCCACAGCCCAGGGCGGGGGGGGGGGGGGGGGGATGAAGCAGAGGCAGCAGCGTCACATTCTGTGGTCGGAGCTGCCGGTCAGCCAGCCCCGACTGCAAAAGCCACCTCGTTTCTCCAAACCTCGTTTCCCCGCCTGCGAGAAAGTGGAGAAATCGGTGGTAGATCCAGTTGGAGGACTAACTGAGACCTGATTTCCCAGCCTCTCCCGCAGCCCCTGGCGCCAGACAGGTGGCCAGTGAATGCCGTCTTTCTCCTTTTCCTTCTCCTTTTCCTTCTCCCTCCCCCTCTTACGGCTCGCGAACAAGAAGAGGCCGCTGAAGCGGCAGGTGCCCCTCCTCGCTGGAGCGGCCGCTCCCGCCCCCAGCAGGGTGGTTGTAACAGGAGAGACCCCTCGTTTAAAACACACACCCTTTAAAAATCTGCTCTCCCAAGCGCTGTCAGTGATTCCAACAGCTGTGAGTCCAAAGGAACTATCAGAAGGGTGTGTTTCCATGGCAACTGCCATGGTTACGGAGGAGAAAGAAAGGGACTGGGGGAGACTGCCTTCTTGTCGCTGCCAGGCAGCCACCAAGGGTCATTCTGCACCCCTTCCGGAACGATGACCTGCTGGTGGTGCCCAGATGATCCTTGAGGGAGGGCACCGCGCCGCGTGGAAGGCTGCGGTTTCGGCCACCTGCTCTCCGCTGCAGCAAGCCAGCCGGGAAGTGGGACGCGCTGAGTAATCGTGTCATCGCTGAGTCCCAGCGCCTGGGTGGCCCGCTGCAGCGAAGGCTGACGGCCGGGGACGGGGGAGGGGAGGGGAGGGGTTGGGTTGGAGGTACGGGTTGGAGGTCTGATTCAGTGGCCTTTGGGGGTGCATCTCCGCCGGAGGCAGGAGCAAGCACTTCCGGGCAGTGTCTCCGCCAGTAGTTGGGTGGACCCGACAGGCTAGAGGAGAAACAGCGGTCACTTCGCGGAAGTCACATACCGGTGAGGCGAGCACAAAATAAAAGTGTTTAACTGAGTGCTGGGCTCACACGGTGAAAAATAGGCATGGCCCAGTTTCAAGTCTAGGAAGGAAGTCAGGCCACCACGCGGCTGACTCAGAGAAATGTCTAACGTGAGGACGCCGTGCCAGAGAAGGCTCGCCGGCAGCCCGAGGTCCACACGCTTCCCACGGCATCGGGAGCCGCCCGGCGCCGCTTCCTCCCTGCAGGGCGGCAGCGTTCTCCCCGTCCTGGCCTCCGCACCTGACTTTCACTCTATCTGAAATGAGGTGCCGACCCGCAACACCACGACCGCCTTCCCCCTGACAAATGCCGCGTCCCCTCCAGTGCTGGCTCACGCATCTCATTTGTCAAGACTCCAGGTAGGCCTGGGCCACCCGTCCCCACACGGGTGTTCTCAGCCTACGGTCCCCAGCCTGGAGGGAGCCAACCACCACACCAGTAGCTCCAATGTCACCTGATGCCTCTGTGGGTTTCCCAGAAGGAGCTCTGTCCCCTCTTGGACAGTTTAACACCATCTACCACGTAGGACAGTTTGTACAGGGGCCCTAACGCCACCCCCCGCCTGGGATTCTTGAGACTGAACATGGACGCTTGGGTGGCTGCCCTGGGCCAGCGCTGCCCGGCGTCTAAGAAGAAACCAGTCGTTTGTTGAAAGACAGAGCCATTCCGAAAGAATGAATGTGGAGTAAGTGTTTGCTGGATGAACCCTGCAGCTGTATCCGAGAGAACACATTTCTCAGCTACTTCTCGGCGTGGGGGCGGGGGGGCGTATTGTTTTGCCCCCACGGTGTTCATTTCCCAGGGCTGCTGCCACCCTGTCCGCAGCCTGGGCAGCTCAGAGCCACAGGGAGTCCTCTGTCCAGCGCTGGAGGCCGCAGGCCTGAAACCAACCTGAGGGCAGGGTCACGCTCCCTCGGGGCCCGTTCCTGCCAATGGCCGGTGGCCCTGGGTTGTCCTCCGCCAGCAGGGGCCTCACCTCGACGTTGCCCCCGTCGGCCCATGCCCACCTCCTCCCCGGGTCTTCACGTCTCCCCACCCCCAGGCGTGTCCTTGTCCAACTTTCCAAGGACACTTACTGCCTTGGACCAGGGACTCGCCCTACTCCGCATCTGAACTTAGTCCTTAAACCTACAGCAACCACAGCTCCATTTCCAGGTAGAATTGCACCCTGAGGCCCTGGGCCTCAGCCCTTCAACATGCATTTCCGGAGGACAGAGCCTGACCCTCAACACTCACCTCTCCCCTCCCAGGTCACACGGTGACAGGGACCTACCCGGGGTGTCCATGAGACCTGCAGCCTTAATCCATCAGAATCGGGGGCATTTTTCCTTTGTTGTTGTTTCATTGTCATCCACTGGTTTTTATTACTTTACAACGTGTAGTAAAGTTGCGTTTCAGTGTACGGAAAGCTGTTGCGTTATAGAAACAGTTCTCAGGTTTGGCAGCCCCTGGTTCAGGCGGCCCCCCGGCCCTTCACTGGGCGGGCTGTGGGCGGTGAGGCCGAGGAAAGCCGGTGGCCGCACGCACACCCATGCCCACGCAGCTTCGCCTGGAGCGGCAGGGGCCGAAATATCCTCGGAGCATACGGAGGGGAGGAGATGCAGAGGGGCCCAGGAGCCGGGGTGCAGGCAGGGCTTCTCAGGATGGAAATAGCCGGCAAACCCTTCTCCTCGGAGAACCTCCAGCGGAAAGGGCCTGTAGAGAAGTGACAGGTGGGAACAGGACCTGGATCGGGGCTGGCACGCAGGACAGGCTGTGGCTCCAGATGGCAGAGGGAGAAGAGGAGACATGAACAATAACCGTCTCATCCAGTCTGAAGCTCACCAAGTTTTATTTTAATGATCTCTCCCTTCCGGGACTGCAGCAGGGAGGCAGGCCATGCCGGGAGCTGGCAGGGAGCTCACCTGGGCCTGGCCAGCCTGGGCCGCAGGCAGGGAAGACGGGCTTGATTTAGTCTTCCAAGGGGCTCAGCTGACAGGCTGTCAGGAGCCTCGCTCGGGTTTCTCTCCCTCCAGGTAAGAGCGCCTTGAGCTAGGGCCAGCCACCGGGCTGGGGCTGGGATGGGTGTGCTTCCTTCCGTGGTCAGTCACTGCCTTCCGAGCACCTGCCAGGAGGGCAGCCTGGCGGCACTGTCCATGGTGCTGGCCAAGAGCCAGCGAGCACACCGTGCAGAGGAGGCTGACGGTGGGTGTTTTCAAAACATCCTTCTGCAAAATCGCAGGGTCTCAGAGAAACACCAGTGCCTCCCCTGGAGTCTGGCTTGCGTGTGTTGGGGATGGTGGAGGGGGCCGTAAAGAAAAAGGGTGGGGAACAGGACCGAAACGTGGCCTGGCCTCCGAGCCTCTCTGAACCTTGGCGTCTCACCCACCCAACACACCCTTGTCCTCTGTAGAGGGGAGTCTTGGTTGGACCCATGCAAAGTCGTGTCTGGTACAGGAACACTCTGGAAAACCACGTCCTGTCGCCCACCCAGTGTGTCTCCTGTGTGGCCTGGCCTTCTCTCCTGGTTTGGAGAAAAGCAAATCTCATTGAGAGGCGTGGATGCACCAGACCCGAAAGCAATCAGAGCACCCTGCTGTTTGGCTCAGCTCTCCACAGAAACGCAGTCCCCCCGCATGACTTCCGATGGGATGACACTGACCGCTGCCGTCCCTGGGGGACAGGTGCGCACGGGCACCTGTCCGGAGCTCTGCTTGGGAAATCAACCACATGCACACTTTCTCCCAGGTGTTTGTGAAGACTTTATAGGATTCATTTTTAAAAATCCAGTAAATATGGCAACACATTTCCTAGTTTAGCTGAAATGAAAAGGAATATAACCCCATGCCCACCGCACGTGCAGCGAACAGAGAACAACAGGGCAGTGTGGGCCCACGGAACGCGCTTCGGGGACACCAGGAGAGCGGGCACACATCTTGGTGCCCCCCCGTGCAGGGGCTGGCTGACCCCGTCCAGCCGTCTGCCATCTCTGTGCGTCCATCTTCCCAACTTGACCGTGAAGCCTCCAATGCAAAGCTGGTTGGAGGGCCAGATGCATCCGTGCGGGAAACAAGGCTGAGTCTGGCTTCCGGAGCTGCGGCCCGTGCGGGGTGGGGGTGTGCTGTCTTCTCCGCACAGGGGAGTTTCCTGCTGGTCCAGGGATCACAGATGTGTTTCTTCAAGGAAATACCTCCCGGGTCATACCAGTTCTGCGGGACTTTCTCATCTGCTCCACACAGGTGGAGCTGTCAGCAGGCTGTGAGCGCGTCCAAGACATGGCCCGGGTCTCAGCCCACCCCCTCTCCTCCTCACCCACCCACGGCGGGGCCTGGTGCACAGTAAGCACCGCGTGGTTATGCCTGGAACGGGCCCAGCAAACATAGCGAGACCCGGGCAAGTCCTCTGGGTGCAGACTCAGTCAGCCGTTGAAGTGAAGTTGATGCTGCGAGTCATCGGCTCACCTGAGGGACTTGCAGGTAGAACCAGGTGAGCACAACATCCTCTGAGGGCAGGGCATGAGCTCCGGAAGCTCACCAAGGTGGTGTCGCGCTTGGCCGTGGCCACGGGGAACCGCTGGTGGAGCAGAGTGTGAGAGGCCCGAGGGGCACAGGGTGTCCTGCCTGCCAGCCATCACTTCACACAAAAGAGAAGGAGGCCTTGGGGGGATGGGACCCGCCCGAAGGCAGGGCAGCACCTGGCACCGGGTTTGCGGCTCCGTGTAGGGCTCCTGCTCTAGACCGCGAGCACCGGGTGGGCAGGTGTGCTCACTGAGCCAGTGTGCTCGCTGCGAAGGCACCGCTCCCCCCAGGCACGCCGGGGAGCTAAGGTTCACAGGAGCTTCGGGCTTTGGCACTGAGCTGTCAACGCCTTGGACATTTGTCCGGATTCAGAATAACCCACGTTCCCGGCAGCAGACCATCCGGGAGCTCCCGGCTCTTCTCGTCCTTCGGAGAGACCAGCGTGTTTTCGCCCCACGTGACACTTGGTAGACAAGGCGCTTAGAGTGGGTTGGCAGTGAGAGGCAGCTTCTCTTCCAGATTCTTTCCCTTCCTTCCTGCCTCCCGTCCTGTCCTGCAGGACGATCCGAGCAGAGGCGGTGAGGCTGCCCTGTACCTCGAGTCCCCCGTGGAAACTCGGGCGGGAACTCTGGGCTCGTCCACTCGTTCTTCAGGAATTCAGCAACACTCTCGCGTTCACTCCTGAACACCCACTTCCCGGGCACTGGCTGAGCCTGTCTCCTCCATAGGCACCGAGGACCCAGAGGAAGTCAGGGCCTGCTGAGGCCCAACTCTCTACAGGACAGACCTGAGGCAGCACCTGAGCACAGTCCCAGAGCGTGACGGAAGCGGGACCTGGACAGGACAAAGGTAAGTAAATGCCTGGCGGGCCTCTCGGAGCGGCCACCATGGGCCTGGAAGCTCCACACGGCACCTGCGGGCAGGGACACGGCGTCCACAGCAAGGGCTGGCGCGGGCGGGGTCTGCGAGAAAGCCGGCCCCACGCCCTGCGCCGCAGCCACTCACCCGAGCCCAGGGCCCAGCTGGCGGCGGGACACAGAGGACAGGTGAGGCCCAGAGAGCCGGAAGGGTCTGCGTGTGAAAGCCGTGAAGCCCAGTCCTGGGGCTCAAGACACGCACGGCCCCGTGTGGGACACGGAGAAATAACCCTGCTAATAATTGGGCCTGACCGAGGCAGGATGATAAACACTCCCCACGGAATACCTAACTTAATTCTGACCAAAAATCAGAGGTTGTTCCCCGGACTCCCCTATTTTAGCAGTTAGGGCATGAACACGCAGTGCTGACGGTTTACCCGGAGTCCCCTGGCTGGCGAGTGGCGAGGGGACAGTCACACGCAGGCCAGCTTTCCCCAGGGTCCCCTGCTGGTGACGGCTCAGACCCACAGGTGCTTTCCTGAGCCCCTGGGGCCTTCAGGGACTCCTCCCACAGCCCCTGGGGAAGGGGAAGTGGTGGGGCACCTCCCCCCGCCGCGAGCGGTGGGTGCCCACACCCAGGTCCCACTCACGCTGTCTCGCCCGGGCCAGGTGCAAGGCGACCTGAGGCAATACCAGGTCGTTGCCCCCAGAACGGTAAGTTAAAGGGCGCCTGCCGCACCCTGCAGGAGTGCTGGGAGCAGGGCCGGGGTGCACAGGGTTCAGGCGGTGCGGAGACCCGGAGGGACGACCCCGTGGGGGCGGGCGGGGTGCTCACCGCGGCTTTCTTTCGCATTTGCTTAATCACGTGCTGAGTTCAGAAATCTCCTCATTGTTTTCTTGCTGTTCCTCTTTCGTCTCCTGTAAATCTCTCTTCGTCGTTCTTGCCCATTTTTTGTCTTTTAATACTGATTTTAAAAAGTCCTTTGTATCTGCAGTTACCTATGTTGCCAATATCTTCTCGTGGTTTGGAATTTGCATTTCTTTTTAGTGGTAGTTCCTTTTCAGGAATAGGTTGTTTTTTTTTTTTTTTTCTTTTTCTATCATAATCTAGTCAAATTTACATTATTTATCCTGTTTGTTTGCTTTGGGGGTATATTGTTTGGAAAAAGGTACCCTACCCCCAAGTATTATTTTGTATAGAGTATTTTTAAATTTTAAGTTTTGTTTTCATATATAAACCTTAAGTCATATGAGATTTATTTTGTGTACGGGATGAGGTAGGAATGTGCTTTTATTTTTTTCACACAGTTAAACACCTTTAAAAGCCCATTTTTGAAGACAATTCCCCGCTGATCTGTTCCCAACTTTTTCATTTTCGTCCATCGTCCGTACCTTCCTTTTCCTGCACAAACGACATCTTCACAAAGCAGCGTGTCGATACTTTAGAAAAAGACCTCTCCTGCAGACCTAACTCTTCGACATTTCACAATATGTTAGCAGTGCATCCTATGACAAAATTCACTCACTTACTGGAGTTTTTCCTGAGATCCCCCCTTTGTCATAGCTCATTCCTGGGGTACGGAAGTGCAGTTGACATACAGCTAATGACTTTTAAATCCATCCATATCGCCAAGCCCTCATAATCACACAAATGACTTCTGTACAAATAATTCTGTGTTTACAGAACGGTAATGCATCATCGGCAAATGGTGACGACTTCGCTTTTGACTGCCCAGCCCCTGAGGATTTTTCCCGTCCGGTATCTCCGGCCAGAACGTTCGCTGCGCCGCCGGCGAGGCGTGAGGGTGTGCCGCCCTACTCAGCACAGACTCTCAGCAGACTGAGGAAGGGCTTGCCCTCCCAGCTTTGCTGGTCGTTGTTATCAAGGGGTTGGAAAGGTTAGGAGAACTTTCTGCCTATGTTTAGATTATTTTTCTCCTTTTGAATTTTATTTTTATTTTTTACTGTTATTCTATTACAGTTGTCCCAACTTCCCCACCCCCGTGCCCTCCTCCACCCAGTCTACCACACGCTCCCACGGTCCCTCCCCACACTGCTGTCCACGTCCGTGGGTCATTCACACACGCTTTCTGACCAGTCCCTTCCCCTTCTTTCCATTTTACCCCCCCCACTTTCATCTTTAACGTGTTAATACTGTGAGATGCATCAATAGTTTTTTTGAGCGTTGGAGTAAACCGTGCACTCCTGGAAAAAAAACTAAACTTAGTTATCACACATTATCTTGTCTACACATTACTAGATTTGATTTTGCTAATGCTCCCCTCAGATTTTTTACATATTTTAGATTTTTCTATTGAATTTTAGTATTTTTTTTCTCATATTGACTTTGTCTGGTTTTGGTGTCAAAATTCTCATCGGTTAATCGCCACTCCTGACCGACTGAAAAGGCAAATATTCCCTAATCTGCTATTTTCTTTGAAATTTATATATGATGTAAATTATTTATTCCTAGGCATATTAAGCTTCTCATGGGCAAATCAACAGTAACAAGACTTGTAAAATGCCTCCCTGTTTAGAAATTCTGGTCTAATTCTCCTTTGCAATCAGATGGAAATTAAGATGGATTCAGTTTCATGCTTTATGAACTTGTTGCAACAACTTTATTGAGAAGTCTGGGGGTGGCAAATGAAAACTCTGAATGTTCCAAATACATATATATATATATGCGCATGTATTTTTAAATTATATGTAAGGGTGACAGAGCTTTTCTTTATAATTATTTCCATAACTCAACTCCTTGCACTGTAGATTCTGTTCCTTATAGATGGGCAATCTAAAATCCAATTATCCCTCGTATACATCAAAATAACACATTCGATGTTTATATTTATCACGGATCTGGCATTTAGCACCTCCGTGTTGTGCTCTGCTCCCTCCCGTGGTCCCACTCCAAAACGCACTCCGCGCTCCAAGTCTTCCTTTTTCATCGCGGATGTGGCACTCACACCGGGAAGGAAGCGTGCTCGGTAGAATGTCAGGTATCTCTACCTGGCAGCTTCGTCACACGCAGCCTGGAACACGGAAGGCGCTCAACCCACCTCCTCCCTGCTGTTCTCACTACTCTCGTATCAGCATTTACAAAATTCCCCACCGAACAGCTGCAGAGTCGGTCCTGATAAATTGATCAACGTTTGCTAACTGTTCTTTCCATTGGAGCCGAAGGAAGCCTCCACGGAGCAAGGTGAAGGGGGGAAAGGCCTTCTCCAGAGCCATCCCCACTGGCTAACGAGGTTCTGGTCCACGCGACTAGGTAAGCAGCTCCCGCTCTAGAGAGCTCAGCGTGCTGCGTGGGAGGTGCGCCCCCTCCTTCCTGAGAGCCCACGCACGGCCTTGGACTTCACTCTTGCCTTCGGAACATGGTGCTCGGGCTTCCTGACACCAGCCCTGGCCAGAAGTGCTGCACCCTCACGACCCAAGCAGGACTGCGGTAACTTTACCTGTGTATGTGTGTGCGTGTGTGATGGTTCAGAGGCCGTCCCAGCACCACTGGGCGTGACTAGGTCTCAGATCCAACCTAGGTCGTTAGCTAGCCCGGAAGTCAGCAGTAAAGCTCGGATGCATCTTCACGTTGATATCTGAGGGTTCCAGAACCCACGAGACACAACCGGAGGGCAGGCGTGGTTTGGACTCGTAATCGGCGCTAGCGTGAGAGGGTCCACTCTTGACTAGTAATGGCAAAAGTGACCTTGCGCAGCTCTTAAATCTCCCGTGGACTTCCCCCACTCTCCTCCTCTGCGGCTTTTCCTAAAGGGGAAGACGTGTTCCCTGATCAGATGCCAACCAAGACCTGTGGCTTTGAGGACCCAGTGATGTTGACCTTTACCCTGTGCCTCGGCAACGCCTGAAAGAGCTGAATGATGTCAAAGAGGAGACTTCCAAAGGGACCTACGTCGAAACCACCGCGAAGACCTACGTGACGCACCACTAAGGAGCTATCACGTAAAATCTTGTCTGAGAGGAAAAAAATAAACAGCGAACGGACAATACCTTTATACCAAAAAACGCCCCAACCTACATTGTTAATTTTCCTTCGACACGGCTCTTCGACCCGGCGTGCCTCCTTGGAGAAACCACCGTCTGTATCCAAACATGAGATTATCTTTTTAATACTCTTCCTTCCGAGAGAGCCGACTGAGAAAGGACGGGCCCGAACCGGTGCCTAACGAGACCCTGCCCCTGTCCCCACCCGGCTCAGGTGGAGCTGTCCGGATTCCACCTGCATCGGGAGGGCTACCCTTGGCCGTGGGTGTCAGCGCTCTCCCGTCAAAAGTCAGTGGTGGAGGTTCCCCTGGGACAGCTGGCTGTCCCCCTCGGAGACCCTTCATCCGCACTTCTGTGGGTCCCCAAAGATTGCTCAGAGCCCAGCACGTGTAAGGGAGGCAAGTGTGCACGTGAGACGCGGTGTGAACTTGTTCCTTCTACAGACATATGTATGTTCAGACACAAGCATAGTCTTCAAAATCAATTTTTAATGGTCTATACCACTTGTTTCCTCTCTGTGCTTTTGTCCGCTCTGCCAGGAGCTCGGTCCCTTCACCATCGACGAAACGCCCACATGAACCCGTCTCCCCCCCCCCCCCCCCCAATTCAGATCCTTCTCTCAGCCACAGGAAGATCTGAACGCGCGTCTACACATGGCGTCCCGAATTATAACCTCCCGAGTCCCGGGATTGTTTTCAAAGGGCTAAAAATTGCCGTGCTCAGAAAAACAAAACAAAACAAAAATGGCAACCCTGTTTGCCTTGCCAGTCTGTCAGAGCTGGAAAAACAAACTTCATCCCAGGAAGACAAACACGCACACAGCAAACACACAGAGCGGGGCTGCCGACGGAGCCCGGAGAGACGGCCAGACAGACGGTGCGCGGAAGGGGGCGGGCTGCAAACGTGGGGAGCAGGGGCCGCAGGGCGCAGAGCGGGGCCCCCACTCTGGGAACGCATGGAACCGGGAGGAGAACGCACGCCCCGCACACGCCCTGCCCCGGGGGTCCAGACATCCCAGGCTGGGCACGCGCAGGGGACGCTCCGTCTGAAGGCGGCTTGGCCGGCACCTCCTCTTGTGTTGTCTCGACGGGAAGGCCCCAGAGGCCCGGTCCACATGTACCCGGCCTCACGCCCTCTGCTGCACAAGGTCAGGTGCATGAGTGGACGGATCCACGCAGACGCCAAAACCCCAGTTTCGAACGTTGCGGCAGGAAGGGGTCAAAGCCACTCCCTTGCACGTTTTCTGAAAGAACATCTTTACAACCTCCGACGAGACGCGGGATGAGAAGGCGACGTCGGCCTCTGTGATCACCGTTTACGTTACTATTCCGCAGGGACCCTTTCTTCCAAGGAATCTGAGGTTGCTGCGAGGAGACCGGGCTCTGCCCCAGCGCCGGTTCCAGCAGGAATAGATGGCAGCTGCTGTGCCATCTTCAGCGATGTCTCCGGGGACGTGAGCCCTGAGCAGCACACGCTGCGGGTTGCCATGTTCACCCACGGCACGCACACTGCGGTCGGCCCAAGCTCAGCACACTCCAGTCTACCGTAGCTGCGGGGCTGAGGCCGGTCGCCACGCAATGAGTTCTCCACTGGCCGATGAACTCGGGAGGCTGCGAGACACGCTTTGGTGAAGCTTTGCCGTTTGTCAGGTGCCACACGTGGCCCTCTCCCTGTGTCACGTAGCTCTCGATGTCATCCCCTGGTGTTGGTGGTGACTGTTCAACCGCTGCTCCCGCGAGGAATCAGAACTCAGGGGACAACAGAGCCAGCAGGCGGAAGAGTCAGGTGTGTGCCCAGGTCTTTCCGGCTCCAAAGCCCATGCTCTGTCACCGCATGGCCGGGTGAAGATGACCCCAGTCAGTGCTGGGGCGAGGTGGCGCTGCCTGGGTCTGCTCCCCGGTGCGGCGCTCTCCTGTCCCTGGGCCGCAGGAATGGGGCTCAGCATCTTCGGTGTTCCTTCTTCCCAAGCTGCCCCCAGACACTCCAGGGCCCCTGCCCCCTCCCGGCAAGTCCGTGGGCCCCATCGGCAACAAGATGCATCTCCCAACAGGCCTCTGTGTCACCGGATCCTAAGTACCGGCTGGAAGACGCTGACAGGACCAGTCTCTTGTGATGGCCCCAGCAGGGAAGAGCAGGGGCGCCGTGCCGGCTCCTCGGAGCGTTACCCGGTTAGGCAGACGTTTATGGGGCGCTCAGTGCACGCCAGGCCGTGGGCCAGGGCCACTGCCCACCCGCCTTACTTCCCTCAGGGGCAGAACCCAGAGGGATGCCGAAAACCCCTAATCACGATTGATAATATTTCAATGTAATGTTTGCAAAATCAAAATTAATGCAAAAACCATGATGGAAAAAATAGCGACATTTTAAATAAATAGAACCAGTGTTAGCACCTGTTCCTTCTGCCTCAGCCCACAGTGCATTCGGCACAGCCCGGTCAGAGCCTCAGTCATGGCCCACCCCCCAATTTGCACGTGGAAGTCCCAACCCCCCAGGACCCCCGGGGTGTTTATTTACAGACGGGATCGTTAAAGAATCTAATTAAGCTAAAACGAGGCCCCTGGGGTGGGCCCCATTCCAATAGGCTGGCGTCCGTAAAACATGAGGTCAGGACACAGACACGCATGGACAGGTGACCATGTGGGGACACGGTGATGAGACAGCCATCTGCAAGCCGAGGGGGGGGCCTCAGGGGAAACCAGCCCTGCCCGCACTTGATGTCAAATTCCCAGCCCCCCAGACGGTGAGACCATGACCTCCTGCTGCCTGTGGCACTTTGCTGTGGCAGCTCTGGTGGATGGACACACGGACTCGCTGCCGTGGGCAGTAAACATCAGTTAAATCATGGAGTTCTGGAGAAACAAGAGGTGCTTTCGTGTCTTCGTTCCATGAACGTCTACTGTGTGCTGGCCCCGCTGGGCTCCGGGTGGAGACAGGAGGGGTCCCTCCTGCCTTGGAGGAGGGCCTTGTCCTGGGCAGTGCCTGTGACGGGTGACTGCTACACACCGGGGTGGCAGGAGCAGGGCACTGAGGCCACAGCGTGGTCCCCTGAAGCCTGGGTGTGTTGGGAAGACTCGCAAGGAGGGGCCTGTGCTGTTTTCTGACCACTGGGAAGGAATTGTGAATGATGTAAGAACTAAAGGGAATTCTGCGCTGAAATCCTGTGAAAACTCCACCTGGCTATCAAAAGTTAAATCTACATTTCTTAGCACGGCTTCGAAGACTCTCAGTGCTTTGGGCCCTGCCTTCACCCCACTCAAGCCTTCACCTCGTTGCCACAC
The DNA here is from genome assembly GCA_004027475.1 of Anoura caudifer. NCBI lineage: Eukaryota > Metazoa > Chordata > Mammalia > Chiroptera > Phyllostomidae > Anoura > Anoura caudifer. The sequence continues at coordinate 140,501 of PVKU01002796.1, forward strand.
GTGGAGCCCCACCCTGCAGCCCCCCGCCCCGGGGGCAGTTCATCAGGCAGCCCGGGATGTCCCAGGCGTGCACTCTGCCGGGGACACCTCTTCTCCAGGTGCGGCCTCTCACCTGAGCTCTCTGACCAGCAGCTCCCCGTCCCTTAAATCTTACTGAAAACTCGCCTCGTCTATACCATCTCCCCGTACTGCCCCAAAAGCAGCAAGGGGCTCCCTCTCCGGCCACCCTCTGCAGCCCGACACAGCGTTTTCCGGGTTGATCCGTGGCTCCAACTCCCCCCGCCTCCGTGCAGGCAGCCCGGGCTCACTGCCGTGGGAACTGCAGCGGCCTCCAGGAACACTCAGCATGCGCCGGTGGGCGGGTCCTGCTGCAGAGACGCCGGGGCCGAGGGGAGCCCTGGTCGCGAGGGCAGGCGAGGTGCGTGGAGAGTCTCGAGTCAAGAGCCAAGAACTGGTGCTTGAAAGGGAGGCCAGCCTCTGGGGTCGGGCGGCCGGTTCGGCACCTAAGACTGCACACCGTCCGGCGAGATGTGAGCTCCCGAGCAGGAACTAGCCACGAGTACGTGTTAAGTAGAAGATGCCCCATGTCGCATTGGGACCCACCTATATTACAAAATCATTCATTTTGGTCTGCAATTCAAATTTGACTAGGTGTCCTGTTGTTTATCTGACAACCCTAATCGTACGCCCTGTTGGGAGGCCCCCATGGGGAGCGAGCCAGGGGCTCTGAAGCACCGAGGTCCCAGCCGTGCCTCTTTCCCCAGGGTAGGGCGGGCTGGGCAAGGTCACGGCCACTCCTCGCCCGCGCTCTGCATTCTGTCTCTGCACCGGGGCCAGACGAAGTGGAAGTAACCCCAGAGGCTGATTCTGCACAATGGAATTACAAAATCACAAACGCCAGAAAACACGGAGGAAAGAGAGAAGAGGGTGGGGGAGCCTTTTTTTTTTTTTAAGCAGCCAATCTGGTCTTGGCCTTCAGCGGATCCACGCAGCCTTGGGGGTAGGTTTCCAAAGCTGAAGCTTGAAGGGAAGTCACGTGGGTGTCATGCCACCCTCCCCAGAACCTTCAGCACAGGCCAAGTGCGTGTCTCTCCAGAACCCCCGTCAACGGCAGCTCCTGACGTTCGCGTCGGCCGCCCGGCACCTGCTCCCACCACATGCTAGCGTTGAACGCTGCTCAGTGTTTCTAAACGCGAATTTGCTCGCTGCCACAGCTCGGAACAGATGCACCAGAGAGAACCTATTTGAAAGTGGGTGGCTTATTATGAACAACCCAGGGTCTATAAAAAAAAATCCCAACAAGAGCTGAGAGAAAAAAAAAAATAAAAAACTGCCAGTAACTCTAAAAAGTCTCTTCGTAAGAGAACAGAATAGTTCTCTGGCAATTGTGCCAACGTGGAAAAGGACAGTAATTTTTGCACTGGTTTGCACTTCGGTGCGGTTTCCTGAACGTGACCGGGCCTCCCGCGGAACTGAGTCTCCGTCCACCTGAAGGACGTGGAGGGCCAGTCAGGAGACCCCTCGGAGTGCAGGGAGGGAGAGGGCCCCGCGTGGGTGAGCCGTCCCGCTGGACGGGAACGCCCGCCACCTGCTCGGTTCTAACTGTCCACGGGCTGGTGATAGTGCCATTCCTCCTGCCGTAAATGCCTGTGGAAAATCGTGTGCCACGTGCACTCCGCACGCGGGAGCTTCCAGTGGTGTTGTGCGACGTGGCAGCCTGCGGACACGGGGCGGGCAGGCGCTGGGGAAGGGCGGTCCAGCCAAACGCAGAACGGACTCCGAGGACACAATCGGAAAGCGGCGTATGAGATCGCCGATGGTTTTCATGTTGGCGCCATGTTGAAGGGGCAAAATCTGGGATAAATTCGGCTAATGAAATAAATCATTAAAATGAATGTTACCTGTTTCTTTTAAAACATTTTAATTAAAATTTTAACTTTAAATATAGCATTTTAAATTTTAATTAAAAAAATTAAAACGACATTTTCCGGCTCCTCTGTGTGGCTCCCATTCAAGCCGAGGCATATTTTAACCAAAGTCTGACGATTGTTTTAAGTCCGTGAAAAAACTGCGTGACACTCAGTTCCTGGGTGCTCGCTGGTTCAGAGTCCGAAACGGGCATCCCCCTCCCATCTCGGCCCCCCCCACATCCAAGGTGGCCCTGGGTACCGGCGCACACGTCACCTACCTGAGAGAGAAGCAAAGCGATCAGGAATCTCTCACGTTCCTGATTTCCAAAACTTGTGATCAACACCTACCGGTATGTCCTCCAATTCCACTTCTCTTCTTCCAATAAGCAAGGGTTTCCATCTCCTTGAAATGCTGGTCCCTAAACCAGTGACCTGGATTTCATTTTTGCCTCCCAATTTGATGCCTGTGCTATCGGTTTTCCTTGTATGTCACACCTACACCTTGTCTGTATCTGCCTAGCTACCCCGGGTCTGTAGGTGCGCTGGCGTATTGCTCGGGGGGGGGGGGGCGTCGGGGACCGTGTGCTGCCAAGCGCTGCCAACGCTCAGCTGCGGGTCCCCTCCTCTTCGGACTTTGTTGTCCTCATGTGCTTGTTCCGTTTTCATTCTTTGTGCTTAATAATCACCCTTCTCCCTCTGCTTGCTTGCTTGCTTCTCCTTCTTTTGCTTCCTCTCCCACAAGGCTGTGAGCGTTCACAGATGCCGCCCTGTCCCCCGGACCTGCTCCGGTCACGCCGCACAGAACTCGCGGGGGCCTTTCCTCAGCACGCGGAGCCTGCGGCTGGCACGTACGAGAGTTTCCCTCGGGGAACGATTCCCTTCTCAAAGGGAAGGCAGAGTGTAGTGTGTTCCCTTCGTTGTTGCTGCCCCTTCCCCACCGAGTGCCTGCGCACGGCAAGCACCTCGCAAGAGTGTGCTGCCAAGGGGAGCGATGTGAGGCTGCTCGGTGCCCCGGGGGCCGCGCACGGTAACTCGTTCAGCCCCGTCCGGGCCTGGGAGGCAGGCACGCTGGCCCTGCCCTTCCTGCAGGCGGGGACACTGAGGCACGGAGGGCTGGTCGTTAGGAGTCTGACTGCGGAACACGGGCACTTCACCCAAACGGGGCCTCCTCATCCGATCGTTTCCTTGTAAACAGAGTGTTAAAGCACCGAATACAGATCCACGGCCATTCCCTAGGGCATTTCCTAGTTCTTATCGAATTCCAGAAAATCAGTGGTAACGTCACTAGACTTGGAGGCCGTGGTGTGCTCCTCTGTGCTTTAGCGTCACCGAGTGAAACCAGTTCCGTCCCTGCCGCCCCCTCTCATCCCGGGGCCCCAGCCCCTCAGTGGGGTAAGGCCCCCTCAGTTCTGGGCCCCCGGGACAGGGGAAGGATAGGGTCAGACCTCAACGTTACCAGCCCCAGGATGACAAGAAGCCACATTCTCCGCCGAGTGTGTCGGAGGGAGGCCCCCTGATCTTTGGGTCTGCACATGCCGTGTCAGCGGGCGCGGCAATGCGGCCTGGGGATGATTTATGGCAGGTGACACAGGTTCCGTGGAGGCCACATCTGCAGGCTCCAAGGAGCCAGCTTGCACTGGGACACTGAGCCGAGGTGAACGCATGAATAATTGTTCAGATAACACTGAGCAGGCATGTGTGATGCTGCTCTGCAGCATCTGCTACCAACGACACAAGCAAGAGGGGCCCTGGCGGGTGGGCGGGCGCTGCTCTGCTTTCGGGGTCGCAGGAGGGGAGCTGTCCGACGTGGGGAGCCCGTGCAGCTGTCGGTGAGAACAGTTGGCGAGTTCATGTAAATCACCCAACACCCCGCTCTCCCCCTAAGATTTTAATTCAGTGCATCTCAGAGCAGGGTAAGAAAATCGGTGGCCCATTCACTAACACCAAAGGTTACTTATTATCAAGTGTGGCCAGGCTGAGAATCGTCAGCCGGGTCCCTCCTCCCACGGAACCAGCCTCTGATGTCATGCTGCAAATTTCAACCCCCTACTGATTCAGCAAACGACTGATGAATTTTGATCGTTTCTAATAATGAGTGACTCACTACCTTGCCGAGAAGCCCTTCCAACTTTGCAGCTCTGGCGAGGGTCGTTCTGATTCCTGAAGCAGAATATTCCAAATTATTAAACAGGTTCTGTGGAAGCAGTAAACTGCCCTGTTCTGGAAGCTTCCAGGGCTTTCCAGGCTGAGTCCCCAGGGAGAAGTGTATCTCAGCAGAATTCAGAGGTGCGCGGGGTCATTAATTCCCGGCTTCATCCTTCAGAAATCTGGGGTGTGGTACTAGAAGGATGAGATGGCAGAGGCTGGGAGAGGTCCCTGCTGCGCCCTACTCCCTGACCGAGGGGACAGAACAGAAGGCTGATTCTGGAGACCAGCCCCACGGCCCGTGAGCCCCCAGGCCTGGGAGGACTGGCCACTGAAAGAGGAGGGGACACAGAGCAATGTCCCCACAGGCTGGTGACCACAGAGCAGAGGCCCATGGAGCCATTAAAACTGGTCGGTATGGATGGGATGACGCACAGCCCAGGGAACCCCATCCCCACCCATGTGCCCTTATACCTTGTGACCGGGTGAAGCCAGCACCCTGCGGGCCCCACCTTGTGGATGGGGATCCAAGCTGACTAAAAATAAGTTTCTGCCACCCTGCGCATGCGTGGCTGGGGTACAGAAACAAACCTGAGTTTTGTCACGGAAACAAAGGACGAACACATTCTTGCGTATCTGAGAATGTGGATGATCCTCATCCCAGCCACGCTTCTAGGGAGCAAAATCGACCTTGGGCTACCTGCTGGACTCGGAGTCCACCTCCCCTCTGCGAGTTCCCTCCGGCCCCGGAGGGCGGAGCTGGTCCGCCTTTCCTCCCCGGACTGAGCATGCTCAGTGCCACCACGCTTCAGTGGGCGGGGCCACGGGCCACCATTCCGGGTACACAGTCACCAGTCACATCCACCGCCATGTGGATGGAGGACTGAATTGCCCTCCTCCGTCACCCAGACGCGGGCCAAGGTATTATTTTTCTCCGGACAGGGTTTGGTAAGCCCAGCTTGGAGCATCCGCTGCTCTGACAGCGGTTTTGGAGATGAGAACATGTGATACACCAGGCTTCGGGTGCCATGTACGCACTCACTGCGCACGCGCGGCCGTTCCAGGCACTGCAGGGGAGGCCGCCGGGAGTGGGGACGGTTCTGTCCCCGAGACTCTGCTGTGCACAGTCATTCACCGCCCTGGCTGGTCACGGAGCCTTCCCACGCAGCTGCACCCTTTTGTCCTGGTTTTACTTTTTGATTTTTCTGTGTATTCAATGCATTAGGATAAAGATAAGCTTCTGCAACAGAGACTCCCAGAAACCCACAGCTTCAAGAGCAGCCAAGGTTGCTTCTCTCCCAGGAGCAGGGGCACCACCCACTCCGTGGACGTGGGGGAGAAGGGCCTTCGCCGGGCGGCCCGTGGACCCTCCCACCCACCCCGGGAAAGAGCAGGGCTGACGCCACCCACGTCCACGGCACTGCAGTCTTTCCCAATAGACTCACCTCTGTCAATCAAACCGTCTCCTTTGATTTGATGCCTGTGTTTATTTTCAAGGAAAATGCACCCATATGCTTCTGTGTCATCTGTACTCTCGTCAAAATGCTGCTTCTCAACAGCTGCTGGGCGTTCAAAATCCCTGGTAGGACATAAATAGGCAAGTTTGGTTTCTTCGTTGTCTGAGGCGTGGACGTTTAGGTGGCGTCTGGGCTCGACATGCCAGCACAGGTTGGGTGACAGACACAGGGCTTGCACAGACGCCCAATGGAGCTGACGGCGGTGGGCAGCTTCTCCAGCCCTCACCGACCAGCTCAGGTCCGTTCAGCCTGTGGCCAGGTAACAGCACCCCCAACAGAGACAACTGTGGGGACACGAGGGCCCCTGCGCTGCCTGAGATTCCCTGGCTCCTGAAGCGACTTCACAATCGCCGTCCCAGTCCGAGTGAACTGCACTCTGCAGCCAGCTCTGCCCTCCGGGGCCTGCAGGGTCCCCACTCCACCGCCACCCTAACCCCTCTTGGCAGGAGAACAGCTTCAGAATCCTTCTCCTGCTAAGGAAGTTCAGAAATCCAGCCTCTAGGAATTCCAATGTTGAAAAAGCGCGCGCGCACACACAAAGGAAGGGCATGTGGGAAGTCGGGCTCAATGCAGCAGCGGTGCCGAGGCCCGCGCACTGTGACTCAGTTTCCCCTTCCTTTTCCTGGCAAACCCCCTTAGGCTTTGACTTGCTCGCAAGCCTGAGCCCCCAGCACCCGCTGGCTCCGTGAGCTCCCCTGCAAGTGTCTCTCCAGTGAGTCCCCTCCGGCCGACTCAGTCAGGAGCTGTGTCGTTTCACCGGGATGGGCTCATTGTCGGGCCGTCCCCATCACAGAGGACGACCCTGAGACCCAGGAGTCCTTGCTGAGTGTCACAGCTCGCAAGTGGCAGACAGAGCACGACTCCCGGCCCTTTCACACCCTGCCCGGTGATATTCGTCCATCCAGTGACACCCTTCACGTCTCCCTTGCGCTCTGGGAAATAACAGGGACGTTTCCAGCAGAACCCAGGCCCTTCCCCCGAGAAGCCCGAACCCGAGCACCTTCCCCTCTCCCGTGACACCCCTCTCTTTGTAGTGGGAGAACCAGACGCAGTTCATCAAAGGGCAGCAAATCTTTTTCACGGACCTCACCAAATTAAATTATAACAGGAAGTAAATATCCTTCAATAGAGGAACGATTGCTTCTTATTGCGTGTGTATCACAGTGCCGTGCATACCATGGGGGTTGAGAAAATGAAGGGGTGAGCGAGCGAAAGAACGCAGCAGCATCAACTGGCCACTGTCCTGAAGCATCTTGGTTTTGGAAAAGCAGTGTTCGGCCTATTGACCGTATTCCCACCTAGTCGCCACCTCCTCGCAGGACCGGGGACCCTGCAGCTCCCGCAAGGGGAGTGGTGGTTACTGTCACACCCCCAGCAGACTGACGCTTTGTCAGCAAGTTGGCCCTTCAAACATCGTTGGAGAGAAAGAACTAGGGAGCACGTGGAGGGCTTGTCTCGGCCGCGTCCTGGGGCTGCAGATGGGAGTGAGGAGCCCGGTCACTCGGGATGGTCTCTTCTGCAATATCTTCTTTGACGTCTGTCTTCCTGGTGGGGAACCAGGAGGGGAGGCCAGCGGTGGCGATGGCATCCTTGGGTAGTGTGGGGGGGAGGCCGAGGAGCTGAAGGAAAGAGAGCGCGGAGGGTGCTGGCCTGTGGACGGGGCGCAACCCACAGGATGCCAGTCCTGGAGCGTCCCACTGGGATTCGGGAGCGATGCACAGGTGGGAACGCGCAGACAGAAGCGGGCCAAGAGCTCCCTGCGGTGGGACAGGCGCAGATGTAAGGAAGACGCACAGAGCAAGGTGCACTGCGAGATGCTGGAGGCAGAATGCCTGAGGTTTTTGCCCAGAATGGACAGGGCAGGTTTCCCAGGCTCCTCTGACATGGTCTCCAGAACCCTACGTCCTGGAAGTTGGCTCGGGAACGCACCCTTCCCAGGGCTCAAGCTGGGTCCATGGGAAGAGTCTTTCCGAGGGCAGCTCGCTCCGGCGGTTCGCACGGGAGATGGAAGAAGGGCTTCGTGCAGGATGACAAAACACACGGAGGGTGAGCTTCCCTCTGCAACATGTCTGCGGAGGTAAAGCCACCGGTGTCATGGGGGTGGGGGCAGGGCACCTGCGCCTGCCTCCCTGGCTGCACACAGGCTTGCAGATGGCTCCCCCAGACAGAATCGCAGCGCGGCGCTCCTGGGCGCTCCTGGAAGGCCAAGTCCCGCCTGCTGAGAGCTGCTGTTCACCGAAGTGCGGCCAGGCTTGACCATGTCACTGTCGTCCCCCGGCTCATGTAGGACAACAGCAGGGCTGATTGGTGACCAAGGCCGTCTGCCCCAACCTCTGGCCTGACATGGAAGGAACTCCGCATTTGAACAAGGACTGCAGGAAGGAAGGGACAGGGAATCGGAGAGTCAGTTGGTCAGGCGAAAGTACGTGGGAGAAAAGCGAGATTCGCTTCTTGTTTCATGTTTTTAAAACAGACTAATTGATGCCCGCATGGCAGGCGGCAGGCCAGCCTTCCTTCCCTAAGAACACCAGAAGTCAACGTGCTTTCCTGAAGCGACACCCTCTGAGCTTCCAAGACCAGCCCCTTGTGTTTAAATTGGAGGAAGCTCGCATGTACCACAGAAACTGCAAGTCCACCAGCAAGGGCCGAACGGGAGAGCGCGGAACTGCTGACCCTGGTGAGTGGCTCTGGAGCTCCGTGAGGACGCCAGCAGCTGGAGATGGCTCCGGTCAGATCCCAAGTCAACGCATGGGGAGCCGTCCTGTGAAACCCATTTGGGAAAGAGGAGTCACCATCTACTGAGCCTGAGCCATGTGCCAGCTCTCAGAGGCGGTCCACACACGCGAGGTCTGTCCAGAAAGCACCCAGCCATGCGCTGTGAAAAACAGAGACATTTATTGTCTCAGAAGATACAAGATACATGGTACACAGGACGATGATGCCTCGGTCCCCTTCAAAGTAGGTGACCTCACACAGTTCTAATCGCTGTCATACTTTCCTAAATCTCATGGATGTCCGAAATCTCTTCCCTTTCAAAGGTGATTTTAGTTCTGGGAAAAGCCAGAAGTCACAGGGCACTAAATCTGGGTGTAGGGGGTGCTGAGTCACCTGGTGACCTGGTGTTTCACCAAAAAATCTCTGCACAAGATGTGATGTGTGAGCGGGTGCCCTGTGGTGAAGAGGCTGCCAATCGCCAGCTGCCCACAGCTGCGGGCTTCTGAAGCATCCGAACCGTTTCCACAGAGGAATGTGCAAGCTTAGCGCAAAATCTGGTGCAGATTCGCCGCTCTCCTTCCTCGGTCATTCTGAATGTGACGGCCACACAGTTCACACGCTCACTCAACGGCATCTACCGGCCCCACTGACCAGCACAGTGAAGTCGTCATTGTTCACACATGCACATTCCAGTCCACGCTCCTTGGCTGACAGGTAACATTGATGTAACACAAATCATTGTCATTATATTAACAATGGCTGGACTTTTTCTGGACAGACCTTGTGCGGGTAACCTCCCAGGAGCCTTTCGGGGTGGACGCGAAGGGACTGGCCCGAGGTCTTACGGCGTTAAACCCTGGGTCACTGACTGTGTCCTGGGTCCTTCCAAAGGGTCTGTTGCTGCCATGCGACACGTCTAGACAAACTTAGTGAGGTCAGCCACCTCCACAAGGACAACAAATTCTCTGGAGTGAGCTGACGTTTCTAGAAATTCGGAGCACAAAGGGAGTGGTCAGAAATAGCCAGGATTGGCGGATGCAGCCCGCGGCCACCCGTCCGGGACCTGTGGAGCAGCCAGGGCTCGCCTGCTTTCGCTTCCGGGAGTATGATGTGACCTTTCTCAGGCCACCCGGCCCATCCAGGACTTTGATGAAACATCAGTGTTTGCACAGGGCCCGCTGAGCAGCATCAGATACTCTCAGTCTGAGCAGCGAGCCAGTGGGCTGAGAAGTCACGTGTGCAGGGCAGGCAGTACGAAGCGGGATTTATCACTCGCTCTGATAAATTGACAGTGAAATTAAAAAGCTTAATTATTTCAGCATGAATTTTGAGAGGCATTTTTTCCCCACTGAACATATGAAAAAATTTCAAGGCGTTTTACAGCCATAAAACATCTGTGACCCAATTTACACACACACACACACACAAAAAAAAAAAAAATAGAATAAAACCCAGAGGTGTTAAGGTAGCGAGCCCTCATACCGTCCTCCACCCATAAAGGGACCCTGTGCCGTGCGGCACGCCTTCCGAGCGTGTCCTTAAGGATCCCGAGTGCCTGGGGAGGGGGGAGGGGCGTTCTCCAGGACCCGAAATACCACTGAGCAGAACGGATGAAGGTTCACAACAGATCAATGGCCCAAGGGCGAGGAGCAGCAGCGAGAGCTCCCTAATGGAAGGTAATGGCCTTCAGGGGCTGGTGAGGAAGACGGAACAGAGTGGATTTCCAGAACAAAAACACCCTCGAAAAACATGGCGCAACTACGTTATCCAAAAGCACTGAGTTATCATAATTCCAGGACGTTTCTCTCCTCCCATTTTGCGCGCTGCTAATGGGGAAAGATGCAAGGCAGAGGCTGAAGGGCTTCGAGGTTCAGCTTTCAAAGGTTTCAGCTCCACTTGGAGCTTAATTACAGTGGAGCAGGCAGGGCTCAAAGGGAAAAAGAGTGTCTTCAAGGAAACGGCGATAGATCCGATAGGATCAATAAATATTCAGGATTCTTGAATGATTCAAAGTAGATCGTTCTAAATTGATACAAAACCTGACCAAAAAATCTGTTCTAAAGAATGTATAGAATATTGACATACGGTCATTTACTAATTAGAGGAAAAAATAGGCAACGCTTGCTTCTGTAAGAAAGTGAAACTTAATTGTGCAAAAAAACTGGACTGAAGCGATGATGGAAATTCTTAGACTCCGAGTCTTTATCGTTATTTCAACCTGATTCTACAGTGCCCAATTTTATGCAAATGACGTAGCCGTTTTTATAAGCATATGCACTTTTAGCAAGGGTCCATTTATTTAAAAAAAAAACCCAAAACCTTAACATTTCCAAAATAAATATACACCTGGAAGTGTTTTCTGAGGGAACTACTTGGCTAAACCATGGTAGGAATAAACAGAAGATGGATTTTAGAAACGGAACTGCTCGTAGATACTTTCAAGCGAACATTTTATACAGAACGTTAATTCATTCTTCACCAGCAGCGAGTCTCAAAGGGCATCGCTTCTTGGCTGAGGCAGCGGGAACATCACATCTTAGGAACATTTCAAAACGCAGCTCTCCCCCACCCCAGGAAGAACACGCTAACGCTCGTCTCTAAAGTGACGTCAGCTGCCAGCAGCATCCGCCTGCCCCGCGCGCCCCCCCCCCCCGCGCTGCCCCCACGCGGCCCTGGCCCCGTTCTTATGAGAAACCGGTGCACCGTGGATGCAAACCCATCATTTCTCGCAAGTGCGTTGGGGCAAGAAGACACCCAGTGGCTAGCCGACTCTTCGGCACAGTCCTGGCCAAACACTAGGTCCTACCACCCGCTCCGCCGAATCAAAACACAGAGTTTAATTACGTGGCTGGTAACACGCGTTAAGAGCTGACACCGAAATGATCTTCGGTTCCAGGCCCTTCAAAGCCTTCCTCCAGTCGGGCAGGGGGACGCAGCCCGAGTGGGGTCACGCGCAGAACCAGTGTTGCCTCTGCCAGAGGGTTGGCAGCGGGAAGGTCTATGCGGGCGGAGGTGACGGGGGTGAGCGAGGCAGGTCCCTTCTGCGCCCGGCTTTGCAGTGGTGGGCGCAGGCCACCTGGGGAGCACACACCAGCCTCATGCAGCAGGGGGCGCTCTCCAGCCAGGAGTTACTCCATGTCCCCTTTCGCAATTGCTAAAAATCTGGCCTTTTATGTGAACTGGGGCCTAATCTACATGTTCGAACATGATTTTTAAACTAGGCACTCTGGTCATTAACTCTGAGGCACAAACACACCACACTCGTGGGCCTGAGGCAATTGCCAGTCGGCAACCTCTGCGCGGGGCCCTGAGATCCGCTGACCTGCAGAGCCAGACTCGGGTGGGGGGCACTTCTCGGCTCCATCCTACAGTCGCCTCCTTCCAAGTGCCCTACAGACGGCTTTCTCTGGGCTCTTGGGGCGCTTCGCTTCATTTCTCACGCAGTGAGAGCCACTGGAGGTGCTACGAAAAGCAGCCCGTGAGAGCCGCCCCAGGGCTTGGGGTCAGACGTCACCCCAGCCGTTGCGGATGGTGTGATGCCGCGTCCTCTGTAAGAACCACCTGGAACTTCTGCCTAAGGTGTATCATCGGAGAAAAGAACAAGAAAACCACATGCTTTCAAAGGGCAAAGAGTCCTCTCCACATCTCCTGGGCTCTGAGACTCACCGCCGCTCACGTTTGCATCTCGGCGCTGGCTGCTGGAGAGCCTGCACCTGCGTCCGCGCACGAACACGCCGCACCCGTCCTTCCTTCGTTCCTTCGCTCGCTTTCCTCGTGTTCCCGCAGCTGGCGTGGGGCTCGCTCCGGCTCAGTGCATGATGTTATGGAGACTGGCTGCAAATTTCAAATGTTTACCGTGTGAACTCTAAGGAGATAGTTGTTTGTCACAATAAGTCGTGGGGCAAAGAGGGGAGGGATTCTTGGATGACCTAGTTCTGGACAGAGCCCTGTGATTGGATAGATTCGAACCCAAAATTACCATATAGGAAGAGGCGGGGCAGGGAGGGGGCGGGGAGCACGAGAGAGACCACTAAAGGCCCAAGATGTATCCGTCACCCACTGGGCGACATCTGGCTTCCAAGTTTGGGCGATCAGGAATAAAGTTGCTATAAACATGTGCGGACATGAGTTTTCAGCTCCTTTGGGTAAATACCAAGGAGAGAGATTGCCGATCATATGGTACAAGTATATTTAGTTTCTTAAGAAACTGCCAAACTGTCTTTTAAAGCGACTGCACCATGTTGCATTCTCAGGATGTTAGTTTTTTATTAGACTCTTCCAAATATGAACCAAACACCCTTGGGTTGCATATTCATAATTAAGATTCTTATAATATTAACAAACTGCGGATAGAGTATGGGTTAAAATATACCTATAAATTCACATGTATATGTCATATATAATTGTTTACATTGAAATATTCTAGAGAAAATGATATAACCAAATTTCTAAGATAAATGAGAAAATTCTTAATTGTAGAAAAATATTTGAAATAACTCTCAAGGAATCTCAAGCTGAGAAAATGAATATTAAGAATGAAAACATTTGACTCGCATAATTAATATACATAAAGGCACATGATTTGCCCTGGAGCTAAAGAATATGTTTTCCTTCTTAAGTCCACATGAAATATTTTTTAAATTGCACACAAAGTCTCAACGAACTTTGAAAACATGAATAATAAAAGCCTTCTGTCTCACCACAGGACTTTTCCATTGGAAAAAGTTTTTAAAAATCCTACATTTATAAATTTTTAAAAATGACCCCAAATAACCCAAGTGTTAACAAAAAAAGAAATAGAATAGTTAAATATGTAGACCTGTTGGGTTCCGTGAAAAGCAGCAATTGTCATAGGGGCCAAATAACAGGACTCGAAGCACAAAATGAGACAGAGGCAAGAGAGGGGTCAGTTCGTTTAAGTGACTCAGTGTGTCTGTCGCCTCCAACGTTATCCGGAGTTCAGGGGGTGAGTTGAGAAATACTAGTAGGAGCTAGTAGGACACTAACATACAGGCACACACATATGTATAACCCACGAATAAATATTGTATGATGTATACTTACACCTACTAGCTATAAGGCAGACCAATGCGGGAGGCCACCCACCTGGTCCAAAGGACCCCTCCAACAGCAGCAGAGCTCAGACACGCGCGCAAATCCATACAACGCAGTGGAGACGGGAGGATGAGCACAGCCCAAGTGCAGGGAGCGGGCCTCGAGGCTGCAGGAGAAAAGCCACCTTTGTTTGGCCAGGAAGAATTGCTGACAGCATGGAGACTTGGAAATCCACGCTCCTTTTAAATATCTTACTCGCATGTAAGTGAATTATAAATTCAGCATAAATTTTACATGATGGAAAGGCAGAGGTTTGGCAGACCGGTGCGTTTTGCGCACCCCAGGTAAACTGAGCGTGAGAAACGCCACGCCCTGGGTGTGGATCCGTGCGCAGCGAGATGCTGCGCTCTCAATGAGATGCCGCTCTGACGTCCGCGACGCGGCACGTGCTCAGAGCTAATTGCGAATTTCCTTCCTAGGCGGAAATGTAGAAATAACCAGACGGGTCTTGAAATCGAAAGCACCAGTTGGTGTCACGTACCTCGGCAAATTTTTTTCCAGGAGTAAATCATTGTTACTGGCTGAAATGACATTCAGCCGAGGCAAAACAGTGCTTCAGGGACCCAGCGTGGTGCGCACGGTCAGATGGTGCGTCCCGGGCCGCTGCGGATGCGGAGCGGGGCGCCGCGTCCTGCCCGGGCTGCCTGGCGCACTCAGCGGCTCTCCGGGGAGTGCTGGAACAGCTCTGGCTGCGGGGCGCAAACGAAGACGAGGAAATGGAAACGGGACTGGGGGGGCACGGCTCCCAGAAGCTGACGCTTGTTTCTCCAACATGGTTACATCTGGAAGGAATTTGTTTTTGAAAATTTCTCTAGTAAAATACCCGGCTTAGCCATGGACAATGGTGTGCTTAGTGACTATAAATCTACAACAACATAATGGATGCGTTTCAAAACGGAGAAGGCCTCAAGAAGGAAGGAAAGAGGAGAGGAAGGGAGATACAGCTTGCACTGAGAGAGAGAGAAATGGATCAAAACGCATGGGTTCCTCTTTCAAGCTGCGCACATTGGTGCATTAAGCCGTTGTTACGGGTGTTCCAGAAAGAACACGGTCGTGCAGAAAGCGAGATGCATTTCTTAAGAGCAGGCACGCAGAGCAAAGACGTGATCTACCCGGACGTAATTTGTGTGAAAAAGGCATTCTTTGGCCTATACTTCTCATTTAAAAATTAAATAAAACTAAAATCATCCACTTGGCCAAGCACGGCTCTGCCACGTGTGCAACGCGTCGCCGTCCTGGAGAGAAGAAGGGGCAAACGCAACATTTTAAATAAGGTCGGGCCATGTGCTCTGGGGCACCGTCCACGGCCCGGTGCGTACTCACGACAGCGGTTCCGTCGTCCTGCAGAGGAGCCTGTTTGCCCCAAATGAGGACGTCAGTCAGCTCCTCAGCCTGAAGCCTCCCTGTTCGCGGCACCAGGGGAAAACCGACGCACGGCCAGAGCCTGCCGCCCTGCCTGGGCTCCGCGCCTCGTGGCCACGATTCTTGACTTTGGACTTTGGACCGTCCTCGGAGCGCATCATAGGGAGACACAGGGCTGCAGGGGCTCTAGGCAGGCATGGACGGACTTCGAGACATCGCCCCTTCGGGGAACTTGCATTCCGGTGGAAACAACAGGACAGGTATGTAAGTAAACACAATAATTTCAAGTGCAAGAAATGTTACAACACGGAGGAATCCAGGGAAACATATAATGAAATAACTGGTCTGGACAGCGGTTGGTGGCAGTGTGGACTCCCGCCCGGTCCTGGGCGGCCACGGTGAGGATGGGGGACCTCCCAGGAAGATGGGGGTGAGGGGCGGGGTGAATTTCAGAAAGCATTTCAGGCAGGGAGCCCCGCAACGCCAGGCCCAGAGTCAGGGACAAGGGAGCAGAACACGGTCAGAGGGTCACAAAGCGGAGGCCGATGTGATCGGAACGTAGTGAACGAGAGACACTGTGGCAGCAGGTGAGTTCGAGGTCAAGCAGGGTCTGCATCAGCGTCAGCGCCTGTGGCCCAGGTTCATCTGATTGTCCCTTCTGGAGAACGACATCACCTCCCTTCACATATCCATAGATAAATACGGGTGCCCCTTCTCCTTAAACGGGACGGACTGAGATAGCAAACATTGGTATAACATCCCTGCGTCCCATACATAAACACTTCACCTGTCGTCTGTTTAAATACACGCATCCGATTGCAGAGTGTTTCTATACTTGTGATAACATACACTGACCCATACTACATGAATTTTCTCTCCTTGTGTTTGCATTTTTCTACTATCCAAAGTCACTGTACGTTTTCCCCGCCTGTCAGGTTTGGGGGGTCGGCATGCTAACCCCCTGCGATAGGCTGAAAGATGAAGGGAGCAGGGGTGCATCCTGAGGAACTGTCCCTTCCGGCCACAGACAGCACCACAGGCCTGCCCCTGGGAGAACAGTGGCCCCTGGACCGTGTGCTGATGACCGTCCCCCTGCAGGCCCTCAGAGTCACCTCACAGCGGACCTGACGGTGTCACCGGCCTGGACTGCACACCCACATGCAAAACCAGTCACAGAAGCAAGTTAGACCACAGGGACCTCTGGTCCAGAAAGAAGAAAGGCAGCTGCTTGGACGCCCCTTCCTCTCTGCCGCGTTTCTGTGCTCACGCAGGGCTCGATGTGGGCGAGGCAGAAAGGAGTGTGGCGGCGTGTGCCTGCCTGCGCGCTTCAGCCCCCTGGGTCTGCCTGAGCCGCCTCTGATCCCGGGAGGTGGGACTTTCAGACTCACCCAGTCCTGTTGTCCCTCTTCGGCCAACGCAAGAAATACGACGGCTTCATGGAGCAAATCTGTCGAACAGCAGCTGCAATTAGGCAGCCTACGTTTACACTTTCTGTGATAAATCAACGTGTATTCCCTTAGCGCTTCACCTATAGGTTAACTTCTTGGCTTTTACATATGGGAGATTGGAACTTGAATCTTGGATTCATTTGATTTTTTTGTAACTACGTGATAAGGGAGAGAAGAACATGAAAATACACTGCGTGACAATCCGGGAGGGGCGCAATGTAGCACAGAGTTGCTGGTGTTACAGTTACTGGTAAAACTGTATGAATGTGCTCCTAATCAATAACTACATTGTTCTGAGTATCTGTATAATGAATATGAGCTCATTAGAGCCGTGTGATCGAAATCGTTACAATCTTCTGTCCTCAGGACACAGAAATCTCTTGGTGGTATAACAAATGTTCAAAAACTCCGCATTCCCATTTTGTTGCCAAAGTATGTTATTATTGCTCAGCTCAATCAGATCCTGGCACATTGTAACAATATCAGTCATCACCGGGGTGCATCATCATGATGAATGTGCTGCCATCTAAATCTCGGAGGAAGCATCATCAGGGTCAGAGGGCTTCAGGGTCGGGTGGGCCCTTGGGGGCATCTGACGCAGCGAGTCCTGGACCCTCCGGCTCAGTCACGGCCTGGCTCCCAGTTTAGCTAGTGCCCGAGTCCTTCCAGAAAGCGGGCCCTCGCTCTTCCCAAAGCAGCTGCCGTCGCCAGCGAAGGGTCCCGACTGGGGCTCGGCTTTCCTTTCCCACCCATGGCGCACGGTGCCTGCTGGGCCTGCAGTGAGGACCGAGGTGCGCGATGCCTGGAGCGTGCCTTCCGAGGCTCTCGGACCCGATCGTCATCAGTAAAAGTCACTGTTCGTTCATTTGTTTCCTTCCGCCTAACTTTCGTTCGTGGAAATTCTCTTTGCCTTTAGGATTTTGCCTCAGAGTTGCATCCTCCCAGAAGTCCTTCCAGACACCCTTCCTCAGTGTCCTGAGAGCGTGTTGGACCCCCTGCCACCCCATCATATCGTGTTTGTACATCGCAGCCCCCAGAGCGAAGCCTCCCGGCCCTGCGGCCTCGGACCTCTGCCTGCAGAGCTGGGAGAGACCGCACTTGTGCCGGGTGAGCGCCCGGTCCACGTTCTTTGAAGCAAGGGGTCCGGGTGACAGGTGGCCTGGGGTGCTGCGTCCCAGGGCATGACCTGTGACCCACTGAGGAGGAGGCGCCGTCAGCGGACCTTGGGCACAGCGTCGCAGGCACAGCCCGGTTCTTCAGGAAGGACGGTGGGAGTTCTGGGACCTGGTTCCGTTCCATGGGCCTTTCCCCATCATCTGGGTTAATGGTGTTTAAAAGCCATGGCATACGTGCCTTCAAGGAACTCACAAACTCAGAGGAAAACAAAAATGTGAGATGAAAACCCTAATCATGCACGAGAGTAATGGCTTTAAGCAGGATTAGAGCAAAGAGCTATTAGAATATAAGGGAAAAGAAGAAATTCACCTGGATTACATCCAGGAACGTTGGGGGATGTGTTACAAGGGAAGACACGGCAAACTTCTGGTTGAGGGAGTCGTCTGCTATTCGGAATATTACTGTAATCATCAAAATGCCCAAGTATAGGAGCGTGGTACCAGTTGGGGCATAATTAAATATGGACATGTTAATACATATTTCACATCAGTCTGCTGTATACGTGCTCCTTTCAAAAGTAAATAGGTGTGATAAGGTGAAGTCATTGCCACTTGCGACTTTTAGAAGTACATTCACGTTGACCAATAGAAAGACTTGGATTTCTGACCAACAGGAAGGTGAAAATACCGCAGAAAATTCTCTGCCACGTGGCCAGGTTGCTATATTTGTTTGGCGAATCCAGGCACATCTGATTTTAAAGGACTCCTGTAGTTCTCACGAGTTATTGCTGTGAGAAGACTAAACTCTTCTAGAACCTTCTATCTGACTTTATGAGCTACACTTTGATCTTCATGGGTAACTTTTTTTTTTTTTTGCCTCACCTCCACCTCCTTGTCTGACACACCAAGGCTCTGCCGGGAAAGGTTGGCAGCAGCCTCCATGGTAAAGGGCTACGGGGTTTTGGCAAACTTACGTTTGGGTCCCGTTGAAGTGTCCCAGCTGGTGATGTCAAAGGCAGGCGCGGCAGCGTCTGCAGCAGCCGTGCCACCGGTCCTGTGTGGGCGTCACACGAAAGCTCCGCCCAGTGTCCCTAGGAGTCTCTGACATTTTTCTGTTTCGTAACAAAAAAAACCATGCTTCTTCTCTTTCTTTTGTTAACACATCCTGAAATGTTCTACCCTCTGCGAAAAAAAAAAAAAAAAAAAACCCTGTCATTTCTCCAGAGGCTGTTGAAACGGAGGACAACTCCCCAGAGCAGACAGTTAAAAAGTCATCGCTGAGCCATGGAAAGAGCTTAGAAATGAGGGGAAAGACCACAGGCAACTACTTAGTGTCACTGGGGGTGGGGGGAGGGGGCGCATGGCCCTGCGAGTCCCCCTCCAACTCTCTGTGACCCTGTGCCATGCAAAACATCCGGGTCCCTCTTCCTACAATATAATTGCTCGTGCTGGGACTTCACCCCGGTCCAGCCACATCCGAATCGATGGCACCGAGACTCCCGAAGCAGCGTGTATGGTGTTCCCCAAGAGGTTGTCATGCAATAGCCAAGTCTGACGTCCGGAGAAGCCACTTCACCGGTCCTCACCTACGCTTTTCCTACGGCATGATGGACTGCTCTAGGCACGGCCATCTCATCCAGTCCGTGTTGGGGGGGACGGCGTAATGAGAAGGAGGCTGTCCCGCCTACAGTGAAACCTAAGGAGACACTGAAGTGGGGCCGGCTGACCATGACCTCGGTCTACAGGTCCTCGGGTGGAGCCAAGACGTTACCTGATACTCTTAAGGGAGAGAAGGAGCCAAGGGCCTTAAACTGAGCTGCATGGTTTCCGAAGAGGAAGCCGTCGGGTTTCAAACTGAGGGGCTGGGATTGATGAGTTACCTACCATCTCCCAGCAGAAGGGAGCTCCCACTCCCAGCCGCGTGCAATGGCGTTTCCTGCACTGATGGCCCCACCGCACCCTTTCCCGGGGTCCAGCAAGGGCGCCTCCAGCTGGTGGTTCAATGGCTCTGCAGGGCAAAACCATGCCATTTTCTGTTCTCCAGGCTGGTCTAAAAGCAGATTTTAGAGTTTTCGGAACAGGCCTCGGCAAGCTATGGCAAAATCTGGGTAAAGTCCTGTGTTACCAAAGACGCTGCTCCCCGCCAGGCTCAAGAGAGTCCTTCCGGGACCTTGGAGCCACGCAGATTGTCACTCAGAGGGGGGCTCTAAGGGGCCATTGTCCCTCAGTGACCCATGAAGTCACTCCTTGGGGGAAGGAAACCCTGCCATGTTTCACGAAAACCTGCAAGGGAGACACCGCATTGTTAGCCACCCAGCTGCACGCTGAGGGGGTTTTCCCTTCACTGTACCTTTCGTGAGCCCCCGCGGCCCCTCACTTTGCTGTGCGTGTTCCCACCCCCCCCCCCACGGCGGCTGTGCGGGGGTTCCAGGCCCTTTCCTTCTCCGACAGGGCCGGGGTCTGGCCGCCATCCCTTGGACAGCTGGCTCCCGTCCCCCCAACAGGCCAGAATCTCAGCTCCACCAGATTGCTTCATGCTTCAGCAACTCATCCAGAGTCAGCACCACTGTTGAAAACACCAGTTGTTCAAGGTAACACGGAGACTGGAGCAGGTGGGCTGCGTGGGCCGAGATGTTGCACCTACAAAATCTGCAGAGGGAAAGAACTTTCTCGAGCAGCTCCGTGCGCTCGGAAACGCACACACTCACCCGGGCGTGGACGCGGAGCCAGAACCAGAGGACGCCGCGCCAGGGAGGGGGCGTGTGGATGGCACCAGGCACGGCAGCATTGCCCCCCCCCATTCTGCCTCGAGAAATGCCATATGCAAAAACCCGAGCTCCGCACTTCTGGTTTCTCTGTTCTGTCTGTGTGAGCTTCCGGGGGCGGGGACCTCGACTTCCCAGCTCTTCCAGCTCTGCACCCCGAGCTCAGCTCATTGCTCTGGGTGCACGAACTGCGTTGGATCGAGAAAGAAAAGAGGGTCAGGGATAAAGAAGAAAAAGGAGGGAGGCAAGGAGGGCGATTTCTTTCTTCCTTCCTTCCACAAAAGGACTCACTGAGAGGCCTCTTTAAATAGCGTGCTCCGGGGACACCTGGGTGGCTGTTTGGAGACCCGTAATTACCTGACTCACGGGCAGAACCCAGAAACGGTAAAAATAGTTTCTGTTTCAATAGGCCTTTCATATCTGCATTCTTATTTGGTCCTCCCGTCTCCCTGGCTCCCAGCTAACACATAAAGGCTTCTGTTTGATTTATTTGGTTTTCTTAGCTAACATCCGAGTCAGTGTATGACACAATAGGCCGTAATTTATCCTGATAAGGAATTGGAGAGTGTGACTCAATTTACTAAAAAGCATCCCTTCTTGTGTTTTTCACTCATTTGGTAAATGAGTGAAAAACACAAGAAGTGTTTGAAATGAATGAAAATGTGCCTACCCTGGGCTAGACCGAGAGTTATGGGTCCCCGTTGGCTTATAATTTGCAGCCCATGGTATTGAACCTGAAGCTGTTAAGTGATAAGCGCTGGGCCTGAGGGACGGCTTCACTCTCTGCCTTTGTCATCGGAGGCCGGTCCCTTTATCACCCTGGTTATCCTCGCTTCTTCCCAGGTGAGGCGGGTATGGCATTACTACATGCTTGAGGCATGACCACGAGGGAAGGACGCGGCCCTCGGTAGGGAAGGTTTTCTTTTCTGTCCCCGTCCTAGGTCACAAACTAGGGCCAGGTGAACGAGTTAACAGTCGGATTTGCTCTCTGCATTACAGGCTCCGCAGGCTGCTCACGAGCAGCGTGCCCGCAGGAAGCCTTTCCTCAGCAGAAATGGAGGGAGTCAAAGAGCACCCCACTTTCCAGCATTCCTGCTCCTCCACGTCACTTTCACGAGCAGCCTACGTTGCTACCTGTTTTCGCAAAAGAAATCCACAGATGAGTTTCTGAGAGAGAGTCCCTGACCCTCCCCACATCCCTGGCCTCTCTCTGCTGCACAAGCTCCTGAGACACAACAGGAAGGAATTGGGACTGGGAATCACAAACCCCCATCTTCCTTGCTGCTATTCCACTGACTTTGTGAGTCTTAGGGTTTTTTTGTGGGGTTTTTTTGCGGTTCAAAATAGAAACCACAGGGGCAGGTAATCTTTCCTCACAGAAGTGCAGGGCCCGAAGAAGCCCCCGAAAAACCCGAGACAATCCTCACCACGATGGAACTGAAGCAACGACCGGTAGATAAAAGCATGCGGCGTTACTTGACCTGGATCCACGACCTCTCTCAGGAGGCGGCAGCGCAGGCTGCGCCGGCCGGCGGCAGGTGACGTGGAGCATCGTTGAACAGTTCCACACGCCACGCAGAGGGGCTGAAGCAGGAAGGTGGGGAGCAGAGGCGAGAAGCGGGGCGTGGGGTGCAAGCACCAGGTTGAAGGGGGATGGATTGAGGTGCCCTGGTGGTAGCCTCAGACCCGCCACCACCATTATACCAGCAACAACCATTTGTTAATCATGAATTTACCCGGGGATTCAGCAGGTGTAGAGCCAGCAGCCCCGGGCTCAGCCAGGCCGCCAGGCCTCCTAGCTGCCCCCTCCCCCGCCCCCATCAGGGCTCCCCCTCCTGAGCAGGTGCCTGCAGTTTGAGACGGAACTTGATCAGCTGCCAGACTTCATCCCCTGGTCTGATCACATGGCTCCCCCTCCTGCCCTGTGACAATATTGGAAGGGTTTTTACTCGTTCCGCCCCCTTCTTCTGATCCTGGGCGCTTATTAAATGCCGGTTGAAGGGAGACAGCTTTGCCTTCTAGAAATGTCGCCAGTGAGTGGGAGCTGTAATTGCGTGTCCCCTGTGTCCCCTCCGTCTTCCAGGTGCAGCCAGGACAATGCCACCGCAGGTGCGTGTGTGTGCATGTGGGATTTCTGGTTTATTAAGGATCCTGGGTAGGAAGGAAACAGAAAGGACTTCTCCACCACATCGCTACATTGTATTACATTTTCTACTTATCATACTATTTGCGAAGAACTCTAAAAATAGGGAATATACTACAATGTAATGGTTACAATGGTCTTGATTAGAACCATTCATTGGCAAAAAATACTTCTAGGAGGTCCTGTTTGCCACTGGGAATAACACAGCGTCAAGCCTCGACTTGGATTCCTCTGTCCCCGCAACCCAGATGTAATTACGCACCGCAGAAAACAACCCCCTTCGCATCTGATCACCAGCAGCCAAGTCCACCATCGCCGCGTTCCCGAGGAAGATGTGGACTCTTGGCTCATTTCATTGCCGCCAACCTTCACGGCGCTCCCCACCCACTTCCTGCCCCGGTTTCCCGATGCTCGGCCACACAAGGCGCCCCTTTATTCAAAAGTTCAGGCTGCACGTTCCGCTCCGTTGGCACAAATGAAGAGCCCGGGCGGTAAGACGCTTTCGGCATCTGTTCCGGTGGCGGCGGTAGCGCTGACCCTCCAGCGTGTGCCCCGCTGGCGAAGACAACCTCGGCACTCCCCACCCCCTCCACGGAAGGCAGTTGACGAGGAGCCCCGCTCCGTCCCTGAATGGCAATTTCTCTCCATAGTATCGCCTCTTTACAGTGTCCCAGGCCGCCCACGCAAACACACACACACACACACACACACCTATTTGTTCTATTTCTGCAAAGGGAGATCTCTCGCTCCTCCGAACAATGGACCTTTTGAGGTGGATCACGCCTCAATGCGCGAGATACCAATGCAACAGCTGGAGAAGCGAACGGCGTGGGGTGGATCAGCTGGTTATTTTGTCGTCTTCTTGCCAAGCCATTGGCTCAACTGCTCTTGTTGCTGTTTCTGTGTTTTTTCTTCCCCCCACTGAATTGCCAGGATTCAGTGGTGTTTTTCTCCATGTCGTTCCAACGTCCAAGTGTAAGTTCAAGAACGCTTCAGCTCCAAGCAGCCGTAACATGGCATCCCTGGAATGCGCGGGCCCGCCCCCTGCCGATGAAATGCCCTGGTCTTCTCCGAGTGGCCCCTCTGCTGCTTCTTCCAAGGGGCCTTCCCAACCCCGACATTACAAGTACTGGTTTCCCGAGCTCATTTGTGGCACCTCTGATGTTGCCTTCCCTTATTTCATTCTGGCTGCATGATAAAAACTGCATGTTCATCCTTCCCTCAGTAGTATCAATGGAGTAGTTGCTATATGATAGATGCCAATTAACTATCAATAGCCCAGGGTCGTCATGAATTCAGCCCAACACAAAATCATAAATTTACTTAAAACCTTTTTTTCTCATTAGTTTTTGTTAGTGTTTGTGTACTTAAATTGGGGCCCAAGACAACTCTTCTTCCAGTGTGGCCCAGTGACGCCAAAAGGTTGGACACCCCTGAATTACAGCGAATTACACAATGCTAAACCATAACAGGTCGAGAGGCTGATTTTGCTTCTCTGTGAGAAGGAAGTCGCCCTGGACTCTGCCCTGAAGTTTGTAGACCCTCTGCTGGGTCCGTGCGTCCTGCGCAGCTCAAGTTCAGGTGCAGGGCTTCCGCCTGCTGGGTGCTGAAGAACAGGGGAGAGGGAAGACCGGCAGGGTGGATTTGCACCAGCTGCAACAGTGGCTGCCCAAGGACAGAGCCGTCTAGACTTTCTACTTGGGAGCAAGCTGTCACGGGTGACATGGAGACAGAGCAGGGTTTCCAGACGGATCACCGAACATCTGGTGACCGTGACGTTGTAAAGGAGGAAGAGCGCAGGGGGGCTGGGAGCCACCTCCAGCTAAAGGGCAGGGGCGTTGAAATATCTCCTTGTGCATTTTCCCCTCCTTAAACAAATTTCTTTCTTTCCAGCCCTTCCTCCACCATTGGCCACGGGAAGGGGAAGGCTAGCCCTGTTTCTGCTGCGTTAGGTCCGCCCCGGGCTACCCAAGTGGCTGGATCTTCATGCCTCCTATGAAAGGGATGACCCCAGTGTCTTCTGAGCAAATACGCAGATTTGCTGGTCTGCAAGGTAACTTTCTCTAATTGCATGATCATTTCTTTTTAAGAGACAAACCATATGTACCCCCTAAAATAAAATAAACACATAATGCTTCTTGCTCCAGAGAGTTGAACTTTATGAAGATGTCATCAAAGCTGCTAATTAGATTGTACTGACTGTAGGTCTTCAGAGTTTGGCTTTGGATGTTTCTCAACCCTCTCCATTTAACATTACCCACTGGTCTGGCCTCAAACCATTACCATAGATTGAACAACTGAAACAAAAGGCTTATTTCTCACAGTTCTGCAGGCTGGAAACCCAAGAGGAGGGCCTTCTCAGGGTTCGAGTCTCGTGAGGGCCTTCCTCCTGGTCTTCACATGGCGGAGAGGAAGAGAGAGGCGAAGGACACCTCCAGCCCCTTCTGGTAAAGATGCCACCATGGGGATCCTAGCCTCTAGCTCTCAACTAAGCCTAGTGCCGTGAAATGTCGTCACACTAAAATCACCACCCTACAGCTTGCATTTTTCACTTAACATCACTATTTTGAGGATCCCCGATGTCGATATAGGAAGACGTACTTCATTCCCAGGCGCGTGCTGAGCAGACTCACGCTGGCTGGTGGACACCTCAGTGGTGCGTCTGCATTCAATTCCCTGTTCGGGGGAGTCATCTTGGTGGGTTGAAATCAGCCATGAAGAGAGTATTTCTGTCATTGAAATGAAAAAAGGCTACAAGCCAGCACTCCCCCCCACCCCCGGCAGCCCCAAAACACTCGCCAGCCCACCGCTGCCCTTTTCGCTGTATACCCCATTTCATCATGCTAACAGGCCACCGTGCATTTATTTACTTATTTAATTTGTAAAATCCTCACCTGAGGATACGCTTGATTTTAGAGAAAGAAGGAGAGGGAGAGAGAGAAACATCAATGGGAGAGAGAAGCATCCATCGGTTGCCTCCCACACATGACCCCCCCGCCTGGAGGTCGAACCCGCAAATCTTGGTGTGCAGGACGATGCTCCAATCATCCGAGCCACCCAGCCAGGGCCCAAGTTTCACTTTTCACTCGCTCATTCCTCTGTTCATGTACAATAAAATCATCTCTAATTTTCTATTCTATTACCACGCTTCAATAAAATCAGCTCGCGTTCCTCCTGCGCCCGTGAGCATATTTCTCAGTAGGTAGGATGAGTAAAGGTAAAAGTTATGTCCATTTTTAACTGCAGCAGATGAGATGACTACGTCTCAAGCAATAAAACTTGCACTATGTTAATGAGCTATTGCTCACTCAGCACTTCCGGTTGGAGAATTCCGTGAGTAACTCCATCCCCACCGTTGGGAAACTGCTCCTCATCCCTCCTTTCACTTCCCCTCTCCTCCCCCTGCCTGTGTGTGGTCTTTATCTCTGTCCCATCTTTCCGGTGGGGGAGCTGGAGGTCGCTTCCGTCTTCTGTGTTTCTGTCACTCCACCGGGGACTCCACGGTCAGGGGAACCCCGTCCCGCTTCACCTGCTCTCCAAATGCACCTGCACTGGCGTAGCTCGGCTCCCGGGCCTGGCTCAGCTGACCTTGCGAATGCTCTCCCCTCTCCACCCCTCCCTCTGCTCCCTCAGCGAATCACCTCTGCAGGACAGAGACACGGCCCTGTGATTCCTCCCGTCCCAACAGACCTCGGATGGCTCTGTCTGCCCACTGCGGTGCGCCCAGCCTGCCTCACAGGATGGATACAAGAGCAGGCATGCACTGCCCGTGCCCCTGGACTCTGTCCTCTTTCCAGCACGTCCAAGCCTTTGCACGCGCACCCTCCGTGCCCCCCTCCCCCCGCGGGGTCCTTCTGCATCCCTCCGCTCGCTCGTTTTACAGAGAATCAGCGTCTTGGGAGAGGGGCGGAGAGAGAGCTGGAGGTCTGGCAGCGGAGACGCAGAGGGGGCGCAGTCAGGCCACACCGCGGACTGGGCCGGCTCAGAACTGGGTGCACGAGTTACCACGGGGGGTGGGAGGAGGCAGAGCATCTGGGGTGGCGACAGGGTTTCTGCGACAGGGTTTCTGCTCGGGAGGACGATGTGAGGCAACGCTGCCGCAAGGAGCAGAGACCCGGGAGGTCTAATGACCCGATCGCAACTGTTCTCCTTGCGGCGTTAACCTCTGCGGCCTGCGTGCGCGCTCAGGAGGGAGGCCCCAGGAGGCGATGGGAAGACGTGCGCTCTCCCCGCCTCGGCTCCCGGTTCCCTTCGGCGGATGCGCAGAGAGGGCCCTGTCTCCTGGCTTTTCGAGCCGGGTGCGACTCCCATCTGTTCCGTCAATCACGGAGCAGATGGGAGTGGGCGGAGGAGGAAGTGTATGACCACAGTCTCGGATAATAATAAATATTTAAATATGTATTTGCTCTCTGTAATGGATTCAGGAGCTGAGTAGTGAACACACTTAAAAAATCAATAACAAGGAGATGCCTCCAGGCTCATGGGCTCCCTCCGCATTGGGGTTCATGCTCAAGGCAAACATGAGGGCGGATTAAGTCTGAACCATCTCCTGGGGCCCTTTCCTTGAAAAATGTAACCATTTCCCCAAGCCGTGAGAAGGCACAGGGGGCTGGTCCCCGTGTCTCCCCCCCCCCCCCAAGCAGAACATAGATGTCCACTCTGCCGGCCAGGAGGGGTGCTGCGAACACCCTGTCCAAACAGACCCCAGGGGTGACAGGCCACCCTCCCTCCTGACCCTGCCTCCCAGTTCCCCTCACTCCTTCCTCAGATGGGGAGCTGGAGAGGAACGAAAACGCTGGCGAGAACGATCAGAGGAAATGAGGTCCAGAGGACAGGCAGCACCCGGAGCATCTAAAGTATCCCATGGGCGGCTTCAGTCCTGCTCTCCGGGGCCGGGGGTGGGGGGCGAGGGGCCCGGGGGGGGCGGAGGGCTGAGCGTCGGGGGGCAGAGGGCTGAGCGTCCGGGGGCGCTCACGTCATGCTGTGAAGTGGAGCAGGGCTGTTTTCCTTGACTAACCAGGGACTCTCCTCAAACGAGCAGGAGGAATCAGGGATCTTGGGAGCCAAGGAGCACGGGCAGCCGGAGAGGGTCAAGGGAGGCAGCCTGAGGCCATTCGGGGAGGCAACGGCCACCCTGGCTTTGCCCGCTGGGAAACGGAACAGGACCCCTGTGATGTGCAGACAAATGAGAGAGAGAGCGGGGTGGGCGTGAGGGTGGAGCTGCAGGAGCCGGGGGAGGTGCAGGTGCAGGTGCAGGTGCGGGTGGCGGTAGAATAGCTATCATAGACATTGTAGATATCAGTGTATTGACACAGATATAAGGGAAAAGATTCATTATAGGAACTGGGCGACACCATTAGAGGCTAAAATGTCCCATGCTCTGTGCTCTGACGCTGGTGACCTGGGGGAACCGGTGTGATTCACTCCAGGCTACGGCCTGAGAACCAGGGTCACCGCCGGTGTGGGTCCCGGGCTGGGTCCCGGGCTGGGTCCCGGGCTCCCGCGGTGTCTCAGGTGTCTCCGCTGGGTCAGAGGAGCCACCTTCCTTCCCTCTCTCACTCTGTCCGGGTCCTCGACAGAGGGCGTGGTGCTCACTGAAGGGCCAGCGTCCTGACTCGGCCTGCTGCTTCTCACGCCGCACGCACCAGCACCGGCCCAGACACCACACCTGCCGGTACTCACCACCCAGTCAGCCCGCCTCCCCCGGGGCAGAACCTCAGGCCACGAGTGCGGCTCCGGCCGCTCTGGAGACTGCAACAGCCTGACCATGTCCCCAGGGGGGACCCCGTGCCACACGCCTCTGCTTCTGCCCTGCCCACCGCCCTGTAAACCGAGGCTTTTTTCCCCGGAGGTCTCCTGCGCCTGCTGAGCAGGGGGAACGGAGAAGGCGGGGGGACGGCCCCGGTGTACATTCCGCCTGCTGCTCTGCAGCCCCCATGTTGTCAGGGTGTTGAAACAGCTCGGAACTATCTGACGTGGTGTGAAGCCGAGGACAGGGTTACGTATTTTTTTCTGACATGTCTGTCTCCCCAACATAGTACACATAAATTTAACTTTTATGTGTTATTTTTGTGTGCTGTTTCCTCGCCTGAACTTTTGGAATGTCTCCAGACTCGGGAAAGGTAAGATTTTTAAACCGCACCCCAAGCCCCTATCCCCGAGCGGGGCTCAGTCAACATAAGCTGCCCACGGAGCCTCACCTCTGCCTTCCCCACCGCCTCTCCCCTGCAAACACATGCAGTGACGTGCGCACACGTGCACACGTGCACACAGGCTGTCCCTGTGCAGTGTGCGAAGGTGGCCGTGGCCCGAGGGTTGCCGAGGTGCTGGGGGAACTCTGAGGCCTCACAGCACCCTGGGGCCTCGGAACCTCCCTGCTCTCCGGCCCCGCCCACATCGAGTGTGAGGCTGTGGACCAAACCCTGGAGGAGCGGAGTGTGTCTCCCAGCAGCCCCCCGGACGGGGCATGTCCCCTTCCTGCCCTGCCAGGTCCCTGCAGGAGCAGCGGGTTGTCCAGGACATTTTGCTGGGGCTCTTCACGGCTCGGCCCCCTGGAAAGGTTCTCTTTCTCTCTCTTTCCTTCTCTCACCCCCCCAACCTTTTTCTTTTCTTGACATGAATTCGATTCAACTGCCACTGAAAATAGGCCTGCTTGTCACACAGTCTCTTTGCCAGTTGGCGTGAGGGTCACTGAGAGTCACACAGCCCTTGGTGACAGCTTGTGGGCTGCCTGCAGCGAGAGGGCGGGTCCCAAGTGCAGCGAGCGGTCCCTTCGACGACCTCACCCGGTTTGTGCCCGCAGAGAAAGCGCTGATTTTTCCTGCCATTGTCTTCTTTCCCGTTAATTTCCCCCCGTAACTATTTCAAATCGCCATCTGTTCCCTCCTCGGAAATGTAAGTAACTTACGCACACTTTTTTGATTTTTCACCCCCAACTGCAGATAAGCCCTATGTGGGGAGATTGGGTGAAACGCCAGGTATTTCAAATGAGCTGAGAGGAATCTGACAGTCTCTTTGGGGCCGTTCCTGGGCTGCTGCCTACCCCGGCGAGCATTTGCTGAGCGCCAGCTGTTTACCGGGCACTGCTCTAAGTCCTGGGGCGGAGGACAGGGCTGGAGGCCGCACGGTCCCTGACCTCCAGGGGCTGAGGTCACGGTGGAGCAGAAGCAACCCGTTAGCCCTCAGGATACAGTGGGGCGGGCTCTGTATTCCATGTCCACAGTCGGAAGGCATTGGCCCCTGTCTACCTGGAAATTTTCTACGGTAGGTGTTACAATGTAACAATGAGGGAGCTCCATCTGCGCAGACTCGCTGGTCTTTCTGAGCGGGCTTAGCTACCTCTCCCTCGGGACCCCCTCCTGCTATTTTTGCCTCTCCCCACAGCGCTGAAATGTGCAAACGGGAAACGCCCCTCATTCCCTTGAAGGCAAACGTCTCACCTTAGCGTGGAAACACCAGCATAGTGCTCTCCGGGGACACCGCTCCGGATCGTTCGTGAAATGAGTGAGTGATTCTTCCCTCCTTTTAAAAGTTTACTGAGCACCTGTTTTGGGGCCGGGCACCGTGCCAGGAGAGGGCATGTGTGTGCGTGCCCATGCGTGTGCCCCGGGGTGTGGCAGGGACCGCTGGCCCCTGGGGGAGCCGTGCACTCGGGGACCACGGGCCTCCTGGGGTCCTGGGCTCACCACTCAGTAAAAGACCCAAGTGCTGGCCGCTGCTCCCGTGCCTGTCCGTGTCCCCGCGGGAAATCTCGAGGAAGAGCTCAAGGGAGTTACAAAGGTACATAGTAAAAAATCTGACCCCATTTCAAGATTCATTTTCAGCGTTCTCCTCTCGAGTTTCTTAAACTGGATTATTAATCTTACCTCGGTTATGAAAGTGGTATTTGACGCGTGAATACACCTTCTTTCACACGCCCCGCTCCACCCCTGGCGCTCGCTAGGAGAAGTTCGGGGTTGCCTGTGCCGCTCCAGCCGGGACTTCTGCGAAGTGCCCTGTGCACTCTGGGTTTTCCTACGTCGAAGCTCACATCGCGCGGGGCTCCATCCCCGTCACCCTGGGTCCTGCGCAGTTCCCGGCCTCTCCTTCACGCGGGCACCCAGAGCCGCAGCGTCTCCAAGAGCGAGCTCTCCATTCAGAACTTCCATGTCAAAGTCCACTCGACACTCCCCGGCACCCACGTGGTGCGCAGCTGTGCCCACCTGAGCTGGATTCCAGGGCGAACAGAGGGCGGCCCCAGGAGACAGCGCAGCCCGCCTAGAGACAGGCCTCGCCTCGGAGGGTGAGCGGGCGACTTCTCTCCTGGATCCTCCGACACCCGGAGCTCTGACGAGGAGGTCGGGAAGGGCACCAGCAAACCATGGCGTGACCCGCAGCACCCCGCCTCCGGTCATGCAGGTCCCTGGGCGCCCGCCCGGGGAAACGGGGACTCTTCCTCCCAAGCCTGGAGGGGGTCCCCGAAAGGACGGAGCCCCCGTGTGTTCCTTTGTTCGGGTCTCCGTTTCCCCGCAAGCCCCTCCTCTCGCCCTCCCTTTCGCTGCCAGTCCAGTTGCTCCTTCACACCCAGTCACCACCCTGCTGCCCTCCGTCCGACACGCCTGAGACAAGACACCACTCTGTCCTCGCCGAGCACTCCCTCCGAAGCCACCGTTCCCCGGGACCACGAGCCCAGCCTCAGGCTGCAGCCTCTTCCTGAGCGCCCCCCACGTAGCATCAACCCCCCCCCACCCCCGCCCCCGTCCCTGTCTGCAAAGCTCTGCTAACACTGCAGGGGCCTGGCCCCGTGTTTGAAGGGACGGAGCGGTCGCTCCCACTCCCCAGACAGCCAGCGTCTCTGCAGTTCGCCACGTGTCAGCGCCGACGGAGCCCTAGCCCTGGCGGGACTCCGGGACAGCGCGCCATGGCAAAGCGGCGGGGTCTCCTGGAGCGACTCTGAGCGAATGGTGTCCCCCACGCCTCCTCACATGAGGACACCCCACAACGCGGGGGCTAGAATACCCACCGCGTGAGCAGCGGCGGCGGAAGGCAAAGGCAAATGCCTTTTCCGATGGGTTTGCAGCGCGCACGCCTTGGGAAGCAGGTGCTGCACCTGGGGCATTGTGAGGACTATTTTCGCTGGGGGCTGCATGCAGCAGGGGCATGAGGAAAGTCCCAGGTAACTGGCTGGCTGCAGGGTGTGAAACCGGAGTTCTTCGCTGTCGAACGCACGCAGGGAAGTGGGGTGGCGGGGCGGGGGGGGAGGGGCGACCCCCTGCAGCATCCTGACAACACCACAGCCTGCGGCGGGCTCGGCAGCCGCGCCCTCACAGGCCAGCGACTCCTGGGACATCCAGGAGGTTCTCACCTGGACTCACCTGTGTTCTGTGTCTGGGGTGATCTCGTGCCACACTGTGAGGTATTCTGAACAGGGTAAGAAGTGCAAGGCCCACCTGACCAGACCGGCAAGTTGACACTTCGAATGAGTGATCTAACGCGTTTTGAAGCAGCTCCTCGAAGGCCAGTGCCCAGGTGTCCTCCGTGGTTTTTTATGCGCCAAGAAACTCCTTACCCAGGGTTGCAGCAGCCCTTACATCTAATCTTCATTTCTTTTCCTTCTTTATTCCTACTTAACCCTAATTCCCATTTGACCTCGGTAACATCGGCCAAACTGCCGAGCTACTGCTTAGCCCAGTCCCTCCTACCAACAGACTCAAAAGCTGTGACTTCATAACGACCCTTGGGCGGGTTCAATCGAAGACAGTAACCTCGGAGCAGTTTTCGGCGCTCAGTGAAATGGAGGGGAGGGGACCAAGGTGTCCCGCACGCTCCCTGTCCCCACAGACACACAGCCTCTCCCACTGTCGGTTAACACCCCCTGCCGGAAGGTGCGTTCATTAGGACTGATGATCCTGTGTCGGCCGGGCCGGTCGTGACCATCTCAGGTCCACTGTCCACATCAAGCTCACTCTCAACGTCTCAGATGTCTGTCGCTTTGCGCCTACCCCCGGTCTGTCTGGTCCTCGGGGTCTGCAGGTGTCCCCAGACCTCTGTCGCTGCGTCCCAGCAGCCTGCAGGGCCAGCAGAGAGGACAACACTCCCCCCCGCCCCGTGCAGCGTGCAGCCAGGGCCCAGGAGAAGCCCCAGAGGGGACGCGCGGCAGCAGCTGCGCAGGAGTCCGGGTCCTCCTTCCCCGGAGTTCCAGAGCAGAGCTGAAGGGCACCCCGAGACGCAAAGGAGTGGGGCGCCCGGCGTGACCAGCGGCCAGTGTTCAGGGGGCGCTGGGGACCCAGAGTCTGATCACGGGACACGGAAGTTTCACTCTGACCCATAAACGAGTCCTGCTCACAAAACAGGCTGCGTCCACCTCTGCGACCAGGGTCTCCAGGTGCTGCGTCCAGGACGCACATGCCCCACGCTGACGCCTGCGGTCCCCCTCAGTGCCTAGTTCTGGACAGAGTGACAGAGGCATGGCCACATCCAATAGCTCTAATTATATTTCACTGTAGGATACTCATTTTAAAAAACTAGCTCCATAACCCAGGTGATACATACATTTTTTTAGTCCTACTTCGGTTTTCTGTAAAGACGTCTCCCTCTGCGGGTGGCTTGCATCCACCAGTGGTCTCAGGAGTCCACCGCTCATGGGGGGGCCCCGATGGGCTGCCAGGGCCCTTCCTCTCTTCGTGACATGGACAGGCCAGCTCTGTCCGTCTGTGGCAGGGGAGACAGACGGCGTGTGACAGGCCTCAGGTGTGAGAGACAGACCTGCTGCACGTCCCCGCTGCCCTGCTGGCGGGTCATGCAGACAAGTCAGGTGTCATCTCTGCACCCATTTCCCCATCTGTCGATCAAGGGATCGTTGTGGAAACGGCCCACTGTTCCGTTTTTACGCAATTCTCTCCCGTAGGGGTTGCTTTGTTCATGACTGCAACTTCAGAGTTCTGCACCGTTTGTGACCATAAAGACTACGCCCACCCTCCGATAAGGCGCATCCCTGGCAAGATGGCCTCACCACGGCATTTCCGATCCTTGTTCTCCGAGTTCAACCCTCCCGTCCTGCCACCACGAAATATTTGGGTGGTTTAATGCACCTTTCTCTGTCCCCTGAGGAGTCTAGGAAACGAAAGCGGTTCGAACGTTCCTCTCAGAGCCCCGGGTGTTGGCGGCCGGTCCAGTTTGGACCGCGCTATCACAACGCGGATGGGTCTGTCCTCGCGAAACCAGACGGGTTTGTGGGTGTTAGGGAGTAAGGCATACTCTGCGAGGTGCTGCCACGCAGACGTGAACGGTGAGGGCTCTGTGAAGTTCAACGACGACGTGTCCGTGTTTCAGGGCTCACAAGTAGGCACGCCTGAATGCGCTCTTGGCCTTGGGGAATTCCCCTAAATTCTGAAGCATTCTGAAAAAGAACAGCCCATTTCACGCCCAAAATCCGGCGCAATTCCCTGAGCCCCCTTGGAAGCTTCATTGTACCCTTGTCCTCGGGCCTCGTGAATGACTTCCTGAAAAGTTTTGGAAAACTCAGAGATGTACGTGTCACAGCAAAGCCGGGCCCCGGTTGGCATCCCCGGTAAGAGACCTCCTGGACCCGAAGCCCCACCGGGCACCCCCAGCAGAGCTGAGCGGCGGGAGAGCCAGGGGTTCCTGAGGGGCCAGCAGGGAGAGTCCAGCCCGTGTGGGAAACCATGAGAGATGTCTCTTCCTGTGCCCTTCGCCGCCGCTGATCCAAAATTTTAACAGGCAGATGGAATTCTTTTCTTTCCAGGACTAATGAGCACTACTTGTATTGCGTGCACATTTTACTGATCAGCCCAGACGAAAACTAAAGAACCCTAATTTCCTACATTTCCCCTAGGAATACCGTCCTCTTAGACCTGAAGCAAAGAACACACACCTCAAAGAAAATGCCGCATCAGGAGGCTGAACTCGGATACCCCACTCGGAGATGTAGGGACATCACTTCTGCTCCCCTGTGCTTTCCAGCATCCTGGCCAATCCGTTCGAATCCTTCGCCTGAGTCACTGGAGCTGAGAGCAGGTAAAGAGAGGAGTAAGTTTTCTGGATGTGGCTTTGGCACTGACATTCGCAATTCGGGATGGCTTCTTGGTCCCCAACCAGTCCTGGAAGGCCAGCCCACGCCGGAGGCCAAGAACACCTTCTGCCCTCGGATTCTGGCGCGGCGGTGGCCACCTCACTCCGATGCGTGCCTCCTGGCAGCGATCACGCCTCCGGGCCCGCAGACTGGCAGGCTGCAATCTGCTCTACCTGGGGCTACACCTGAGAGCAGATGGGCCATCAGCTGCCACACCATACAGGGGCCTGCCGGCAGCAAGGCGCGGGCCAGATGGAGCAGACGCTACCTGCGCGGGGCCGTCTGACTCCACGCTGCCGGGGACTCGGTGTGCGGAAAATGGCAGACTACAAACATTTAAATAATAATACCACAACACAGGCTGATGCCTCTCCACTGGGAAGGAGGGGAAAAAAAAAAACCTCTCTGGGAAAGATACACCCGAAGAATATACCACGGATGAAGAATGAACTCTCTTTTTGAAAAGAAAGCAAAAAGTCAAGTGACTAAAACCAAAGGTGGGTCTAAACATAGTCCCAGGGCAAGCACGGAGTCGTAGAAAGCTCGGGGGTGGGAGCCCGGGGTCACCAATTCAAGCAGTAAATTGCTGTGTGACTTAGGCAAGTCGCTGTGCTCACGCCGGGCCTCAGTTTCCCCACCGATGATATGAATGCAAGGGGCGGATGTGGTTCAAAATGCCAGGATAAGGCGTTTGTGCCAGGGCATCAGAGGGCCCGTGGAGAGTCGCAGGAGAAGCCTGGGGACAAAAACCAGCTGAATCAAGCCTGTGGCTGATGGAATTTGGGGGCAAACGCCTCATCTCACCGCGGAGAGGCAGCGCACGCCCAGACCCCGCAACAGGGCGGGAGCTGGTGCCGTGTGGACATTCGAGTGGCCCTGGGCAGGCAGGTGGTCTGTCTGAACATTCGGGCCTCACACTCCTGGCGTGTCCCAGACTACGGGGACCGTTACACCTGCTGTTTGAGTCTCACGCCCTTTCGCTCGCTTTCGAATAGAAGACACACGCAGAGGTGGCCTGTGGCTGAGAGGCTCCTTACTTGCTAGAGGTTCTGAGTTTCCTCAAAGCTGAACAAAGGCCAGTTATTCAACTTTTCCTCCGTGCTACAAATCTTCCCGTCCTGGTCCAAAAATTACACCCATGGTGCGGGGCGTCAAGCACTCGAGCCCCGAGAGCCTCCTAGAAAGTGGGGTTCTTGAGTGGGGGCGTCAAGGGTGAGCTGACTGGGCTGCAAGGAGGCTTGAGCGCAGCGATGAAGGAGGAGGGGCAGGCCCACTGCAGGAACGGCGAGATCCTGTCACCGGGAACGTGGGAGCAGCGGAAACGTGGGAGCAGTTCCCTGCTGCTGAAAGGTGAAGTCCCAGCGAGGAAGATGAGAAGGCAGGGCGCCTGCAGGTCCTGGGCTGAGGAGCTGAGCCACCTCCCACAGGTGACCAGACAGTAGGGGGACCAGATCGGACCTGCATGTGAGGTCAGCCCCTCTGACAGCTCCGGGAGGAGGGGACTTAGGAAGGAGCGTCTGGGGGCGTGAAGACCAACTCCAGGTGGGAGGCAGCCGCGCACAGCGTCCTGGGGTGGACAGATGGCCAAGTCGGGAAGCACATGAGCGGGGAACAAAGCAGATTTAACAAGTAGGATCAAGTATAGGATCATCTAACCATGATGCGTAACAGGTAATGGAGTGAATGTAAACTGTAATGGGGAAAATAAAAAACATAAAACTAAAATACATTCCGTTTCAAAGGAAGGAAGTAATGAGGAGCATTTGTTGCATACTTCAAAAATAGGACCAAATTCGCTCCTCGTGGGGTTTGGCTCCCGACCCACCACACTGTCCCCCAGGACACCTTTAGCTCCATTTTCGGTGATTTGGCGGTGACTCTGTCAAAACCCTGGCACATCAGTTCCTAGACCCCCCATAACGCAATGATCCCGCGGTCCACAGCACCCAGCCGCCCCCTCCTGCAATTGCACCCGGGAGCGTGCTATTAATAACTGCACGGCTCCTTCGTGGCCGCAGCTCCAGGGCCCCCATTCCTGGACCACCGCGCCTCTCATCTTCCCTGCTCACCTCCCCTGTTACCTCAGCGCCGACGGTCTTTTGGTTCCAGCAGGACCCAGCCCGCTGACCCATCCTCTTCCCAGCCTCCCTCAGCCCTTGGCTTGGTGTCCTTCCCTCCTCACCGTCCGAAATTCCGGGATCGATCCCCACAGGAAACCCCTTCCATTCATTTGCCGTCGGCCCCTCGCCCTTCTTGTCCCGTCATCCTTGTTTGGCAAAACCACACCCTGGGTCCCCACACTCTCCCATCAAAGCGGTTTTTTGTTTTGTTTTGTTTTGTTTTGTTTTGTATTTTTAAGAAAAGTGCACAGTCAAGTTAAAATTCACACCAAGAGTTTCGGGTGGACCCATTTTTGCTGTCTGGCCACAGGAAGGAGTCTTCCCAGGCTCTGCACTCCTCCGCTTTCGGACGGCCATCGCGTACGCTCCCCGCTCCCCTCACACCTTTCTTTTCATCCTCAAGGCGAGTTAACGAGGTCGCGGAGCCTCTCGCTGGCGGAAGCGCAGCTACCAGAAGAGCGTTCCCAAGGCGTCAGGCACAAATCGGCCAAGCAGCCTGCAGCCGAGTCTCATCCTCTGGCTTCCTTCCCACTCCTGTGGGTGAAACCTTCCCAAGTCCTTGGTTAAGGCGCCCTCCCCACTCGCTCCCTGTGTTGCCTCCCGTACCCAAGGACAGCCCCCTGAGCTCTTCCCCTCCTCCGCGGCCCTCGCCGTATTTCCCTACCGGGTGGTTCCCGTTGATACAAATATATATCAGTGTTCTGAGGATCAAACTTCCTCCTCTCGTCTGCTGCTGTGCAGAGAAGTGCTTACTGAAAAAGCTTTCTCTGCACACTGTTGTCACCGGCTAGTGGTGGTTCTGCATGTGCCTTGACACCCTTTGTGGGCCTTTAATACAACCGAACTTCCTGCCCTGTGGGTAAGACCACCATAGCTCCGAAAACCCCGCCCACGGTAATGTATGACGCTCCCCTTGATGCTGGGGCTCTCAGCTTCTTAGGGACGCGCTCCACGCAGCACCCGGTGTCACCACTCCACGGGCACCATAAAGGACACTGATGGCCTCTCGTCCTCGGCTCACCCAGAGCCCTGGGCACAGTTACCACGGCTCCTCCGGGGGCGGACTTGTATTTCATCTGCGGAACGAAAAGGGTCTGCAGAGGCCCTCCTGCCCCCTTGCTGGGTGTTCCTTCTCGGGGCACGCTCCCTCTCCCCCGTCCCGCAGCCACCAAGTGCCCCGGCCTCAGTCCTCCCTCCTTCACCCTCCGTCTCCACCCCTGTGCCCCGATGAGATCAGCCACTCCGAGGCCTTTAATGTCAATCAAAAGCTAGACTGCTCTCCAACGTAGGCAACTGGCCCATGTGTCTCATTGGCATTCCAGACTCATCCACTCGACGGCCTGTTCCCTAGTTCCAGTTCTTTTCTCTGATAAAAGTTAGAGACATACCCACACGTTAAAAACGTATCCAAACCCCAAACCTGCTCCGCCTGAGGCCAGCCCCCGCCCTGGTTGCTGCAACTCTATTCTTCCAGTTGCTTGAACCAAAAACCTAGAAGTTGCCCCAATCCTTCATTCTTTCAGAATACGCGTTCCTTCTGTCAGGACACCCCGTCTCTGAAAACGCACCCAGCCGAGATGCAACAATGCGAGGCCGCCTCCACCACTGAACGCTCTGGCCTGGCACCTCCATCTCCTGCTTGGTCGTTGCCCTTGTCTCGACGCCGTGAGCGATCGATCCTCTTAAACCTTAAGCCAGATTCAACTCTTGAGCACCTCCCTGCTCAAAACCGCCCCATGGCTTCTATCACACCCAGAACGGAGCCAAGTTTCCAGACCCGTAACGACGTTCATGACGTGGGCCCAGATTCCTCTGGAGCCTCCTCCTCCTCCCCCCCACGCTCTGTCCCAGTTAGGGGCCCAGCCCCGTGCTTCCGCAAACACGGGAGTTAAGCATGCTACCCGTGGAAGCTGTGATCGACACGCAGAGGGCGAATGTCTCACCCTGAGCTATGGGTTTCCTTTTCCCTCCCTTCGCGGTGTCTTCAATGTTTTCAAAGACTAGTTGGAATTGTGACAACAGGGAAAATCTCTGTTCCCGGAGGGAGGAAGCAGCACGGGACAAGCACGAGGCTCCCTGCCGTAGCTCAGCCGCCCGCAGCTCCCTGCGGGTCCCGGCCCCGGCGCGGGGCATCCATGGCCACGCGCACACAGAGCGCACAGCAGCAAGGAGAGGCTGTCTTCCGTTGGGACCCTGCAGGACTTCCAGATCAGCCAGTGACGTAAATTCACTCAGACTCATCAGATTCTCTTCGATCGCTCAACACGTTCAGTCTTCGTGGAATGCTCAGATAAGGCGTGACCCATTTTCTGTTCACAGGGCGGATCGTCTGGTTGGGATGGATCCTGCAAATTGGGAAGGTTCTCTTTACCTTATTGCATAAGACAAGGGCTTGGGTGTGTGTCGTTTGATGCAGCTTGGAGCAGTACACCGATCCCTCACCTCTCGCGGGAGTTACGTTCCAGAGACCCCGCGATAGGTGAAAACCTGCGAAGTAGCAGCATTATATTTGTTTTATTATTTATATACGTTTAAGGCTTTATAAGCCCTTCCCACACTCCTATAAACCTTTCCCACCCTCTTATTAACCTTCCCCACACTCTTACAAACACTTCGTATTGTCTTAAACACTTTCTACACTCTTAAACCTAAGTAATTTTATTTATTTTTTAAACATTTTATTTATTTATCTTTAGAGGGGAAGGGAAGGAGAGAGGGAGAGAAACATCAATGTGTGGTTGCCTCTTGTGTGTCCCCTGCCGGGAACTGGCCTGCAACCCAGGCATGTGCCCTGACTGGGAATCGAACCGTGATCCTTTGGTTCACAGGCCCGCGCTCAATCCACTGAGCTACACCAGCCAGGGCAACCTACGTAATTTTAACAACATATAAAATTCTACATGGCTACAGTATTACCGCAAAATCCCGTGATATAGCGAAAACTCCACGATACAGAATTAGATATATTTTTTTAAAAACCTGCGATACAGTGAAGCCGCGATAAGTGAACCGCCATGTAGCGAGGGGCGACTGTAATTAATTAGGAGAAGAATTTAGGGCCGCTGAATATTGCATTTAAGCCCCAGTAAAATGCAACTTTGAAGGAAACGTATTGGATCAGCAAGCGTGAGAGTCGTTGTGGGCACCGTCCTTCAACCGTGCGTCCAGACTCGCAGGGCGGGCGCGTCCTTCTCCCAAGAGCAGCTCCGCCCATGCTCGTTCCAGAGGCGGAGCTTTGCAGCCCACGTTCATGTCTCGTTCGTTCGCAAGACTTCGGTTTCTCCCGAAGCTAATGAATTTCTTCCCAAATCCTAACTTGCTTTACCAAGTACAAATACGTGGCTCCTTGAGACGATTACCCTTAAACGGTTGATTCATACAGCCTCACCAATCACCAACTGCCAGGCAAATAAGCCACGTCGCATTTGGCTTCAACAGAGATGAAATAGAAGATTATTTTTAAAGGTGCCGACTAAGAACTTTGTGGAATGTGCTCGAGCACTTCCTACTTTCATTAAAATATACGTTGATGTGTTTCATTTCCCTGAGAACAGCGCTACGGTCATAAGCCCTTAACAATTCACGGCCATGCCTTCCCGTGGTTCCTTCCGCAAGTCCACGCTGCTTTTCGTTTGTTTCCTCTAATCAGTAATCAGTACTTTTTGAGGTTTCTGTCTACAGTATGTAATTCTATTTTCTTCCCTGCCAGGCTGTTACATAGACTGAATGCAGACATTAAAAGTACATATATTTGGAATCAACAAACGCATAATACATGTTTTTGCTTCTCTTCAATGACGAGCCCTCCGCGTCCGCGTCACTCAAGGCAGCAGGTGCCCGGAGGAGC
Organism: Anoura caudifer; assembly: GCA_004027475.1. Taxonomy (NCBI): domain Eukaryota; kingdom Metazoa; phylum Chordata; class Mammalia; order Chiroptera; family Phyllostomidae; genus Anoura; species Anoura caudifer. Next base: position 180,773 of record PVKU01002796.1, read on the forward strand.
GTTGCGGTCGCTCCGGCTCGGATGGCGTAGCAGCAGTTCCTCTGTCGGTGTCTCAGGGGCAGGCGTGGGCCTGGGAAGGGTCAGGAGCATGGAGTCTTGGCTTAATTTTATTTTAAAAGGGCCCTTCTTTGCTTCCCATCGCTAATGCCTCAGATGAAGTTGTGATAGATACAGCAGAATTTATTCTGGGTGGTATCGGCATTTCATCCTGCCTTCATGCTTCATTGGTTCTCTAGAGGGGTTGCCTCCCCCCCCCCCACTTTTATTTTTGATGTACCTGTAGCTTCAAATGCAGAATCTATGATAGAATCATCTTAATAAAAGCCACCTGTTGGGTCCATCCCCAGCTCCCTGGGCTGGGCATTGTGTGCGCACTCCCTGATGTAGTTGTGGGGACGTGCACCTGGGTTACTGTGGCATTAGGACACAGGGGATTCCATCGGGGGCTACAACCTGTGAGCACGTTTCACGGAACAGTAGGGTTGTGTCCCAATGGAACCGGCTACAGCCCTCCGGGTGTTCGCGTCCATTCCCCTGGGTTTACAGGGACCGAAGCAGAGAGGGTGAGTGCCGTTTATCAGCGGCTCGGTCAGCAGAGCAAAAACAAGAACAACGGTCTCCTGGTTGCTAAGAACGGGGGGTTGCTCACATGACAGGCACCCCAATATTTCTTTACTCCTTGGAACACATTAGGGACTTTTTTTCCTGACAAGTTTCATTTTCTAGTTTTGAATTCGCCAGGTGAACCGGATTTGTGGCTTTCCGGCGGAGACACCTTTTAAAGAGAAATTAAAGTGTTTGTTTCAAATAATAACAGAGGAGGTTTGGGGGGCATCTCTTCCTGTTTGGTGACTCTCTGCAAAGAAGACATGGTGTGGTGTGAGCAGGTTCCACAGCTCGACAGGAGGGATTTCAGTGCCTGATCTGGAAAGGGAAATGGTGTCGTTCAATGTCAGGGGGAGCATCGCCTGTGCCGGGCCTGGATGGTACCGGTCCCATTCGCATGGGGCTTTCTGACCCCAAACACGGATTTACAGGCGACCCTTCCTTCCTCCTCATGGTGGTGACGTGATGTTGATGCTCTTGCTGATGATGACGACATTCATGCTGACGCTGATGAAGGTGATGATGGATGATGAAGAATTGCTGGGTGACATGCATGGTTTTAAGTTCCTTTTACTGGAATCTTATTCAACTGGACTATTAATACTATTCCTACTTTGTAGGTTAACCTTTGTTTCAGATTCTATGATCTTGCTGCTACCCCATTCAAGTTTGGGTCTAATTTACACAGAAGAGTACCAATAGGTCTGTAACCACGTTAGCTCTTGTTTGAGTGCAAATAAAGGGAAAAACAGGAGTTTCGGGGAGGAGACCTCACAAGGAACGTTTACGCTAACAATTCTATTTGCCAACAAAGCCTTCCAGTTAAGGTGGTTGGTGGGTATCATGGCGGGGTGAAGCCTGTCCTCCATCAGAGGGGCCCGGGTGACCACCGCCAGCCGGAAGCAGAGGAACACAAGGCTGGCGGAGACACCTGCTGCAGGGGCCGTGCATTGACTGAGGAAAAGGGAGGACCCAGGGGTATTGTTTATCATTAAAACTTGACCACTGGATAATCACAGGAAAGCAGCGACTCTGGGCCTCCACAGTTAATGACAATTCTTTGTTTTATTTTAAAAAGAAGAGTTGGAAGTGGGGAGCTAAGTTCTCCCAAACGGCACCCTTCAATGAAGCTATTTTTGAGCCTGAATTTCTTGCAGAATATTTCTCACGCCAAACGGATAAAGACAGATCAGCAAGCAAACACCAGGAATGAGTCTGTCTTTTGCTCTGCAGCAGAAGCCGGACAAGTGGGGTGCATCGAAGGTTCACCGAATTACCCGCAGTGAAATTATAATTGCCGATGTTGTGCCATTTCATGACAGGGGCGGGTGTTTGGGTGACAAAGATGCACAGCAGAGGCAGGCGTCCAGCCTGGCTGAGGGGCGTGCAGGCTATGGTTGTGGGGTGAGTGTGGCGAACGGCCCCTGGCGTGCATCCCTGGGCACCTCCCGATCCACACCTCTGGACCAGCGGTCAGCCTTTCCTGGCCCCAGACGTGAGAGTCCCCACTTCATCCCAGAGAGGATGCCTGGAGGCTCCGTGCTTTAAATCCATGCTCAAGCACGCAGACTGGGTGGAGGAAAAACTACCCTCAGTTTTCAGACGGTGGCCCCAGGCAAGGTTCCTCTAATGAGGGACAGCAGCCTGACAAGACCTTGAACTCTGTCGCCTTTGGGACTGGCTTTGTTAGCGGATTGATTGGAATTCTCTCTGCCGAACACTCCCCTTTTGGACAACCCTGATGACACAAGACGAGTTCAGGGCAGACGAATCAAATGTCGTGGAGAAGTTCCAAGGAAGCCATTGCCATCCGAGCAAAGACACCCATGGCCTGGGGGTCCGGGCAGCTCCTTCCCGTCCGGGGACGGACGGAGGAAGGAGAGGAAGGCTTTCCCTCCATCAGCCACACGGACACACGTTCATGCCCCCCGTCGGGACTTTGTCACGTGGACTGAGAGTCTGGGAAAGAAGGTGCTTCGGCTGGAACGCACTAGACTTGGGACTCTGTCACTAAGGCGGGGGAAGAAGAAGCATCGTGTGCCCCTCGGTGGTTTTCTCACACTGTGACTACTTCCCAGCCGACAGCTTGAATTCTGCGAGTCTGCGCTGTCGGCGGGGTTCTGGAGTATTGACATCGGCACCGCTCTCAACTGCTATGTTACGAGGAGCAAAACAAAGCGAAAAGTAAAAGGGAACAGAGCACAATAAACAACAGAATGCTGGGCACAAACGTGACGCGCAGAATCACCCCAGAATAGGGACTGTTTCCCTTCCAAACCTCTGCGCACACCCACTCACACACCTCCTTCGCGTTTAGCCGCATTCGGCAAACACAGAGTCGAGCTCCGCTGAGATTTCAAGGCGACACGGAGCTCGCTGGGACTCGAGTCAACCAGAAACCGCGTCAAGATCCCAGCGCAGATGCAGGACGCGGCGGTGCTGGGGACGGGGCACCGCCCGGGTCTGGCTGGCGGGGCGGGAGAGGGAGCGGGATGCCCAGGAGTCCGCGCCGCGCTGTTTGCTCCTGCGCGGTCGCTCCGGAGCTGCCCTGGCGCGATTCCCACCCCGCAGTCACGGGAAGGGATGACAGAGTGCCGGCAGCGAGGGTGTCATGTGTGCCGCATCGCTGGGGCCAGAGGTCTGGGGATGGAGTGTGATGGGCCATCTGTCACCCGAGGCAGCGGCGTTCTCCAGCACGAGGCGGCGCACGGTGCCCAGGCCTCCACCTGATGTGGTTCAGCCTGTCTCTTGACTTGAAAGAAAAATAACTCGGGCTGGGGGCCAGGGCAGAGGCACTGGCCCCCCACCGTCTGCGGCAGGAAAGCTCATTAGCTGACTCTTCAAGCGCTTGCACTTGAAAACGAGGCAGCTCGGGGGAGAGCAGCTACGGCTGAGGCCCTGGCTCCCCTCTCTCGGCGCCAAGGATTCGGGAGGCAGAGCCGAGGGCCCCAGCTCCGCCGCTGGGAACCTGCCCTTCTCTCTCCGGGCAAACATTGCCCTTGGACTTGTCCCTGCCCTGACCGCTGGAGCTCAGAGACGCCCTCCCTCCGCTGACCTCTGAGGGGTGGTCCATGCCGCTCCTCCGTGGTCGCAGCACCCCCCCCCCACACACACACAGGGTCCCACTGGTTCTGCATGCACAGGGCAGCTGCATTATTTGAAGTGAAGCTGAATTGCAGCTGCTTGTAAACCCCGCGCACGAGCGTGCATTGGCCCGCAGCAGGGGCTTGCTTGACAATGTCGTTTGGAGGCTGAAGGCACCGTTACATCGTACACCCGCCCGCTTCCATCCAAGTCCGCAAACACCTGCTGACGCCCCCTCCAGTGGGCCACCACGGCGGCCTGGGGCAAAGGCAGGCAAGCCAGGGTTCAGGTCCCGCCGCCCCACCCAGCACCTCCCGGAGGCTGGAGGTGGCCAGGGTGGGGAGTGGGGGCTGGGGGCTGGGCAGGAATAATGGCTTTCAACACTGACTGTAAGTTATGTGTCACATTCTCGCAATTTCTCCGTCACTCCGGAGCCTGCCTCGTCAACAGCTGACCCTGAACTCACCTACCTGTTTCAGATGCTGTCCCGATGCCTAGAATCAGAGATGGATGGTCTGAGCCCCGGAGCCAGCCCCCTGCTCCACCGCCCAGCCCCAGCACCCCAGTTCTCCCCGAGTCTCCCAGAGCGGCCCCTCTCTGGAGGAAGTGGGGTGGCTTCCTCACACGCGCCGTCCGGGTGTGCAGCAGACCTGATCTGCAGGAGGGTGATGCCACCATAGCCAGGCCCTGGGGCTGCACTGGGGGAAGCCAGGGGGAGGCGCCGCTGCCCTCTGAGTGCCCGGGAAGTGGCCCCTGAGCAACCGAGCGCCTGGCAGAGTTCAGAGGGTGGCAGCCTGGGCTCTGCAGGAGGGGGACCCAGAGTCCATCTGCACACATGTGGCCGGGGCCCTGCGTGGACTCACAGGCAGGAGACCTTCTCTCTGCCCAGGGATCCTGCCGCTACGTGCGCACAAAGATGCGTGGTTTCCTCTGACCAGCCGGCACGTTCGCACCTCTCCAAAGTAAGATCCGAGCGGCAGCCAGCGGAGGGGAACGACAGGCAGGACAAGGGGCCTCTGAATGCCCTGGGCCCCGCCAGCAAGCGCCGCCTGGCCTAGGGTCTGCTGGCATTTCCGCTCCTAGGGACCCCCTGGAGTCAGCAGGGGTGGGCGGGGAGTGGGCTTTCGGATCTGTGGCCTCGGCCTCCCCAGTTCGCTGCAGACGAGATGCCTGGCCCAGGGCAGAAGGGAGGGGCCGGCTGAGATCAGGAGGGGCCGTGCTTGGACCACAAAGTCAAGTTCATCTGCTGTTTGTTTGCTGTGCTTCAGAGTGGGACCGATTTTCTCTGTAAAGACGTGATCGCCGGGGAGCGTAGGTTAGGGGGAGAAGAGCGTTCTGTCGAGACAAAGTAACGAGAGTAAAATGCACTAAGTTCCCCGTTTGTTTTGAATAAGAGAAACATTCCAAGATACATGGTAGAAGGAAAATTCTGTTTTTCCACAGCCCTCAGCTAACGCTGCGGACTGATCTGGAGATGTGATACAGACGATCATCTTATATTTTTATTTTTAGTTTTAAAAAGCCTTTTCAACCGTGGCGTTTGGCTGGGTCACATGGGCAGGGCTGGTGGCAGCACCCCTCGGGCACTTCTGACTGTTGAGTGACATGGCATGAAGCTCACACTGAGGTGAGGCCCCGCCCTGCAGAGGCCGGGGCGGGGTCCTGAGACAGCCGCCCTTCCTGAGTCCCCCCTGACCCTGTGACTCTGTGGAGATCACTTTAGCATCAGTGAGCAAATGAAGGAGTTGATGACGAGAAATCTAAGGACGGTTTGCCCTGTTACTGTGACCCCTGCGTGAGCGATGCCACTGTGGGACCTGCACGCACAACGAACGGAGGACCTTGACCTCCACGTCGGCTCCTGTCCAGACACCCACCCGGCGGTCCGCCCCTGGGGGTCACACCGCTCCTCTGATCAATCGACACACAGTGCATGGATACAACCGAGGTGACAGGGGCAACAATGTGCCCATAATGACCCTTTTGGCCGGTTCAGGCTCTGAGCCAACCGCAGACATAAAACAGAGGAAGGCATGTTCTCTGTGGTCAAGGTCAGCCGGCGGGGACTTTACCCAGGGCGTCCCTGCCGTGGGAATCGGGGTGACAGACCTTCCAACCTACCCCAGTGCAATGGAGATGATATGGTGCGTGCATACACTATTACTGTACATAAATCTCACACATACACACGCACACACACATACACACCTGTGAACAGGAACAAATGGCTGCCGCCAAAGCCGGCACGGAGCCGGCTTTTTGGTTTCCCTTGACATTTGAAAAGATATTGAAAGATGAACAGTGCACCTCACTAGTCTGGCTCTGCCTTCTGGGTTGCTTTTACGTGTGTTTTCTTTGCAGGCACACTACTGTGTGTGCCCTGCCACGTAGTAGGGACGATCTTACCCAGCCTGACCAGCTGCTGGGAACATCTTCCGGGGCAGCCAAGTGGGTGAGGCGTGTCGGCTTTGATGATAAATGGAAACCCAGGTTGGTGCCCTTGTCCACCTCTCTTAAGGCAAGGAAACCTCTGTGTAAGAGCTTATTGTACCCCAAGCCTTCCCAGCACCTTCCTGTTGCGTAAGCATCGCCTTGGTCAAGGGGACCCGGCACTTAGGAGTCACGATTCTTTCGCAGCCACCGGACAGGCTACACCTGCTCCCAGGCAGGCGCACCGGCCAGGAGGGCCTTCCACCTGGACCACGTCCCACGGACCCCCAGCGAAGCCACGGTTCAAAGTCATTGCCTCCACGAGACCTGCGTTCTCAGGCGAAAGATGAAGCCATACCTTGAAGCTCCCGCTTCGCCTTTTAGTGAAAACAGGCAGCTTTGTAAATCCCGTTTCTCAGAAATCCTCTGCCATCTCTTCCAGGGTGATGCCACGACCGCCCCCCACCCCCTTCGACAGACGAAGCATCTTGTAAGGGGTGCGTGTGGTTCTCAAAGGCGGACGCCCTGACCATGTCTCAGACTACAGAACAAAGCCGCCGGACATTCTCAACTCCCTCAATGAACGTTCCCACCGGGAACCTGCATTTAAGTAGTTGTTACTGATGGAACAGCCGCTCATGGGAAGAGGGATTCACCAGCTCTGCTCTGCGTTCCAGGCTGAAATAATAAAATATCGGGAAATAAAAACTGACTGACAAGTACTTCTCGAGGGCACCACAGCCACCAAATTGTTCCCCCCCCCAAAGCGGAAACACGGAGCTTCTCTTGTGTGACTCTTGGGACACGATCTTAATTTGGGGGCGCAGGTGAAATTATTCTGAAAGCCCTGAACCATCCCCATAGTTATTCTTTTTAAAGGGTCTGTGGTGCGTTCGCATCTGTACTGCCAGAAAACAAAATTTCTCCAAAGTTATTCCTGGGCAGGCCTGGGACACAGCCCATGTTTGGTTCCCAGTCAGCTGCACCTCGGGCTCAAATTCTGGGGGACTGGTTCCCAGCTCGCCAGCGACGTCCTCGGGTTCAGCGAAGGCGCGGCGCCACCTATGGGCCGGCCGCCGGAAGTTCGCGCCCTTCTAGCAGAAGCCTGCCTGCCTGCCTGCCTGGCCGGCATTTCGTAAAAACCGTGCGCTTTTTGAGGAGGACCTTCAAGATTTCACAGCATACGGGCGGGAACAAACAAGACATCATTTTCATTACATTATTTTCTCTGCAATCACTGAAAAGGCGTTATGCTCCCACTTAAGACCTGGGGCTCGGGGACCGAGTAGAAAAATACAAAGACGTATGTGTTTTTCACCCGCCTTCCCGTCCTCTGAATACATTCCCCTTGGGTTTTCCCTCTGAGCCATCGTCCCTCATGAAACTCCAGTCTGCAAGTGGGCACCGGCTCGTAAGAAATGGAGAACACCCGGCCACTCAAGAACTAACGATAACCTGTCCCAAACAGGCAGAGGCAGGCTTAGCTGTCTTCTCCCACGAGCACGGGGAGGCTCACGCGGTATAAAAACAGTAAGCGCTGCCTGTCTGCAGAAGCCGAGGGGCGATCTCACAGACGTCGTTCCGACGAAACAAACGGCTCTCGGCAAACAGCTCGCAAGAGCCGCAGGCATCCGCCTGTCCTCCGCCGCGCACACAGCCCCGAGGCGGCTGGACCCCCCCCCCCCCCCCCCGCTCCCCCCGCACAGCAACTGCGCACGTCGGACCGCAGAGAAGCATGGAGCTCTGCCGGCTTCGTGAAAAGGAAGCAAAATCAACGAGAGCGAACATGCTACCCCCCTGGGCACCAAACCCTCCGATTCCCATCTCCCTCGAGCCTGCACAACAAAAACCGGGACTTGGATGGGAGAGGGAAAGGACTTTGAAGGTTTCCGTGAATTCGTCTGCCCCGGTGACGGCCACACCATGCCTCTCCCATCCTCAGGCTAACAAAGGACGCCGGACAGCTCCCGGCCGTGCAGCGCCAGCTACCTCGTAAATCAGGAGCCGCGGCTGTAAAAACCGGGTTCGTGCGTCACCGGGAGCGGAGAGTGTGTCTGCCTTGTAAATTTAATTAAACAGCAGGTGCAAAAATCAGGTCATATGGCTTTGACGCGCCCCGTTCGAGGATGACAACCAGACAATGATTCTAATATGAAGAAATTTGCATACATTTGCATCGGAGAGCGGAGAGCTCGGTGGCTCTCACCCACTTCCATATTTCGTTCCTAGGAAGTTGAATCAGGTCTGAGTGAACGGTTTCCATTTAGACGTCGCAGGGGGCCCCCGGGGACGGTGCAACCCCGGAAGGCCGCGGGCGGGGGGGTGCGCAGGCTCGGGGTCCCGAGGCGGACGGGGAACGTGCGGCCACCCTCCCCGGAGGTGGAGGTGGCGCAGGAACAGGAGAGAGCGGAGCTGTCAGGGAAGACGGTGCAGATACACCTGTTGTATTTCTTCTGCCTCTGCTGTCTGACCCTCACGGTGAGTGCGGCTATGAGGAGACTCTCCTCCCTGGGGACCTGTCCGGGTGTGCCAGCCGTCCCCTCTGCTCCGTAGTCAGCACCCGAAATTCTGAAGGGACACTGGACGGAAGGGCGACTTCCCACAGACAGGGAGGAGCATTTTACACCCATTTCACCACACTGGCTTCCCCTGCCTCGTCCGGCCGGCTGTGTCTTCGATGACAGCAAACCAGAAGGGTTAGCACGCACGCCGTCCCTCCACTGCCTCAGGTGGGAGAACACAGTCAACAAACGGTCACTGTCAGAGCCCGCGCTGTCCCCAAGGTGGTGCCCGGAGGCCGGAGAATTCGTCCCACCCCTCCCACCCCTGTTTTTGCAGAACGCCTCACCCAGCCTCCGGCCACCTCCTGACCCGCATCCACCAGGCACCGCAGAGTCTGGGCCCTGCTTCTGAGACGGTCGCAGGCTGTTTCCCGCGTCTGCAGCCCCTCGTCCAGACGCCCCTGTCACTCAGGCACAGCAGGCATGTCGGCCACCTAGAGAGCCTCCCGATCGCTGTGCAGGCTCCGACATGACACCCAAAAGCAAAGGTGCTGCCTTGCGTTGCAGGCACGGTTGTTTAGACTATTGTTTACGGAGACCGAAACCCCCCATAGTGTATTCTGGATCCTTCCAAAAGGCCACCTTTTAGCTCGCAGTTCCTTAGTCATGACGTCATACGGTGCGTTCTTCATTCTAATTAACTTGCTAACAATTCACAGCGTGGTGAACTATCTTAAAATAGCGCATGCAAGGAACCACTTGCTCTCGGGTCTCTGAGCAGCTTCTCTCACCCACTCACCACGCTGGGTTCTAACTGCGCATTGAGTTAGTGCCCCACCCGGGGGAGGGGACAAAGTCCACGAGGGCAGGAAGTGCTTCACTTGTCACCGCTGGGTCCTCGGTGTTTACTCCAGTACCTGGCGTGTGGCAGGTGTGGGTAAGTGAGGATGAGCAGGTGAGAGTGGGAAATGAACGACAGTCGAGCGTAAATGACCAGCCGGAGTGCGTGGCACATGCCAGGCTCCCGGGGAGGCCTGTTCTGCTTGGCAACGGCCCGACGAAGCCGGCCCAGCTCCGGGGCACGGGCGTGAGCTCCGACGCTGGCAGGGAGGGAAACATGTGGGCTGATCTCCAGCTGTGTTCCACCCCGGCCTCCACACCTGCCCTTTCTCTCATTTGCATACAGCCTTGCAAGCCACACCCCTTTACAGGTGAGGAAACCAGATTCAGTGATGCCCAAGTGGCCGGGCAGACATTCAACACCTGCTCAGCCTCGCTCTCAGTGGTCACCGCGTCACCTGCTCTGCTCCGCCATCTTGAGGAAACCCCCAAACAGGAGCCGGCACGTGTGGGGTGAAGAGAGCCGCCCGGGCCTCGGACCACCTGGATCCTGACTCCATCTCCACGGTGGCCTGCAGCCACCCATCTAAAGTCCCCACCCCATCTCCTGCTCCGTCCAATAAGGAAGAAAGAACAAACCTCCCCCATTCTGGGGTCTCCGGAGAGTCCTCATGTGCGGAGATGCGGCCGAGCGAGCATCCATCCTCCTGAAATGATGTCGCCAAACTTCTTCCCACAAACCAGAGGCCAAGAACAGAGCAGCGCACCTGGGTTTCTGCTGAATCTCCCATTCACGGTGGCGCAGCGTCTGAGAATTTTCCACTGGCAGTGAATTTTCACTGTCAGTCTCTGAATAACAGTATCCCTGGCCCGGGTTCCGCCCGCCCTCCGCACAGCCTGAACCAGCCATTGGCTCGCACAGCAACGATCCTTTTAGAGAGACTGTTCCGAAGTCTGGGGAACCAGGCCGAGCTCTTCCTTGTGCCGCAGAAGCCTGCTGCCGCTTCGGGGCGAGGGTGTGGGCTCCCACCCGCAGCGCTAAGGCACCTGTGTGGGGCCTGGGAAGAAGGGAGAGAAAACCCCAAAGGTGGCTACAGCCCCAGGAGTCCCGGGTGGCCTCTGTGGGGACTTCCACGCTCGCTCTGCATGGTGATGTTTAAAATTGTACCGTGAGCTCTTTTGCTCCTTGGCCTTCTGGGCGTTGGGTGCGTTGGAACCGGGGAACGGGGAAGGTTGAAGCGCGGGGAAGCTCGGGGTGACTGGAGGATGCAGGGACGAGGCAGAGCCAGTACAACGGTGTGGTCCCCCACCCCCACCGCCTGGTGACAAACTTAGCGCCTGCCTGGTGACAGAGTTTTGAACCATCGTAATGTTAAAGGAAACGGAAACAGCTGCTCCGTGATGCTTTTTAACCCAAACCAAAGAAGACAGTTGAAAGTCCTTCTTCCCTGAGTCCCCGAGCTGGTCTAAAGTCCCAGACACGTTCTGCCGGCTTCTCCAACCTGTGCCAAGGAACTGCCCCCCAGGGGCCCCGGGGGAGGGACGGGGGAGGAGAGGAACACCCCCCGAGCTCCAGCACACTGCGGTATCTCATCTTCCGTTTCACGGTTTTCTTTCTCTGAGGTGTTGGAGAACCGCGTTCCCAATTCCTCACCGCCTGTACAAAAATGCGCTCAGCTGACCGGGAAATGTCCAACGGCGCTAACCCACAAGCATAATTCCAGTAAATGCGTTCCTTTTACTTTCTAACCCTAATTTAGACAGATTCTTTAGACTATAACAACAACAACAAAAAAATAGTGTTCCAATAAGAGGCTGGTTTCCTGTGAATCCCGAACTGCGGGGCACAGACCCCTGCGGCCAGCTGAGGAGGGAAGGGGCTGCGGTTCTCTCTCCCTCGGTACCGAGCAAGAAGAAAGGAGAATCGTCACGGTCCTCAGTCAGATGCTGAGTGGCCACACGGGACCCTACGAGGAAACCATGGTGCACAGGGAGCTGGGCTGGTCCAATCCCAGCGGTGACTGGGATACATTGACTCCTCTCTCTGGGTAGGTGTCTTAATTCAAGAAAATGGGAAGGGGAAACCAAGGTCAGAAGGAACAGTGAGCGTTTGGTGAGCAACGTGAGGCTCGTCACCCATCTATTGCCGCATGCACAGCATGGCACGTGGCTGCTGCTGGCACCCCAAGCTTGCAGGGAGGGCTCCCCTCCCCAGAAGCTTTAGTAAGAAAGGGAACGCTGGGAGTCTGGCCACCTCACGCACTAGCAACGCAGTCCCCGACAAACAGCCTGGGGAGGCCATGCTCCCTTTCCCGTGGACATGCCCACCCTGGTGACCGCAGCCACGCCAAGGACACCAACGCCCCCGCTGACCGCCCCTGCTGACCACCTGCTGAATTTCAGAAAGACGGAGAAGAAGCCCAGATTTTGTTTTCGGGCTTCTTTTTGTCATCTGTACTAAGGAGCTCTTTCTAGCAAAGTGGAGCGCTCCGCATGTTCCAAAAGGAACCACGGCCCGGACTCGCGCTGGGTCAAGAATCATCCATGTCTAATTTGGGACACCATGTTCCTTCCCGAGGGCTGCTGTAACCAGGGGCCGCAGAGTGGATGGCTTAGCACCTCAGACAATTCCTGTCTCGTTTCTGGAGGCTTCGAGGGTGACATCAAGGGGTTGGCAGGGCCGCGCTCCCCCCAGGCTCTGGGGGCGCCCAGCGGTCCTCGGCGGCCCCGAGGCTGCAGCCGTATTGCTGAGGTCCCCGCCTCCCCGCACCTGCCGTCTTCCCGGTGTCCCTGTGTTGCTTCTCCTCCTCTTGTGAGGACACAGTGACATTGGAGCAGACCCCACCCTAACCGGATCACACCTGCCAAAACCCTGTTCCCAGATAATGCTCTTTTCACCTGCCCCTGGCTTAAGATTCCCACACATTCTTTTTGGGGAAATTGCTGTGAAGGGGGCAGTTGACTACCCCAATGTGGAGACGACAGAATAAACCCAAGCGGACCCTTCCTCGGTAGGTGGTGAAGCCGAGAGATTGCACGACGGGGCCCAGGAGGTAGAGAGCGGAGCCAGGGGAAATAACAGGAGCAGGCTGAGCATTTGGAGGTCGGAGTGACGGGCGGCCCCCTCGGAGGGGGCGCTGTCAGGAGGAGACCGAAAGCCAGGAGGCGCGGTGTCCTGGGAGCAGAGTGAGGACAGCGCTGCCAGGAGGAGGTAGCGGCGGAGCGAGGAAGGAGACGTTCCGGAAGGAGGCAGGAATGATGGCCAACCGGGGAACCCCGGTCCTACCCTGGGCACGGAGCCAGGGCTTCATAATTCCTGGTAATTAATGCACCGAGCGTGAACACAGCAGCCTCACCTCTGAGGGGTGGTCTCTGGCTCACTGGCGCAGCAGACACCAGCCAGGTGCTGTCAAGTCCGGCTCAGAGCTCCCGCCTCCGCTTCCGTCCCCCAACCCCGCTCCCCTTGGGCTCCCCAGCCCCCATCTCCTCCTCGTAAAAAAGACCTTCGGGATCACATGGGGCCACCCGTGCAAGGATAAATGGGGAACGTCCCTTTCAGCCGAGCCAAGAAGGAAGATGTGTATTCAAAGGTCGGTGGTCCCAGAAGACAGAGGAGAACAAAGGAAGAATCCTCTCCTCCCGCCCATGACGTGTGGCCCAAATCACACAGTAAACCCCCCGAGTGGGGTCGACTCAAAGTCCCCGGAAGGCGATGCAGGCACGGCTGGAGGGAGGCGGAGGGCGGCGGTGGCATGAACCTCACGCAAGGGCTGTCTGAGGCTTGCCGTAAACAGTGAGCGAGAACAGGGCGCCTGTGATTTCTGCGTTCCGGGGTGGGGGGACCGAAGGATCCACATTTAAACCAGCGCCGTGTCTAAACCACCACAGAGAGGAAGGCAAGGACAGCGTGGGGCGGCTGCGGTGCCCCCCACGTTTGCCCTTTTTGGGTAGCCCTGCAGCCCGGAGCATTAAATCAGCGTCACGACGCACCAGCTGCCTGCACGCAGCATTGTCAAGCACCCTCCAGCCCCCAAAATAACTTTTGCGTGAGTCAAAGTAATGCGGCAGTGGAGACTCTTTCCAAAAAAGCAGCATGTTTAAACATTATGCATGTAAGAATAACCTATTTGTCACAAAGAATGTGGAAATAGGCAGATATGTATTTCTGATCAGCATATCAGCATTCCTACGCCTGGGTTGGTAAAACTACAGGCAAAATACTCGTCAAGAGTTGGGCGGTGAAGTCTCTCTTTTGACGACTAAGGAGCGTGCTCTCACGAAGTCACGTTTTCTGTGCTTTCATTGCGGCGCAAACCGGGCCGCAGCTTCTGAAAAGTAACTTGGCAGCGCGCTTGCCGAGGGGTTGGCGGTGGGGAGCAGGGGCGCGTGCTCCTCGGCGTGAATCCTTCCAGTCAGTAATCCAAGACGGGCCAGGGGAATGGAAGCATGCTCAACTTGGCCTCCACGCAAGAACTGTCTCCTGAGCAAAGGGTGTGCTCTCGAGTCGCAGCTGTTTCGGAGATGCCAGGTGGCAGGCTCCGCCGGCTTCCCTGAAAACCGCCTGCGGGTGAAAGATCAAACCCTCTCCGCCTCTGCTCTGGGCTTTGCCTCCCGAGCCATCCCTGTCCAGCCGGAAGGTAACTGCATCTCCGCCACCTTGGGCGGCCCCCTGCTGCCAGTGGCTGGGACCACGCACGGTTCAGACGTGACCGCAGCGGTGGGTGCAGCTGAGAAAGGAGGATGGGTGTGGGTTCAGCGCTGGAGCAAGGTCTCCTGGGAGTCCGGTTCACCCTGCACGGGGGGCTGGGTGTCCTTCCTTCTCTCCGCTCCTCTTCAGTTCTCTCCCCGTCCCCTCACCAGGGCTCCAGTGACAAATGGCCCACAGTCAAGTTCGGGAGCATACGGCTAGTACCCCCTGCAAGGTGGGCAAACCCCACGCCCTCTTTCGTCCTGGGGCCTCTTAGGCTTCAAGACACACCCACTGTCTGCAAGTCTGATTTCTCTTGTTCATAAGGAATGGGTGCCTTTAACCCACCCACGAGCTGCATTTCAGCCGTGCCCACATGGAGGCAGGGCGGGCTCTGCCCAGCTCAGTCGTCTGACCAGGACGCAGCAGCCACAGGTAACTTCTCACCTGGAGGGAGCCAGGCGAGGGGCCCCCCGTTCCCTAAGGTGGTTTCCATCTCGGGCACAGCCAACGTGGGTCAGCACTTTACTAAAATAAATTTTAAAAACGCGTGAAGTGAAAGCTGTTCCCCTCTGATTGGCTCTTGAAACTCTCCCTAGACTGCTTCTGCTACAGATGTTTGCGAAATGCTTGGCCGCAGAGTGGGCTCAATTCATAACAGCAGCACAACGCAGTGGCCGGCTGCATGGATGCACCGGCTGAGGGGTCCTTGGGAGCGCTCCCGCTGGACATGCCTCAGAGGGGTGTGGCCATGGTGGGGACACAGGGCCTTATTAGCTGGGGTGAGCGTACGTGCCTGCCTGCAGAACAATTCAGAGGCTTCTGAAACAACAAGGGAACAACCCTCAGATTTCCAGCCATCCTGGGCTTTGGATAGAAGATGTGAGACTTCCAGTTTCGGAAGTCCGTGTAATCTTTGGTGCACAGACTTTAAAGCCCATGGACAGATCCCCGATGGCACAGCTAAGAGCCGGGGGTGGGGTGTGCAGGACTGGAGCGGTGGGCTTGCCCCTGTGTCTGTCATGGTCGCAGTGGGGGGCACTGGGGAGATGGGCGGGTGGGCAGGGTCCCTTCCTCGGGGAGCATGGAGTCTCGGGTAGTGAGCTGGGGTCCTCACCGAGCCCTAAGTGTTCCCGGGAAGGATGCTGGGGGCTGTGGGGGAGCAGAGAAGGGGGGTGAGCAAGGACCCTCTGGAACCCCAACCCCTGATTCAGAAACAGAAACACAGCTGTTTTTTCCAGTCACATTGGGCTATATATGGCCCCCTCCAAAAAAATGTGTCGCTTTAAAAATGTTTGACAAATGGCCCTGGCAGGCATGGTTTGGTGGGGTGAGTACCAGCCTGAGAACCAAAGAGTCACCAGTTCGATTCCCAGTCAGGGCATGTGCCTGGGTTGCAGGCCAGGCTCCCAGTAGGGGGCGCAGGAGAAGCAACCACATGTTGATGTTTCTCTCCCTTTCTCCCTTCCCCTCCCCTCTCTCTAAAAATAAATAAATAAAATCTAAAAAAAAAGTTTGACAAACAGCAAACAGCAGCTTCATGATACATAATACCTGTCATTCCCACTGTGCAAATAAATGCACCTTGAAAATAAGAACCTGATGGTAGGTTTGCAATTTTTTATTGTCATCCAAGGGCACGCTTATTGATTTTAGAGCGAGAGGAAGGGAGGGGGAGAGGGAGGAGAGAAACAGTGACGCGTACACGCCCCAGCCCGGGACAGAACCCACAACACAGGTACGTGCCCTGACCGGGGATCCATCCCTCCACCTGTCGGGTTATGAGTCAGCGCTCCAACCAACTGAGCCGCACCGCCAGGTCTGCGGTGTTTGATGCCATTATTCGAACCACGAAGAGGCAGACGCGGCTTTCTCTGTTGGCTCCCTCCTCCCCAGTTCGCTGATCTTCTTGGGTTCATACCAGCTTCGCGCCACTATGTGAACTCATCGTTTTTCTAGGCATTTCTTATTCTCTGGAGACACGCGGATGAGAAGGAGCACACAGCGCGTGTTCCTGAGCAGAGACAAGTCAGGGATGCTCACACACGGGGGGGTTGGCTGGCCCCCGAGGTGCCGCTCTTGGCGGTGAGCTCAAGGGACAGTCCCTGTGAGGTGGGGTCAGGAGGCCAAACAAGGTCAATGACTTTACACTCCAACAACCAGCACTGTGCACAGGGAGCCGTGCCGTACCCTGCACTTCACCGCCTGCCGCTTCCCTTCGTGCTGGGTTCCGGGGTCTGGCGGGCGGTCGGCATTTAAGACACACCTGGGACGGGCGGGCAGGAAAGTCACCTTCAGCCGTTCTCACGGGTCCCTCCCCCCACACTCCCCAGGGATGTTCCCTGGTGCCCAGTCTCTCTCGAGGGGCCTCTCAGGTCACCGCCAATTGTCCGCACTGGACGACTGAGACCGCCACCTAGTCAGCAGCTCTTTGGGCATCTTTGGGAAGCTTCAGGCTTCCGCGGGTCTGGTCCCACGTCTTCGTGACGTCACTCCCTGAGAGCCTGGGGTCTTGCATCCTCCCCGGAGCAGTCCTGGGGCGCCGAGGCTGAAAGGCATGGCTCACTGCCCCAGCTGGAGGAACCGTCTGTCTGTCTATCCACCCCTCATGGGCCTGCGTCAGGGAAAGGTCCCTTCTTTCTCCTGCTTCAAGCCTCAGGGCTCATTGCTGCCTGCGCAGCCCTCCTCCGGGGCTTCAGCTGGGAAGGAATCCAGGAGCTGCCGCGGGTTGTGCCCGGTGTCTTCCATTCCGTGCGAACCCCCTCCTTCTAAACGGAGGGTGATAAAGTGCCCATCGAACGCACAGACACACTCCCCAAGCCGCCGCTGCCCTTCTGCTGGTGCGAGGAAGAGACTTCCTGTCAAAGCCGTGTGGAAACAAGGACTGCCTCGGGGCCACCTGCCTGGCAATGGACCTGAACTTCAAGCCCTCGGACGGCCCGCCCATTTGGGTTCGTTACTTCCCCCCATTGGGCCACAGGTGAGGGCAGGGCAGCGTGCCGCTTACGAAGCGCAGTTGGGGGATGGAAAGCCCGGCTGCACCGTTCTGAGGCTGCGCGACTCTGGGGAAGTTCCACACGTTCTCGCGGCCCCGTGTCCTCTTTTGCCAACGGGATGGGAAGTTCAAGTACACGGAAAAGCTCTTACCGTGTTGCACCTCTTATGTATGCAGTGAGCACTTAAGAAAGGTCAGCTTGCAGTCAGGGCTTCCCAGCGAAACAAAGCAAGTCACACCGTGTGATGTATTTGTCCGGAACTCAGTTGGAAAGCGGCCCATCCACACTGAAAACGAAAGGACACTGTGAGTCAGTTACAGGTGCTCAAGTGTGGGGCCTCGGAAGTGGGTGAAAAGGACTTGTCATTCTCCGCCACCTTCACAACTTGTCACCCAGGCAGGACACTTTGCATCCAGTCTCCTCTCTGCAGAGCCAGGGACAGAAGTGGGCTCATGCAACAGGACATCACTCGGCAAACAAAGGAGGGGGCGGATGTTCCCAGCGGTGGTGCCTGGCAGGCAGCTCCAGCGGAAGAGAAAAAAATATTAGTGAAACAAAACCAAATACCAAGACGGATGGGTAGAAGAATGAAAGCAATCTAGTTTAGGGAAAAAAATAATGATGAGCTTTTGTCTTGGCGTTACTGCACGGAGCGTGACCTCTGGGGACTGACCCCACAGCCACTCCCTGAAATAAAATTAACTCGCCGCCTGAAGCCCGGGCTCACACGGCCAGTCCCCGAGCGCCGGCCCCTTGGGGTGCAGACTGACCCTACATACCCACCCGCCTTTTCCTGGACATGCCCCGCTGAGCTCTTTACTAGACAGGGGCAGATTGCGGGGCAGAAAAGTCTCCATGCAGCTCACCCATCAAGTGTAGATCAAGTGCAGAACCCCATGTTCATACCTTATAGGACCAGACAGCTTTCCTTGCACCATGTTTCCTGTCACTAGATCCAAGTGATCCGTGACCCCGAGCTCACCGTGGGTAACGGGAGCGGCACTGGGCATGAGTTGGGACGAGTCACTCCCACTTCCGTGTCTGCGGCGGTCGACTTGCACCGCATGGACAGAGCCGTGGGTGCCACGGAGCCTCAGTGGCTCAGGGACAAATCCAAGGGGCCGGGCTGCACCATGTCTGCGTCGCCTCCCAGTGTCTTTTCCTGCAGAGGGTGCAGCAGCGTGGGTGGCATTGGTTGCTCCTGCCTTCGCTGGTCCTGCAGACTCTCCGTGACCTTGACAGAGCTGGCTTCTAAGGGCTGGTGTGCACGTGCAAACGGGCAACGGGGAGTGTTAGGAGGCACGTCGGAGAGAGCCGTCACCTGCCCCCAGAGTCCTCTGACGTTGGAGAGAGCTGGAAGGGGAGTCCCAGCTCCGAGGCCGGGCGTTAGCCACAGCCCAGAGGGAGGGTCAATGACAGCCCCTCGATTCCGTCCACCAGGGCGAGGGGGCCGAGGGAGCTGGGTGCACGCAAGCCGTTTTGAAAGCCTTGTGCTCCGTGTCGTACGGAAGAGAGCTTCCCCTCAGGCCAAGGACCCTTCTGTTACCTTTCACATTTAAACTATGAATATTCATTCGGTTAACATTTTGAGAACCACGAGTCTCAAAATACCTACTTAACACAATAGCCTAAGAACAGTATGATGTGGACAGATCATTGGATGGAATGGTGTTACGGATGTTCTGTTTCCGGCTCTTACGTACGAGGCAGGGGAGAAAGAAGGAAAATCAGAGAATCAGAGGTCAGCTTCTCCAGACACAGGCACCAGCTTCTCGCACGCTGCCGCCGGCC
This sequence comes from Anoura caudifer, assembly GCA_004027475.1. Lineage (NCBI taxonomy): Eukaryota > Metazoa > Chordata > Mammalia > Chiroptera > Phyllostomidae > Anoura > Anoura caudifer. The sequence continues at coordinate 199,708 of PVKU01002796.1, forward strand.
GGGGAACAAAGCGGAGAGAACAGCACGGGCCCCTGGAGCAGGGGCGTGTGGGAGGGGAGCTGAGCACTGTCCCTGACCCTGAAGAACGCAGTATTTTTGAAAGGGGATGAGGAGACAACCCTTCTCAGTTCTAACTACTGGGGACGTCAATTCATATAAACTTTTTAAGCTGGTTAGAAAAATGGATCTATAGCTGGGGGGGGGGGGAGGGAAAAGTAGAGAACAGCAGGAGAGATGGGAGAGAGAACGCGTCAAGAGACCTAAGGAAGTACACATTTTTTTGTTGCAGCAATAATTCCCTTTTATCTACAAACATGTGTTAAAGCTAATGCTCTCAACACGTGGGTATCAGTATTACATATGTTGGTTGTAGGTAGGTGGGTATATAAATACTGTCTATAGGAGTATGTGTTTTCACACATACATGCATGCACATAACATGTATATACTGTACATAGAATAGCAGCCTCTCTTTCACACATCACTGCAGTATCATTGTGTGTGTAAACACACATAGGTGAGTACACGGGTGGACACAGGGCCACTCCGCGTGCACACACTGGTCGGTGCACATTTGGGTGTTACCCAGCCCCATCCACAGCGATGACCTTGCTGCTAGATGCCAACATCCAGATTTGGGTCTTAAAAATTATTCTCGTGGGAAAGGCATCAGGGCTCCTTGGAGAAATGTCTGCTCCTAGAACACTGACAGGGAGTGTGCAAGACGAGCCTGGGACACCTGGTCACTCCAGAAAGGAAGGCAGCACGGGGACAAGTGAAAGGATGGGGTGGGACATGCCGAGGGGACACAGGGGCCGACCCAGAAGAGCCGCCGATCGTGGGAAACCCTTGAGCAACAACACGGATAGTGTGGTGCTGGGTTTTGACCCACAGGGCGAAACGAGTCTGCAGTCACATAAATAAATGGTTGCATATGCAAATTTTCCTTCCAGAAAAATGTCCAACAGCATCTGCAGATACGTGTTCCCACGAAATCCATCTCTCGCGCCCTGAGAGAGGTCTGAATCAGTGGCATGTCCGAGAACAGGGTGTGGAGAGAAACGGTGACTTCTCCCTGGAGGCACCTGGCCAGTGCTCATCACCAAGGGACCAGGTAAATATGCCACTGAGCTGCATGGAGATCAGGTACCCCTAATTTCGACGGCCTGAAATCTCCTTTCAAAGGTGATTTTAGCTTTGGGAAAACCCAGAAGTCGCAGGGCACCAAATCTGGGCTGAGGGGGTGCTGAGTCACCTGGGTGATTTGATGTTTCACAAAAACCTCTGCACAAGACGTGATGCACAAGCAGGTGTGTTGTCCTGATGAAGCTGCCAATCACCAGGTGCCCACAGCTGTGGCCTCCTGAGTCATGCAAGTAGCTTTTGCGGAGGAACATTCAAGCTCAAAGCACAAGTTAACGCAAATTCATTGCTCTACTCAGCCATTCTCAATGTCACAGCCACGCAGGACACATGCTCACTCGGTGGCATCTACTGCCCCGCTGACCGGTACAGTGAAGTCATCATTGTTCATGCATGTGCATTCCACTCCGCTCTCCTTGGCCGCCAGGTCACATCAATGTTGCACAAATCCTTCTCCTTATACTAACAACAGCCGGACTTTTTCCCGACAGACCTTGCACTTGGGAATGCAGAGGTAAAGTCAAGTCTTCCAAGTTGGAGGGACAGTCATTTTATTCCCCAAAGATATTGCAGGTTCTGATAAGTTCTACAAGTTTAACATAAAAAAAAATTGAAACTTTAGTGACCCTATTGCACTGGTACTCCCTGATTTTATTTGGCTGCAAACTCACCATTTTTTTCCCTTTTTAACACATGACTCACCATCTTGCTGATGGAATTAACGTTCCGGGGAACACATTCTGGGAAGTGCCCCTCCATCGCCTCCCCTTCAAATCAAGCACAGTGATCTTAATCAGTAGGCTACCAGGCATGCGTTTAATCCATTTGCCTAGTCAATCCTACGAAGAGGCCAGGAACCTAGATGGAAATTTCCATGAAACTTAACGCATAAACGTCTCCCTGTTACTTGGTTACTGACCGGAGCAAACAGACCAGACACAGACAACCAAGGACAGTGACCATTCATTGAGGACCTTCCAAGCACGAGGTCTCAGGACCCACCGTAGAGGTCTGGCCACTGAGGTTTAATCTAGAGTCTTAGGCACAGGCTCGGAGCTGTGGGTGACGGAACGCACTCTCTCTCCTCCTGGTCCTGCTCTGCCCCTCAGGTGCGACATTCCAAAGCTTTGCAGCTGGCACCTTCTCCTTAATTACCGGAGGCGCCCTCCACGGGTCCCTGTGGAGCGACTGCAGGGAAATTAAATGTTTTCGTGCTGGGCGCGATCCTTCAAAGGAAGTCCTCGCCTGAGACAAATTTTCTCCATAGGTCGTAGTTAATCATTTGTTTGCCGTTAATAATTCTACGCACATTGATCTCACAGTGGCTGGCGGTTGGTTCACACAAAACCCTCTGGATTTATTCTAAACTTAGAAAAGAATCCGCTCCAGTACCTGCTTCCTGCTGGGCCATTGCCTTGGGAGCTGGACTGTTCTAAGTATCTGGCCGAGAACGACCAGGGTCTTCAACCACAAAGCCCGAGACTCCTCACCCAGCGGCCCCCAGGAGCCGCGCCTCTCCGCACTCACTGCGGTCCTTCAGGTAGTTTCGCGTGTGAAGCCTTTGTAGCCTCACCTCATCCGCTCAGGGGCACGCTGCTACAAATCTCTTTCTGGTTTTCATCCTATCCACTGCCCCCCCCAAAAGAGGGGTTATTTGTCACCAACGTCTGTCTTGGGGGCCTGCTTGATGCTGAAACAGAAGTTCCGTCAGGACAACTTTCAGGGTGGCACCTTGAGCGGCTAGAACGATGGTGGGCATACAGTAGGTGCTCAAACAACATTTGTTGTAATTGATCGAGAACACCAAACCACGTTTCTGTCGTAACTATTGTCCCCGTCCAATGGCACAGGCGGGGGGAAGACTTCCTGGACACCATGCGATGGCCGTGCCTCTGTGCACAGCGTGGCTACCGCTGCGTCCTGCTTCGGGAGCCGTCACACCTGGATGCGTGCAGACCCTCAGTCTGGCTGTCCCACCTTCAGGAACCTTCTGCACTCAGGACAGTGTGACTCGGGAGCCAGGCTGCACAGGGTCCCTCGGAAGTGACCCGCACAGCTGCCTGACAGGCTGAGAGGCTGTCCCCGTGCCCCGGGGGGGGGTCCGGATCTTAAGTGCGGATCAATGAAGTCACCTTGCCAATCAGCCTCATTCCGTCTGGACCTCCTCTCGCCAGCGACCAGAGAGCAGAGCGACACCCTACCCAAGGTTACGTACATCCCAGGCGTTCCTCCCGTGACCCGTCTGTTCGCTCCGGGTGCTTCCTGCCGCTCTGCGGTGGTCTGGGGGGACGGGGAACCCGGAACGCGACAAGGGGTGAAATGAGACCCAGGAACGCCCGTCCTCCATCCTCATCTGCTGTACCAGCGTCTTCTAGATGCTCACGTGACATGAATGCCCTCCTGTCTTCGTGGTCGACACCCCCCTCGGGGGGATGTCTGACGTGCCCACCCTTACAGAGCAGGCTTCCCCGAGGGTGGCAGGACCCCCGGCCTCTTCTGACGGGTAGCATGGGGCCAAGGCTGGGGCTGGGCCGGTGTCCTAGCGATCACAGACGTGGGGACAGGAGACCAGCCCTGACGACCCGGGGGGTGTGAACTAATCTCAGGAGGCCTTCAGAGGACACGTCCCCCCCCGTTGGGAGCAGAAGGCAGCTGCAGCAGAGGACAGGAGCTCCGCAGGTGCCGGCGCGAGGACGGACCCGCCGCTGGCTGTGTGATGGAGGCAGGCGCTCCCCTGAAATGATGAACACAGGCCTCTTGGCGCTGACGGCGGCCCCCAGCAAACCAGTCCAGAGGGGTTCTGCCAACGACCCCAACAAGCCCGGAAACGGTTCTTTCCAGAGCCTTCTCACAGGGCCTGGGCCAGCCCACACCTTCCTGTTGGACTCCCGAGACCCCGAGCAGAGCAGCCCACCAAACCGACACAGCTCCTCCCCCGCCTCCTGAGACCCCAGGTCCACACTGCCTTCTGCACCAAACACACTGGCCCTTTTGAAACCGGGACCGCAGGTGCCTCCCCTGTGTCTCACCCGACCTGTCAGACGAGGTCGCCCTGGATGTCGCCACTGGCCAGGAACAAACAGAAGTTTGTAGCCACCTCTAACCCCCGCCTCACCCCGCCAGGACAGTGTTATTTAGACCCCAGCAGCCCGGTCGGACCCAGTGCCAACTTCCTTCCCTTGCAGCTAAGCTTGTGCCACCGTGCCCCTGTGGCTGAGCTCAGGGGGCTGTGCACCCTGAAGCCTGGACGTCTCTAGGAGACTCACTCATTGTTGTCCCCAACAAGTATCCCTTACGGGACTGCTTCGGGCTCTGCAGATCCACGACAGTGACAATGACTCTGGAGCTCACGCAGCGGCGTCCTGGTGGGGGCGGGAGCAGGGGCAAGACAGGAGATGGTTAAAATCAGGGACACATTAGACGGTATTGTTATGAAGAACAATAAGGCGACGTGAGGGAGAATGAGCGTCCAGACGTGGCAAAGGAGGGACATAACTACTGTTTCAGTGTCCGAGGATGGGCCCCTGTAATACAGTGTTATTTTGGCAGAGACCGGAAGGAGGGAAGAAAGGAAGGGGCGGAGGGAGGGAGGGAGGGAGCCGCAGGAAGCTGCCCTGGAGTGGGCACCTGCTACACGCATCCAAGGACCAGGGAGGACGCAGTGAGGCTGGAGGGAGGGGGGGGGGCCGGCCAGCGGCTCAGAGGGGGTCGGGCCAGGAGCTGCAGCTGCTACTGAGGGAGGAACGGAGACCGTCAGCGAGTCGTGAGCAGGGGGTGAGGCAATGGGATTTCCACACGAAGCCCTCTCTCTTCTCTCTCTGGCTTCCATTTCAAGAGCAGACCATGCGTGAAGGCAAGAGGAGAAGCTTGGGTGGGTTTGAAGCGATTGCTATAATTCCAGTGAGAGATGAGGGTCGTCTGGCTCAGTAAGTGGAACTGGAAATGCTGAGGGAATCTGATTCTGGGTTTATTTTGAAGGGGGGTCCTGTAGGATTGTGCACATGAACTCTGAGGGTGAGACAACCGGCTTCCGGGGGCGTGGACAGGGCAGCTGGGAGAATTGATTGGATGACCATCCATTTATTGGATGGGGAGGCGGTTGGGTGTGTGTGCAGAAGGAGTCTGGTCTCAGACATGCGCCGTGCGTGGCGAGCCAATGAAATATCCACCGAAACCATCAGGTAGGTGGACAGCTATAGAAGGCGGGATGTCAGGGGAGGGAGACAGATCTGCACTGGGGAGTACGCAAGCTGTTTACAGCAATAACACTGCAGAAAGACACCGAAGAGCAGTGTCCCCAGAGCCAAGGGCAGGTCCAAGGGCCACGCCAACAATGACACCCGCTGCAGGGGCTTCCCCGGAGGACGGAGTGAAGCCACGCGTCTGGGGCCGGGGCTCGCAGGCCCGTGTGTTTAACAGGTTCACTCGGCTCTTTGGGAAGAGCCAGACGGCACAGTGGTCCCACACCACGGGCTCCAATGGCAGCTCCCACCACCGACCAGCTTTGCGACCTTGGGCACGACAGTTAGTCTCTACCATCTCGGTGTCTCCAACTATAAAACGGAGAAAATGGCACCTTCCCAAGTATGCAGGTCTGTCACGAGAACTAAATGAGTTAAATACCTCCGGGCAAGGCCGGACACAAAATGTGTATTAAAAAAGGGTTGGACATTATCATGTGTTTTACATCTTGGGGTCATAAACATAATTTCCTCAGAGCCAAGAGTTTGGCTGCGACAAAAGAAGCTGTTTCTTTTTTTTTAAAAAAAGGGTAGATCCCTATAAAACACAAGTTTATAGGCAAAACAAATTATTGTGCGCACGCAATTAGGCGTTAACCTTGGGACGACAGAAATTCTTACATTAATTATGACAAAAGAGTATGGAGTGATGTTAGGGAACGTGAGGGTCTCGGTTGAGGAGTTTTACTGCAAAAATGGGGGAAGATGGAGCCGGTTTGTAAATGTCGGCAGCACGAGGCTCCGTCACTGGCAAAACTCTGAGCGTGACTCTCCCAGCATCAGCTCTTAGAGGGTGTGCATGAGCCCCGTGCAAGTGTGTCGCTGGTAATTCCTCAAAGCACGTGTGCAACAGTGTCGAAAGCTACTTACTTCTTTATTGAACAAGAGACTTCTGATGCAAACCTGGACTTGGAAACACCTTCTCTCTAAACAGCCGGGGGAGGAGCAGAGTGGGGGCCTCGGGTAGATCTGCAGATGACGAACTGCCCCAGAGAGGAAGCCTGTCTGGCCCAAGGTGCCCTGGACATGGCTCACAGAGCGGGCGCAGGTCCCAGATCCCGGCGCCTCCGATCGGGCTGGTTTAACTAGCACGGCTCCGCCATCCATGCCCTGGACCACCGCCTGCCTCGGTGTGGATGGATGGACTCTGGTTGTGAGAACAGGGTCCCCTGTGGACGGAAGAAGCGCGCCGTGTCAAGTCCCCGCTGCCTTCCCGGGTTTTCGTGCTGTGTGGCTGTGCACGTGTCGAGCAGCCAAACACGCTGCAGGAAACTCCAGTCCAAAGGACCCGACTGTGGGGGTGCGGTTGCCAGGAGATGCACGCACCGGGCCGCGTGGCAGGGCTATTGCAGGAACCGCCGTGACCCGAGTGCTCACAGAGGGGCTGTTTGAGAAACGTGCGCCTCTCTGTCTTCAGTAGGTCCCTGTGACTGTGGGTAGCTAGCTAATGATTAACAATGGAAAGGAAGCAAAGGGAACTAGACAGGTGCTTAATAACCTGGGGGCAGGGGCCTGTCGCTTCCCCAGGAAGCTGCAGCTTCATGCCCAGGGGACCACAGCACTGGGCTCCTCCAAGGGGATCAACACTCCTCTCCCCACCCCTCCAGTGCAGGACTGTTGGGGGTGCGGTGGGGGAGGAGCTGGATCATGAGGCCTGTCAGTCTAATGAGGGGGCGGGCCCATCAAAACACCTGCAAAAGCTTGGGAAGTTGATTGGTCCTTTTGAAAAAGCACCTGGTCCATCCCAAACCCACGCTAATACTATTCAAAGGGATCAAAGCATCTCTCTCTCTCTCTCTCTCTCTCTCTCTCTCTCTCTCTCTCTCTCTCTCTCTGTCTCTCTCTTGCCCAGGAACATGAGGCCATGTGGGTCTAGCCCCTGCTCACTGGCCTTTGTTTGCGGAGGACATGGTGGGACTTCTTCATGGTGGGACAGAGGGATGGGACATTGAAAACCCAGGGGCAGCCTTCCACACGAATAACCCACGCCACACCATAACGCCCTTGCGGTGCTGTCCTCGTGACCCCGTGGAAGAGCCCGTTTCCCGCCAGCAGCGCCTCCTGGAAACATCCGAGAGCTCTGAGTGTTTTGTTGGGGTGAAAAGGTTGCTGTCAAGAATGGCATCGGCACCGGAGCCTTTTCTTTCTCTTTCCAACAATATTCACTTGACAAACGTCCACGTGTGCGTAGAGTGTACATATTTGCGGTCGCATCAGCCACATACAAGGTCTAGGACGCACGAGATCGCACGGCACCGTGGGGTGCTGCTGTGTCCGGCACGTCGCTCGCTTTCCCTCTCAGCTAAGACAAGTCCCCGTCACCCTGCACGCCCCAGGCTCACACACTCACACTTGCAGTTAGAAGTCAATGTGGGCTCATTTAAATTCAAAACCTTGGCTTTTCCACACAGCATCTGAAATGGATCATCGGGTTGAATTTGTTAAACTCCCCCGAATTCACCAGGGAAGTACCGGCTAACCATGGCATGTTCCTGACGGTGACGCGTTCTAAGGGTTGATTCGGAAGATGGAGCCAGGGGCGAAATGTATGGGTAGCGGAAATAAACGCCAAATTTGGGCAAGCACCTGGTCTCAGGCCCACGGTGAGATGTCGCCCTTTAAATGCTCACCTGAAGAGGGCTCCGCCAACTGTGCAGACATCATTAAAAAACGTCAAAGCAGAGCTAAGAGAAGTAGCACATTTTTGCAAACCCGCAGAAGCCTGATTTAGTCAGTGAGAATTTCTCCTTCGCACGGATTGCTGTCACCTCGCTCAGCTCCAGGGGCCCTTCATGACAAATTAGCAAGGTGCAACTGTGTTGCAACCAGGGGACATTCAGCACCATGACCTGCTTCTTGCCAGACTGCTAATTAATATTTGCACTGGCTGTGGAATGAGCTTGTGGTGGTTTTTTTTTTTTTTTTTTTTTTTTTTTTTTTTTTTTTTTTTTTTTTTTTTTTTTTTTTTTTTTTTTTTTTTTAGGTTACTTCATATTAAAAGTCTTCCTCCAAGGGAAGCAGGTTTTCATCTGCAAGCCAACTTGAGCTGAACTGCGTTTCATTCATGACATTGGTGGGAACTACTACTGATCACGGGTCTGTGCTTTCGGGATCGAAAAGGCTCTTCAGGTGCCTCGGATCGTGTCACGTGGGGGTGACAACTGGGCAAAAACCTTCACCCCCACTTTGCAGTTAGCGGACCAAGCCTCAAAAGCTAAAGCGGTTGTCCCAGGAACATGGGGTTGGCGAGGGCTGCCTCTGAGCTTCAAACGCTCTTCCGTCCAAATCCGAAGATGCTCTGAACCAGAGCATCGCCAT